>VXBB01005092.1:855178-948237 GCA_013399915.1 Illadopsis cleaveri | reverse complement strand
TGCGGCACCAGCGCGCAGCCGGCGCCGGCGTCCCGCCCCCCGCTCCCGGCACTGCTGCGGACGGGGAGGGGGGAAAGGCGGGGAAACGCCAGTGATTGACAGGCACCCGCGGGGTCCTATTCCCGACTGCGGTCAGGCCCGCCGGACGTGACTGGCGGAGAGGGCAGAAGGGGCGGTGACTGCGCGCAGCGTCTCGCGGGCGGCCGGCTCCACATAGGGAACAAGCAATGTCTGACGGCCCCAGGGATCTGCAGCCTCTGATTGGAGGGCTGCGAAGATGGGCATCCGCTCCCACCAATAGAAGCGCAGATCCGCGACGCCCCGCCCCGCCCCGGCGGAGTGGGCGGGGCCAGGGAAGCCTCCGCCCCACTGCGGCGAGAGCGGCAGCGGTCCCGGGGCTATTGAGGGGGGGCAGCGCCCCTGAGGGCAACGAGGCTGGCGGCAGTCAGGGTTTATGGCGGTGGGAGGAACTGAAAGTTGGTGTCGCAGCCTCAGCTGCGTGCGGGAGGTCGTACAGACCCAAAATTCGGCATGAAGTTGTGTCAGGGGAGATTTGGATTGGATATTAGGAAAAGATTCCTTCACGCAGAGGGTGTTTGGGCACTGGCACAGGCTCCCCAGGGAAGCAGCCACAGCACCAAGCCTGACAGAGTTCAAGAAGTGTTTGGACAATCCTCTGGGGCACATGGTGTGACTTGGGGATGGACCTGTGCAGGGCAGGAGTTGGAATCCGTGATCCTTGAGGGTTGCTTCCAACTCAGGATATTCTGTGATTCTGTGAAAATATTACGGGAGGTGACGGTCTTGGCGGTGGCAGAGAGGGGTCCTGAGTGAGGAGCCCCCATTTCTCGCCGTGGCACTGAGGGGTCTGTGCGGGTCGATGCTCAGCCCGCGCACTGATACTGCCTTCTCGGGGGCAAATCCCTTTTTCCTTCCCAGGAGGAATACAAAGGACCCAGGGCTGCCCTTCCCGAGGCTCGCTCCGAAGCCGTGCAAATCGCTTGGGACAGCTCTGTGGCCTCTGAAGCGCGATCCGGCACAGGAGGTGTTACACTGCACACAAGCCTCTATAAAAAGGTTATTCAGGTCAGGAACAAACGAGGCAGCGATTAAAAGTGACTCATGGCACAGCGCTGTCAACGTGGTTGGAAGCCGAGAACTGAATAAAGTGGTGTAAGGAATAAACACATCACACCTCTCCTGTATAGGAATTAATCTGTAGTACCTCACCAAAGTGTTGCACATTCTTCACACTTGAGGTGACCAGTGAGTGCACACTGGTCACCTCATTTTTCAGATGTTTTAGGGGTGCTTAGTGTAGGTCTGACACCCACTCTAAGCCCTAATTTGGTTTTTATGACTCTTAAAATTCTGTGAAGCAAGATAATAGTTTTTATTTCAGCATCTTACACTGAGATCCATGCTTTTTTTTTTCACTTTAGCTCATCCCTTTGTGTTCACAGGTACTCCCCATCTGAATGATAAAAAGATTGCAGTGAAGTTCAAAGGATAACTGTAGCTTCACTTAATGCCCTCATGAAAAATAAAGGGTACATTGCTGATGAAACTGGAAAGGTTGATAGGTTTCCGTAGCCAGGAAAAAAGGGAACATAACTTTGTATGGAAAACAAAATATATAAGGACTATGGCAAGGAGACAGAAATGAAAAAGGGCATGGAACTGAGTAAGCAAATCCGTAAAGATAAAAGTAAAGAGTTTTGGAGAAAGAAAAAGTCAAAACCCACTTGAAGCTATTTGAAGAATGTCATGTCCTACTGATACTATGTTCACCAGAGGCAATGGAAATTAAAAAAAAAAAGGCTAACAAAACCCCAAAGAAAGATAACAACATGAATTGTAAATAGGAAAGGGAAAGATAAGGTTAAAAATGAAATAATTAGGATGAAGAAAATGTCACAGACTTGCAAAATGTCTGTCTGGGAGTCAGGGGGTACTAGAGGAAGAAAATCTGATAACACAATAGTTTTACAGTTCTAGGGAGGACAGAGATAAGACAGTTTAAGTCAAGAAAAGGATGAAAATTAGAAGAATGTATGATAACTTTGGAGTTGGAATAAGGTGCAGACATTTTTTGAATACCAACAACATTTCCAGAGAATCACTATGGAGAGCTGGGTATTGATGATTAGATACTACTTCAGAGTATCCAAAAGGGCAAGCAGGGATCCTCACACTGCCAATGTGCTATTAGGAAAACTGACTTATAGGGAAAAAAATCCAAAACAAAAACAAACTGACCAATAAAATATAATCACTCCTATTTACAAACACCAACTGAGAAAAAAAACTTGCTCTCACTAGTGGTGCATGTAAGGCATGTATGTCCCTTTTGAAAGTCTTTCTCTAAGCTGGACACAAATCCAGAAACAGAGAGAATGATGGAAATGAGAGTTGTGGGATGGTGCAGAGGGAGACAGGACGGTGTGGGACATAGGTAAACTCAGTAACAGTTTTGACAGGCACAGAAAGGAGCCTCATTGAATGACCACATTGCTGAGAGGTTTTGTTGTATACAACAACAACAACAACAAAAAAGGGAACAATTTGGTTTTGGCACAGTAAAAAAAATCCTATTGCTTTTTTTTCAGTGGAGAAACAAGCAGCAGACACATGAGGCATTCTGTTGCCGACTAGTACTGGTTTAG
Organism: Illadopsis cleaveri; assembly: GCA_013399915.1. NCBI lineage: Eukaryota > Metazoa > Chordata > Aves > Passeriformes > Timaliidae > Illadopsis > Illadopsis cleaveri. The sequence goes on along the minus strand of VXBB01005092.1, from coordinate 945,571 downwards.
AGGGTATTGGTGTTTCATAGGACACTTGTGAGATTGCCACCACGAGTTTTAATAAAAGTTGATAAAATTAGGAAAATGTAGAAAGATTTTCGATGTTAAATTGATACATAAACAAAGTTAAATAAGACATGCCTGTGCTTTGTGGGAAATATGTATCTGAATCTGTATTTTAGATAGTAATGAGAGGGTATTCTCTGCAGTGTTTTTTTCTGAATAGTCTCATTTACATTTAGTAGTCATCTTGTTCTGCAAGGTCAAAAAGATCCACATGTTAAAGGATAACAGTTTGCTACAAAGATTTTGCTGAGAAAGAGGATCTTTAACAGTCCATACCATCAAAATTCATATGAACTTTCATTCTGATTTTTGCTTAAGGAAGCATGTGATTATGTGCAGTAATATAAAAAGATTGGTTAGAATCAAACCTGGCAAAGGAGAGTAATATTAATTCAGTACTCTCTCCATCTGATTCAAGAACTGACCAAGAAAATGAACAGTCAGGAAAGATGTGCTTAGATCAGCTGGCCAGAAAGGGATAATATTAGAGATTGTATGTTTTGTGTATAACTGATCATTAATGTTCTGGTCAGTTCTCTGGCCTTCTTGTTGTTTTTGGTAATTTTGTTTTAATAACAAATCCTACTTCGGTCTGTGAACTAGAATTTCCTGACTTTTCAAAGCTTCAAACATATTTTAATCTTAGGTTATATTTTTGGTAGTTAAAAAAAAATACATGCAGAAGTGTGCAAAAAGAGATGGTTTCACAGTTGACACTTTTTAAGTGATTAATGTGAGTCCCTTTGATAATCCTTGTATTAGCAGTTAAAAGCAATGACCATTGAGAGAAATCACTGTATACCCACCAGCAGCGGACTAGACCACAGCCTTGCAACTACACCCTGACAAAGAACTTCTGTGCCTGTAGAGAAATGAAGGAAAAAAAGATGTAATCAAATACCAGAAACATATTTATGCCAATGCAGGCAAAACTCTGACTTTGCACAGCTACCTATTCCTCATTACACTGTGGGACATTTGCCAGTATTGCCCATGTTTCTGAGTAATTCCAGAACATCGAATGGCAGCAAGCATAGTGTTCCTGCCTGCAGAGCTCCACTAAAAATATCCCCAGTCGGTGCTGAATATCTGGTTAGAACAGCTTGCTGAACTCTATCAATTAGCCAGATCTTAATCTATTTAATGTGTTTTATTAAGGCTATATAATGCTAATGTTTTCATCAAAATGTCAAGCAGTACTAAATCAGATTCATTAGGAAGGTCCTAGTCTATCACATCCGTGTTGTTACCTTGATCAAACAAACCTGTAATCTCATCAAAAATTGAAGTCAGGCCTGCTTGTCAAGTCTTGTTTCCATAAAGCCATGTGGACTTGCTTTCATTGCATTCCTACCTTTAACTCCTTATTTATGAAATAGCATGACTGCTTTAATTCACATAACATCACTGTTTTGTCTAGGATTACCAAGGATGCCAGGCCTGTTATTACCTTGGTCATTCTGCTTGATTCTTGGAATAACATCAGCTTTCCTTTCGCTCTTCGGATATTAACTGTAAAGAGAGCTGTTAAAAATTAACATAAGAAGGCTGGGAAGTCTCCTACTCTTTAAGGATCTTTGGATACTCAGGTGCCTTAGAGACTGCTGATTGAAAAACAGCAGTGCCATTCTCATCCTACAGAGGTGTCAATGGATAGAAAGATAATTCATCATCCTCATGTAATATTAATACATTATCATTTTTCTTTCTCTTCACAAGTACAGGATGGAAATATTTACCATAAAAATGAGATCTTTTATGCATGCTCTGAGACCAGATTTCTTAATGAAGAAGCTGTGGAATGCATCTGTACAAAACTGAGAATGTAATTTCGTAATAAGAACTCCATTTTGTGCAGTAGGCAAAGTACAGGTAGAAATTAGCTCATGGGTAGAGTCCCCCATGGATAAATCACCTCAGCTTGAGGTGATCTGTGGTTGTTGCTGTTGAAAAGGAAAGTCCTACATCCATTTGAGCCCTTGGGGGATTTTGTCCCTTCAGCAATTCATTAATTTGCTAGGAAAGTCAACAGTTTTATTTTGGGTTAATGAGCTGGATTAGCTCTGCACAGTCAGACAAGCCCTGAAGCCAGTGCAAAGAAAGTCAGAGCCACAGATCTGGACAGAAAGATGAGGGTAGCCCCACTTTCGTTAAATTTGTTTCAGCCTAGGTATACAATAAACATTCATTGTGATGGTGGCCTATTGAGCTGCATTCCAAATACATGCCCTGCTCAGGAAGGGCTGCATATCTCAGTGAAGAGCTGTCCCGAGCCACCTGAACAGCAGCTGGGGGCAAAGAGACTTCTCTGCTGTGACAGAGCACTGGGGATTTTTGCAGAGGGTTCTCCAAGGCTCTGGGACTCAGCCTAGATTTGGTTGCTCTGAAGCAGGGGTCATTTTCTAACAGGTTTCAGGGTCCAAGGTGTTACAGAGGCCACAGAGGAGCAGCTGATGCCTTGATGATTGTGCAGCAGTAACTTGCTTTTTTACTATAGCAAGTCTGCAAATCTCTGGGATGTCAAATTGAGATAACTTGGGCTCTAGACAAGACAATGTGGGGCCTTATCTGGGAGACACAACTAGTCTAAGAGGCCTGAAAAATTCTAGGGTAGTTAATATATGCCATGTACCATGCTGCCAGAGATTTCTTATCCACCTTTATTGTAGTTCTCAGACTGACTTTTTGGTATTCTCTCTGCATCCAACTTGCACTGTATTCCATGCACAGTTTTCTACTTCTTCCTCTTAATCCCTTTTCCTAACACTTCGTTTGATAGATTCCTGTCTGTCACATAGTTTAGCTCCCTCTTTTCCCTCTTCCCCCTTCAATAAGGATTAAATAAAACTGTCTGGCTTTCCCAGGTCCTGCTGTGAGCCAGGCTATTTGAACTCCTAATGACCCAGGCTTGCAATCCAGCCTGTGCACATCTGATGTATCTGAAGGTGTAATGGTTCATTAAAATATTTTTAGTAACTGGCACAGATTTTTGGAAAGCAGAGTTGTTATTTTCGTACTCTGAAGTTTAACTTCCACCAAGCATGTGTCTGACTTTTGATCAATATATACATCTCTGAACTTTCTTGTGGATGTTTTCCATTCTGAACATTTTCATCTTCTCTAAGAGCTGCAAAACAGCAGGAGCTGGTGCCTTTTCAAAGTCAGTTGTTAATAATTCGCAGAACAGCTTCCCAAAAAAGACATCTACGAAAATGAAATAGCCACTAGCTTTTCAATACAAGGGAGTGTTGGAGTCCTTGACCAAATGTGTACCTATCCAGGTAACAGAACCACCAAATTGACCAGTCACCCTCCCAAACATGTTTGCAAGAGATCAGAGATTTCCCAGTCATCAAGGATAAGCTTTCAGATGGGGAACTTCAAGCATCAGTTAAGCATGTTAGATAATCTACTGTATTTAAATCCCTTGAGAGGAGAATATCCTTTATTAAAGCAAAATCAGTAAGAGCTTTAGCAAGTCAGGAAGGCTGTAATTCACCGGGAATATTCTTTTTGTTGTCAGCTTTGCTACAAATTTGACGTTTTATGCCTTTTTCCATTATTGCTCTGAGTGTTTTGCAAATTATCACTGACATTTGAAGTGACAGCCAATGTATTGCAAATTGTTAGCTCACTTTACAAGATTCTGCCCTAACAAAGGCCTCAGTTAGGACTGGGCTACTTGTCTTGGTTGCTTTCAAACCCACACAGTCTTGCAAGTTTGAAACAATCTTTGAATTGATTTAAAAGCATAAGGAGTTTGAAAGAAAAAAAAAAAAACATTTAATGAGTCTACACTTGCTCTGTAGAAAAGCCATCAGCACAGTTTGAATTTTTGGGCAGGTTCCTTCCAATGTTCACAGAAAAGAGACTTATTAGTTGGGGAAAATTTCAGCTGCCCTTCAATATCCTTCAGTTTAAATTACAGGGTAAAAATGTCCATTCACTCAAACTAGTTTGATGAATCATAGGAACCAAAAAGATAATGCATCAGTCCACAAAACATCAGATATCACATTTCTGGCCTATTTGTGAAAAACCTTCATGGAAAAGTCTTGGTCCCAGAGCAGGTGGCTGCATTTCATATGAATGGCCCTTAATAGTGTAGATATTTGCATTAAAAATAGTTGGAAAGATCAAAGTAGAGAGAGAGAAGAAAAGCAAGGGTAAAATGGAGTCCACATTCCAGTATTTCAATCCTTTTGTTATTAAGAGTGCTCAGTTTTATGTCTGCACCTTTCCTTTTTAACAGTTGATATATTCTGCAAATTGCTGTTGACCTGCAAGACCAATACCCTTGTCTCTTTTTGACTAAACAGTTCTTCATAATAAACAGCCTAACTGGAAGACTCCAGGGAACAAATGCTACCTGCAGTCTGACTTCCAATCTTCTTTTGAAGTTTATGAAAAAAACCCTTGCTGCTACTCTATAGAATCACTCCTGTCTCCCAAACCATCCCCCAAACCTGGACCACAGCCTGACCACAGCCAGGTCCTTCAGCACAGGACTGCACACCACCTAATCAGCTGTCTAAGAATTAATGTCATGTTGAGCTATTCCATGGGTGAATCTAATCACTGAAATGGCTCTTATGCCTTCCTTTTCTCCCCTTTAATCTTAATTTAAGAGCAAAGTGAAGGCAGATCCTACCATTCTGTCTCCTCTGCAAGTGTTCTATGAAATATTCCATCCTAGTCTCGATACTTTGCTGAAAGGAAGTCTGGCAGAAATGTTAGCAGTGAAAATCCAATCAGTCCGAAAAGTTTAAAAAATGTTTCTTCATGCCAGAAATGACAGCTGTATTATTCCTCAGCCCTTGTTCTATCTCACCGTCAGGGATTTGCTTTATGCCAGTGTGATATATCAAACAGGAATTGGGTGTGTAGTGCCTGTATTGGGTTGGATTGAGTTATCTTAGGGGCTTTGCATCCTCACTGTCCCATCTGCAGCCTTCAGGTAGTGGATATTTGCAGAGTGCTTTTCCAGCTAAGAAGTTAGTGCAGTGCTGATCTGCAACACAATGCTGAGCACAAAGTCTGTCCCTCTGCAGTCTGTGTGTGTGCAATCCTATATAATGGCCATTTCTTGAAACCTGGAGGAAATGAAGATCCACCTCAGGACAGATCTGAGCTTAATTCTTCAGTGTAAAATCAGTATTTAAAATGACAGGAATCATTTGTTTTCCAGTTCAGAAGATAAAAATAATGTTAATATATTTAAAATATATTGAAGTAAATACTCAAATGTAAATTAAAAAAGGAAATGTCTGCTTTGAAAATATCAGAATTTTTTTCCAAATGTTGCTTGCATTTTATTTCTACTAGAATCATCTTCTTTACGTGACATACTTGTTCAGTCTTCCCATCAACTCAACCTAGTCCAAAATAGCTGTCACTGACTTCCACTTCTGTCCTTGATTGATTTTTGATGCAGTTGTCAGTGGAGAATTAGGCACAGCTGTCCTACATCTCAAGTTCTGTGTAATGATCATTGAATCAAAACAGTTTCCCAAGGAAATGCATGAAGAGTTTTCTGGAATACTTGGTAGAGACCATGGTCCCCCATTGCAAATTCAAGTCTCTCTCAGGTAGACCCACCACCTCGTAGGTGGAATACACCAGACTGATGTGCCTGCATATCCCATCTGTGTCATCAAGCCATGCTTTATTACCCAAATCCAGGCAAAGAATTAAAAAATCATTCTCTCTATTGTTCTATTAAGTGACTAGCAAATAATTGCGTGGCCCACTCATGTACGTCACATCATGCTCATCTCTATCCACAAGGAAAATCAGTTTTAATCTTTGACTCCAGCATTAGGGAAGTGTTCAAAGTGATAAATCATATGGAGCGTTCTGATAGTTTCTTCCTAATAGAATTCAGTTTTCTGTATTTTTGAGAATTATTTTCTCATCTCTGTAAAATAAATAAGACTATAAATCCTGGTCTAAAGGATAACACCAGGAATCTGGCAGTTATTAAATAACATGCAGCCAAAACGAGGTATTGTACCTCTAACTCATTTGTCACATATTTTAGTCATTTGTTTCATCTGTTGGCAGGTTTGAAGGTGAATAGGTATAAGGGATACAAACAGTAATTTATTTGGTATTTAAGTTTGCTTAGTGGTGCCTGGGCTGTAGGAATTTGGGTGATTCATCAAAGGCTCTTGTCCTCCAGACAGCACAGACTGTTTCATTACAAGCCCAGCATTTTTTGAACAACTGGGAGGAGGCATGTCTAAGCTTTCCATTCTTGGTTAACATGAGCACAACATCCCAGCCCTTTCTTTGCATCCAGCATGTGCTCATAGACAAGTTGTAAAACCAAAGTTCTCACTTATTTTGAATATTAAGATCCCCAGACATTTTATGGTTTTTGTGCCTTCAGAAATGCTCGGTTTTGATCAGGTGCACGTTCACATCTTATTCATCACTCAGCAACATAACCTATGGAGGATGATTGGCATACTAGAAATGCCTTATGCTTTTCCACCACTATGAATTATTGCTTTCATCTCTGAATTTACATACACTGATGCTTGGACAGATTCTAGACACATTTGGAAGGAAATGTATTTCGAGTGACTGATGGAACAAAGAATGTTTCTATTTCTTGTCAGACTATTCTTTAAAATATATCACTGACTTAGTATTTTGATCACTGCATTTAGTTTAGTCTCACCAAAACTCATTCTGTCAAGGTGAGTTTGTTTTTCCAAAGATTTGTGCTAAAATCTAATCTGTTCTGCATCCTCAATGTTTTAAGATTTTTCTATTTTGACGCTACTGATGCCACTGTGTTTATTAGAAGAAAAAAAAAGGCTTTAGTTCTTTACAAAGGAACTGAAAAAAGTATATAGTCCTCACATCCTCTTTGCTCACGTAGTTGGGATTAGACTCCTCCACATGAGAAATGGTTTTGCTTCAGTGTTAGATTGGGGTTTGTGTGACAAGATGTTGGCAACAGGGTGGGGACTACAGGAGCAGCTTCTTTGAGAAGCTGCCAGAAACTTCTCCCATGTCTGACAAAGCCAAAGACAGCTGGCTTCAAGATGGACCTGCCATTCACCAAGGCTGAGCCCACCAAGCCTCTGGGATAACTTTTTTAAGAAGGGAAAAAATTATTGGGCAGAAGTAATTGTGGCCAAAGAGAGGAATGAGAATATGTGAGAGGCACAGCCCTGCAGACACGAAGGTCAGTGCAGAAGGAAGGGCAGGAGGTGCTCCAGGTGCCAGAGCAAAGATTCCCCTGCAGCCCGTGGTGAAGACCNAGGACTGTAACCCACGGGAAGGAGGCATGCTGGAGGAATTTATGGAGAACTATCTCCTGTGAGAGGGTCCCAGTACTGCAGAAGGGGAAGGACTCCTCTCCCTGAGGAGAAAGCAGCAGCAAAACCAGCACATAATCGTAACCCAAATTCCCTCCTCCCTGTGCTGCTGGTGGGGAGGAGATAGAGATTTGGGAATAAAGTTAAACCTGGGAAGGAGGAAGGGGTGGGGAAAAGGGGTTTTTAAGATTTGTTTTACTTCTCATTATCCTGCTCTGACTTAATTGGTAATAAATTCAATTAATTTCTCCAAATCAAGCCTGTTTTGCCCATGACAGTAATCAGGGAGTGACCTCTCCCTATCCTTATCTCAGCTCACGAGCTTTCATTATATTTGCTCTCCCCTGCTCTCTCCATTTGAGGAGGGGTGTGATAGAGCAGCTTTCATGGGCACTGGCATCCAGCCAGGGTTAAAACACCACAAGTGTTAAATTGCAATTTTTTCTATCTCTGTAGTTTGTTCTGGCTCTGTTACACCGAAGGACACTGCAGATGCAGGCAAACACTGCCCTGTACACCAATGACAGGACTTAACACATCAGCATTTACCTGCTCACAAGTGTGGAGCTTCTGGAAGCTGTGGGAAGTATTCTCTCTCTTCACCAACTCATATTCGCCTTCTGCCCTGTTGAGTTTCAGGTCTTACCTCTCCCTTGATTTTGGTTCTGGTGTGAATACATTAAAGCTTGAACTCTGCATATATGTTGTATTTGTCAGGCTAATTGACCCATTTTAATTAATTGTCTTTGGCTCACACATAAGAGATCACCTTTCCCATAAGTAGCTTAAGAAATCCACTCATTAATCTTCTTAAGCAGCTATTCTGTTCTCACTTCCTCTGGGGCATTTGCTCACACAGCCTCCACACTAGACTCATCCAGCAAGGAAATCCCCAAAGGCTCTTCACTGAGCTCTGGGAGAGCCCTACCTCACAAAATCATTCCTGGAAGAAAGGGATCATTATATTTTATTTAGATGCTCTTTCACCTGGGGAAAGGTAGCTAAGTTAAGCTGACCTTAACTTGATTTTGAAGTTTTTCCAGCTTCTAGGAACCATTACACAATTACACCTGGAGATAGGTAAGGCCCTCTAAAACAATTTTTCTGGTACTACATTAAAATCACATCTGAATACAAAACACCATATTTCCAACCCCTTGCTATCATGATGAGATTAAGATATCGCATTAATTTTAAGTAAGCTTTGACAATTTCAAGTATAAACACATACTGAATCTCTGTTTTTGCCTGGTGTATTCTCACAGATAAAGAATTCATGAAGCAAGAAGCTCTTGTGCTTTTTTTTTTCTGGCAGCATCACAAATGTTTTTGGAAATTGCCTTGTTTGGGCCATGTTTTCTTCTGCTGCTGCACAACCTGCTCTGGCTTGTAAGTAGAAAGATACTACAGTGGAAATAATGTAGTAAATTCTCTGTTCTCACTGGTGTAGTAGAAAGAGGAGCTGACAGATATAGTTGAGTCAATGAACAGGATAGGGTGGATTTTAGAATATGCAATGTGAGACAGAAAGGCTTGAAAAAAAAAACAGGGTGAGAGACTTGGGAAAAAGCTAATTCACACTAGATACCAATGTTAGGACAAGGCCATAAGTTTTCGACATGTTTGGGAAGACAAGAGGGACTAACAGAGAAGGTGGGGGAGAATGGGAAAAATCAAAATCAGCTATCTGTTTTGGTCATACTGAATTGAAGTTGACAGCTATTTAGCCCGAAAATTGTGTCAGATGAAAGCTGAAATGTTAGTTTGGACACGAGAGTGACACCAGTCAGTACTGTGTTTGTCAGGATGCTTGTTGAATTTGTGTGGATGAAATTACCCTCAGGGAATGTGCAGAGGGGAAAAGAGTTTTAGAGCCAAGGATTTGGAACCACCACAAAACATTTCAGACATAAAAGCCACTCTGAAGGGTTGGAAAGTTTACGGCATCCTAACCAAATGTGGCTGATCAGAAGCACAGAAACCAGGATAGTGTGCCATTCTTGGAGACAGCACATGCTGAGCTGTATTTGGAGGTGTACAGTGGACTGTTAGCAGGATAAGGCTCTCTGTCCTTCCCAACGGTGAGTGCAGAGGAATCCTTAGCACATCTGTGTCCATCTCTGTGTGGCAGCAAGCTTAGTACAGGGTTGTTCTGATATTATTTATGGGAGTGGCACCAGGCCAACTACACAGGCTTTCAAAAAATCTTCCCTTTTTTTTTTATAAAGAGGTAAAGAACCCAAAAAACCAGACTAGTGCTCTGAGTGTCTCAAAGTTGTCATGGGTGGCCACTCAGTTGGGCTCTGTGTTGGTGATGACAGGTTAGTCTTGGCCTGACTTCCTCTGCCCTTCCACCAGCCATCTCTCCCTTGCCTTGTGCTCCATCCATTGTACCAAAACTTGTGAGGCCACATGTGTGAGTCAGCTCATGCTGAAACTTTGCTTTTTGGCAATGTCAGTTTTCTGCCAGATCAGCTTGTTCACTCAGCTCACCCTGCTGTTGCAGAACCTCTACAGCTTAAAGCTGATGCAGGGAGTCACAGGAGTGCGTGGCTGGGGCAGGGAAGGTACCCCCCTTCTGCAGCCACTTGGCAAGGCACAACAAAGAGCATCACTGGAGCTGGTGTCCCTGTCATTACGGTAGGGAGAAAATGTCCTTGTGAAAATGAAGCAGGCTGTGCTTCAAGCCCAAGTCAACAGTGTGCAAAGCTCAAGTTTTCTATTGCATTTACATGTACTAACAGTGAAACTACTAATTGCCTTGTCTTGCTGGGTTTTGGTTTTTTGCACATTCCTCTTCATCTTGTACTAAACAAACACTGTTCCAATTCCTTTCCATAGGCAGACTTTGCATTAAGGTCTACATGTAGACACTTTTTTGGATACAAAGTGTGAGAAATCATTTTTAACCTCTGAGATGAACAGATATACTCAGTGGTATTTTGTCACCACCTCTAGCTCAGTTTTTCCAATAAATAAATCAAAAAGTCCAAGTGCTCCGAGCAGGGTACATTTCTCGACTTTAAGACCAGTCAGTAGGTGGGAGGTGGGACAGATCTGCCCGTGTGACCTGGATACAGGTAAGGATAATAGGTAAGAGTATTTTGACACTGCATGTTTCTCTCTCATGTACTGTGCTTGCCTCCTCTCACCTTGATTATAAAGTTTTAAAAAAATCCAATTCTTCACCACCTACACACATGCTATTAAAATCATGATGTGTATTAACAAAAAACCTTTCCCAGCTGGATGGGAAATTGCTGATAGTGTTGCTATGAACAGAAGCCAGCTCTTCATTGTGCAGCCATCCACCATGATGCCATAAAACCAAAGCCTGTCGGGTTTTACAGTCTCAGAAATTGTTTCTCATCCACTCCTCCATCTTTCCTTTGGTTTTTTTGTTTCGCCTCCTCTCTTCCTGGTTAAATATAAACTGCCAAGATCATGGGTAGCGCTGACAAAGCACGATGGAGAGGTGACCAAATTACTCTGTCTCGTGTTCCATTATTTTTGGGAATGAGGTGGGAAGGAGCAAGAGGATAAAGCAGGCAGACCTGCATTCTGGGCCCTAGCTCCAGAGCAGCTACAATTTCTGATGCTCCTTCCTGACCCACCCTCCCTGGCAAAAAGTTATGGATGTAGATGATTCTTAGGGCTAAGCTGTTTTCAGGAGAGTAACAAACTCCATTTAACAAGGAGCAGTTCTGAAACAAGTTCCTTGGACCACGGTATCTTTCAAATTGAAGGAAATTCGGACCTCAGTTCAAACTTCAGTGCTTTCCTGCTCTCATAAGGCAGCACTTGACAGTCATGCATTTTGACTGGGGTTAGGAGGTGATACCACAACTTAGGGCCTCTTGCCAATCTGAAGTAGCTATGCTTTGTCTGTGGGAAAGACACAGTTTACTTTACAACATCTTAGTAACTTAGTCCCTCACTAACTCCTGTTATTTTTCTCTGACATTTCTTCAAGACTTGCAATAGAAAATACTAGACAAGTGAAATAGAATGACAAAGCTAGTCTCTAGGAGAACAGATTTTCTCTGGAATTCAGTCAGTGACAGCTACTGCTTCACTATGCTTTCTTTTTGGTGTGAAGTTCAGTTGTTGAATATCACATACCTACATGGGCTGGTAACTAACAGCTGCAGTCCTGAATGACTCCACACATGCTGGCAGGATTGCTCCATTCTCAGTAGTCCTTATTTCTGCTGCTGTCTGTGAAACACCACGAAACATGAATGACTGACATGTAGATTAAGTACAGTCTCTAGATAAATTGTAGGTAATTAATTCCCACACCAAAAAGAAACACATCAAAAACCATTAATGTATAAATAGAAAATATGTATCTTAGTCAAAGTAGAACCCGCAGTTGCTAACAAAAGTAATTCTATTGCTGCTGTGTTCTGAGCCCAAAGGGGACTAAAGCAAGTAACTAGTGAGACATCTCCTTGTGTCTGGGTGTTGTTTGTCCTTGTCAGCAGTTACTGAATATTTCCTCTGCTTTCATATCTCTTCTCCCACCACTTCAACATGAAATAACAATTCTCACTTTGTAATTAAGACCTGTCTTGCAAGCATAACAGAATCTCATCTTCCGCACGGCTGTGGGACCTGTATCACACCTCCTCTCCTCAAAAGGAGCTGATCTGAAACATGTGAGGTGAGTCACTATCTAGGCAAACAGAGCTGGGACTGGAGAATGAAATGCCTCCACCAACCTTTATGGCATTCACCCACTTAAAAACAGCTGGGCCTGCAGCACAGGGGTTTTGTTTTAACACACACTGAACTGAGAAAGAAGGAAAGAAAAGGAAAGAAGGAAAGGGTTTTGCCCCTAGGCCCTGGGAGCTCCATGGGGAGTTGAGAGGATGCCCAGGGCAAGCATGTAGACATTCTCTAGGGGGATTTAGCACCAACCAGGGGACTGCTCCACTACAAGACTTGGCTTGGAAAAAAGAGTAAGCATCTCTTAAGGTAGATGGCCTTTAGCAGTGTAGGTGTAGCTGTGGTAACAGGGTATTTCTGCACTAAGCACCGTCAATGAAAGAGTTAACAAGTTCCCAACAGCTGAGGTACCAAAGCCCTGTAGTAATTTGTTTCCATAGCCAACTTTGCTTTGGACTGTTGCTGTTACATTTGTTTCAGAACAGAAGCCAGTGGTTTGTGTTCAGCTTGTGTTCAGTTTCTCTGCAGTGACTAATGTAACAAGCTAATTTTAAAATAAAGATGAAAAATTGTCTGTCATGTTTACAGTGCCTATCCTGACCTGTACAATATCCTGGCTGTGTTTTATCTTCAAATTTATTTAAGTTATTTGTTCCTTGGGATTTTTTTCTTTCCTCTTCCATTCCACTCTGTTCCTTTGCAAGGTGGTAGTCCATCCTCACCTCCATCCTAAACTGAAACTGTAGTGGATATCTTGACATTGTATAGCAGCTGCTACTATGTAAGTGGAAGAACAGACAATTATTGCCACTTAATCACAGGTATCAGGGGGACACAGACTTTTCTCTGCTTCTTCAATTCATTTAAATCTGTGCCTTCTGGTGTGGCTCATCACTTTTGGCTTTGTCCTCCTTCTGAGTTTGGCAACAGTTGTCTAAAGTCTGATATCACTGGTGCTGCTTCAGTCAGGTATCACCTGTGCACCTTTGCAAATGGTCCGACTTGGTCTTTGCTGTGAAGTCACCTTACAGTCACCAGGCCACCCTTGGGAGGTACAAGGATCATCCAGGACCTGGTCTGAGTCTGGAGAATGGGGGCTTCCTGACAGTGGTTTGGAGGCTGGTAGGCAGAGCTCTCTTCCCTTTTTTAATACTTTTGCATCCCTGTCCCCAGTCCAGAAAGTTACTGCATAGCTGTGCTTCACCCTCTCTAAAGCCTCTGTGTATGTTTCCTGTGCCTTCCAATGGGCACAGCCACAGCAATAACATATTATTAGTTAGGATTTTTCTGCTTGGGAATAAAGCAGAAGCACACAGCACGTGAAACCACAGCACGAGTAAACAAAACTGTAGTTCCCAAAAATGTGGCTAATTAGAAATGGCCAATTCCATTTTCCCTCATGAAGGGAACAAGGTCCTATTCTTCTAAGCTCTATAGTCAGGAGACTTACTCGTATCAGCATTAAGAAAGCTTTACACTGAGTGTTGGGGTTTTTTTACAAACAAAATAGGCCCAGAGTTGCTGATCCTTGCATTCTTTCATCTCCTTTCTATCCATTTGGCTTATGTATGTTTTGAATTGTGCTGATCAAAACATGCTTCAATACTCTCCAACTACATTACTTGTTTAAAGTCATAACACCTATTAATCCCAATATCCATCTGAAAATACATTTTCTGCATTTGTACTAGCCTCATCTAGCAATTCCCCCTTGACTATGTTCTCATTAACCTTCAGACTCTTTTCTGTGATCTCTTCATTTCTCTGTACTCATGTTTATTCATCCTTTCCTTTATTTGTTGGGGCTGAACTTCAATTAATTGATCTCAAGCTAATTCTTCTAGCTTGCACTTGGTGTATTCTCACCTTCCAGAGCTATGTACATGCTTCCCTCTTTCTATTCTGCAGGTATGGGCAGGCTCTCAAGCTGAGACGGGTTACTTGAGCATGACAGGAGACTTCCTTGATTAATTCTCCACCATTAACACTTATCCTGGGTGTTTGGCTGTTTTTCATCAGGCTTTGTACAAAGCAGAGGTATCATCAGTTGACACTCTTGCAGCAGAGACGTTTGCAATTTTGCAAAGAAGTAGCTTCTCTTGTTTCCTTGACATTCAACATAAAGATAAGAGAAGACTCGTAAAATCACAGAATGGTTTTGGTTGGAAGGGACCTTAAAGGTCATCTAGTTCCAGCTCCCCCGCCAGAGCACAGATGCCACCCACCTGGCTGACAGAGCACAGAGTCATGTAGAATGCAACTGACAGCAAAAACCAGGAGGGGATAGGGATGTCAAATGCTCCAGATCTCAGGAGAAAAGGACCAAACTGTGTTCTTGTGTGACCTCTCCCAAGAAGATGGACTTCTCCTCCAGTAACAAGACCACAGTGAGGTTCATGAATTTTCTAATACTTGTGTGTTAGCAGGTCTGATCCATATCACCCATTCCACACTTGGATCACATTTTAAGCTCCTAGCATTGATACTAACAAAGTCCTTGTGCTAACCATGCTATTTTTAACCACTGGAGCCCATGGTGTTTGTAGGTCCAAACCCAGGACACAGAGAACAAACACCTTTCATTGCACTAATGCCAATATACTGACCATGGGGTTCCAAATGGAGCGCCTCTTCTGAGAGCATCTGTCTTAAATTTATACCTCTCCTGGAGCCCTTTCTAGTTGCCTGACAGAGAGCCAAGGAAAGAGCTCCTCCCATGCTGGCTGAAACAAGTCAGGGTGCTTGAACAATGCCACCTCCCAGCATGGGAGATCAGGCAGGCGAGTGGGTGACAAGGAGGAGGGAATAATGCACCTTTGAGCAATAGCCTTCGTGATGTATTTGGATGAGGGTGTTTGTTTACAGCTCCAATGATTTTTCCACCTCCAGAAAACTGCTGACTACCATCTGATGGCAAAATAAACCAAAACTGTGTGCATTGCCTCTACTGCTTGCTCTAAGAGCAAAACATCTGCATAGCTGTGGTCCTGAGCCCCTCTGGAAGTTTGAAGTTTAGGATTTAGATCCTTCATATAAAAAAGGATGTGATGTAATCCACTTTTCATTCAGTGGACTTCATAGATGTGGAGGGTGAGAAAACACACTTAGAACAGCTGTGGAGTTTAAAATCAGTGTGTTGGCTGTAAGACACTGCATGGTGGGACACACTTCCCTGCATTTGGCACATGCTGGAAGAGCTGGGGTTTGAGAAGTACCATTCAGATTTCAGTAATCCACACACAAGGTCATCTCAGGGAATGATAGACATAGCTGCTGTGGAGTATTTTTTGTCCACTAGGCTTGTTATCCTGTCAAAGAATATAATTAAATTGGCTTCTCAGATGCAGCCCCAGTTGTCTGCTATTTATCATCTTATTTTGCTGTAGCTGCTCACACAACAACTACGTTATTAATTCCTTACCTATTTTTTAGCGATTGATGTAGCATTCTTTATGTCCTAGTTCTCTGGCTTCCCTTACCTATATAGATGGGAAGCTATCTCATTTCTGGGAAGGAAAAGTTGGCTTATAGTCTTTCCCAGCAGATAACATTTAGGGTCACACTTTGCTTTCAGGAGTGCTCATAAGTAATCATCAGCAGTTGTGATTATTCAGCTGGTTACCCAGCTTACTTTTCATGGTGCTACATTGAGTAATAGCCTGTATTTAAGTTTTCTGTGTCTTCATGTTGAACTTCATAGATTTGTTTTGTGATTTGGCTTGTTGCCTCCTTCCTGCTATCAGGAAAGGCTTTCTAGAGGTATTATGCTTTTTGCATTATGCTTTTTTTTGGTAGAAAATAGGCAAGAGTTTCAGTCTTCATACAACCATAACAAATCAAAATGCCCTGTGTGTCTTTCCTGTAGTAACTGAAGGGTTACCACCTGCTAAAAGGGGGTTCTAGAGGTAGGGAAGGGAAAGGGAAAGGGAAAGGGAAAGGGAAAGGGAAAGGGAAAGGGAAAGGGAAAGGGAAAGGGAAAGGGAAAGGGAAAGGGAAAGGGAAAGGGAAAGGGAAAGGGAAAGGGAAAGGGAAAGGGAAAGGGAAAGGGAAAGGGAAAGGGAAAGGGAAAGGGAAAGGGAAAGGGAAAGGGAAAGGGAAAGGGAAAGGGAAAGGGAAAGGGAAAGGGAAAGGGAAAGGGAAAGGGAAAGGGAAAGGGAAAGGGAAAGGGAAAGGGAAAGGGAAAGGGAAAGGGAAAGGGAAAGGGAAAGGGAAAGGGAAAGGGAAAGGGAAAGGGAAAGGGAAAGGGAAAGGGAAAGGGAAAGGGAAAGGGAAAGGGAAAGGGAAAGGGAAAGGGAAAGGGAAAGGGAAAGGGAAAGGGAAAGGGAAAGGGAAAGGGAAAGGGAAAGGGAAAGGGAAAGGGAAAGGGAAAGGGAAAGGGAAAGGGAAAGGGAAAGGGAAAGGGAAAGGGAAAGGGAAAGGGAAAGGGAAAGGGAAAGGGAAAGGGAAAGGGAAAGGGAAAGGGAAAGGGAAAGGGAAAGGGAAAGGGAAAGGGAAAGGGAAAGGGAAAGGGAAAGGGAAAGGGAAAGGGAAAGGGAAAGGGAAAGGGAAAGGGAAAGGGAAAGGGAAAGGGAAAGGGAAAGGGAAAGGGAAAGGGAAAGGGAAAGGGAAAGGGAAAGGGAAAGGGAAAGGGAAAGGGAAAGGGAAAGGGAAAGGGAAAGGAGGGGGTTCTAGAGGTCAGGAAGATGTTGTCACCCAGGACAACGGGCCCTTAGTGGTAGACAAGTCATACTTTTTCAGCCTACTTTGCCTAAACTATGCCAAGACAAGTTACATTGTGCTGATGAAAGAAAAGCCTGAGTTTTTTGCATTGGTAGGGGACAGTGCGTCTTGGAGGTAGAAGTAGTTAACCTCTTTTCTCAGCATCAGTCTCTTCAGGGGTTTCTCCTACTTCTTCCACCCAGGCCTATCTTCTTTTCTCCCTCCTTTTTCCAAAACCCTAAACCCTGGAGTAGTAAAATTAAGTTTGGTTGAAGTCACTAAGCATTGAGCTGTTCCTGAGCTATAACTTCTCTGTGCATTTCCTATTTTCCATGCTCCAGTGTCTGAGGTAAAATCTTACTTTCTCAAAGAAGGACAGTTCTATCAAATACAATTCCAGGCCCAGAGGGGGAAGAGTGAATAAACATTCAAAATTTATATTTTTAAATGTAATGAATTTTAAAGACAGTCTTGTGTTTTGAGACCTGACATGTGCTTTTTTATCATTTGGAGCTGGCAAAAAAGTACAAGTGTCTGGGGAAGTTTTAAAACCTGTTTACATCATAAACAGAGTACATTGCTCCCATTCCCCACTCCTGATCAGCTATACTGGGTTTTTAAAAAGTGCCTGTCAAAAACATCAGCTCCCCTCCTTCAAGGGTAGCAAGATCTTCTCTAAAATGATCCTGTTTGCCCTCTAAAAAATTCAACTTCACAGGTGGAATCAGGCCCTGACAGAAGGGCACACTGACGTGGAGGAACAGCAAGAGGGATAAACAGCTCTGAGCTGTCCTTACCCATGCAGGGATACAGGTGCTCAAGTGCGAGACACTTGGGCGACTCACTGGGAGAGGAAGCTGGCTCTGTGCCTGAGCAGAGCAGCAGCTGAGATATTAATTCCATGCTGCTGCGAGCGTTGAGTTGCCTCAAAATGAAAATAAGGCCGTTGTAAAGAGAAGTGGAGACCCAGGGTTAACTGTGATATCCTGCAGGAGAAGATAATATTGAAGCGTTGTCAAGCGCTTTCACACGCCCCGGTCATTTCGTCTTTGTGTCCAACACAATGGCTGGGAAGGGAGCACAGCACTTAAGGCTCAGAAGGGAGAGCAGGTAGGGGCAGAAGTAGCTAAAGGGCTTGGAAAGGGCTTGGAAGGTCAGAGAAGAGAAGAGAAGGAAAAGGATTTCCATGTTTCCCACAGCAACCTCAGCAATAATCCTGGAACATGGACACAGCTGCAGCCGGCAAAAAAGATGTAAAACCAACAACAAAATCCACCCGGGATTAGGAAACAGTGAGGAGCTAGACTGAAAACCGGATGCATTTCAGAATAAATTCAGTGTTTCAAAGCAATGATGTGAAAGGCACATGAGCCACAGTAATAAAATGTGATATGAGCTGTTACCGTAAACAGGGAGGAATAATTGACAGGGAACTAAAACAGATCCACACTGCATGCATAGCCCAGGGCTCTGCAAACCTATGGCTGAATGAGAGGAAGAGGAGTGGCATGGGGAGAAGTCAGAGAGAGACTGACAAATCACAGCCAAAAAATAAATAAACCACACAACAACCCGTGATCCCTGAGACTGAAAGTTCAGCTGGAATGTGTCTTGCGGTGGATCAGCAGAAAGACTAGTAGGCATGTAGAAATAAGATTCAGTCTTACCCAAACTAGAAGTATTGGTATTTTTATATATAAAAAAATTATAATGAAAACCAAGTGTCTTTGGGGCTGAAGAAGAGAGACAGTATTTGTAAATTGGTTGGCCAGTTTGTTTCATCCTTTGGGCATGTTTGCTATCGAAAACATGCAGCTTAGGAGAAAGTGGCCAGTTTGGATGTGGAGGGAGAAAAGCCATGGCTGGGATCTGAGACACAACACCACAAAAAAAAGCTCTTTGGAAAACAGTCTGGTGTGGTGATGGAGTAGCCAAAGATGCAGGATAAACAGCACGGAGTGCAGACAGCTGCAGCTGAGCAAAGGCTTTCCAGAATATCTGGCAGGTTATCACAGTCTTCTTACACATACCATAGACACATGAAAGTGTGTGCACAGACACATATGTATGCATGCTATGCACGTTTATGTATGTTTATGGACTTCAAAACCACCTGAGAATAACTATGGGTGGTGTTTGTTCCAACAGAGAAGGATGTTGCTGTTTCACAGTTCAACAGAGTGGTGCTGCACAGCCTCTTTCATGGAAACCATATCCCAGAAATGTTCAGTGAGTTAAATAATACAGGCACTGCTTTAAATAATAAATAGTAGTGTACAAACAAAGGATGTTGAGAGACTGCAGGAAAGGAACACCAGTGATGTTTTCAGCT
Source organism: Illadopsis cleaveri (assembly GCA_013399915.1). Classification (NCBI taxonomy): domain Eukaryota; kingdom Metazoa; phylum Chordata; class Aves; order Passeriformes; family Timaliidae; genus Illadopsis; species Illadopsis cleaveri. The sequence goes on along the minus strand of VXBB01005092.1, from coordinate 926,482 downwards.
GATATTAGAAAAAGATGGAGGGGCAGACGGACACTTGTGACTGACCATTGGACAAGAAGGGATCATTGCTTTGTACCCCACAGTATCTGGGGAGGTAGCTACAACAAGGGACCATAGTCATGCTCCTGGGGTGCCTACAGGTGGTTAGCAGCAATCCCTGCTCACAGGCAGCAAAAATGTAGGGAGTTTTACTATTGCCACCCCTACAGCCACAGACAAATGCACACAGATGGGTGGAGAGTTATCACTTAGTCCCATTCCATTCATATTTGTGATGTTTTCTCCCTCTTTTGCTCTTACATGCCCATTCCTGCAATTTCTCAAGCAATCTCCACAGAGGGGACTTGTAACCATTTCCCTGCACCTTGCAAACACAGTTTACATCTTAGTTGGCATGTAGATTTTTCAGTGCTGCTTCTGAATAACTAAAATATTTTTCCACACATGTGAAGAGAAGTGTGTCAGCCTTTGATCATCAGTAACTATCCCCTAACTAAAATATAATTGGCTATGGCAATGTCATTTCCTTGTATCTTGTGAGTATTAGGAAAGACAGGCAGATAAAGAACAAGAATTGAAATGAAACTCTGATGATGAATACAAGCTCCTGTCATTACAGCAAATTCATGCCATGTCGTAAGCCAACTGAAAATGTTTGGGCATGCATTCTTTGTCATTTGCCCTCCCTGCCTGCTCCAAAAACCAGAATAGGGGTAAGCACAATAAAGTCAGTGAATACCAGAGGAAAAATGTAGAGAAAAGGAGTTCCTGCCCTCACTAAACCTCGGGATTTGATTTTGATTTCTTGGTTCTCCAAAGAGCTCAATGAGAGGCAAGAGCATCACCTCAGAGACTGCTTAGAGCTCTGTAGACTCAATCTTGTGTTTTGACAGATGTTTTGATTTGTTTTGCTGAGATCTTTAGGACAGGTAGGTAGATCTCTCCTACATGCTCTGTGTCTCTCTGAATGCCTTAGTTTCGTGGACATTGTAGAGGAACCTGCAATCATGGTACATCTAAGCCAGTCTGCTTAACACTGTGGGAAGCTGCTCTGTGAGTCAGTTCAGAGCCCTGTCATAGATAAAAAAAAGGTTCCATAGCCTTCTTTAGGCTTTGGATCAGATTCTGCAGAATATGCTCCACACTGATTTTGCATTAAGCTATCATTTCTATATGCTGAGATTCATACTTTTCAGAGAGGGTCACCTATACAAGAAAGGTACTCATGGCATTTATATTTTTCTTCCAATGACATGAAGATGCTGTGTAGTACACATACGCATTTTGTTCAAAGTATCTGTTTAAAGGAGGGGAAAAAAGAGAATAAGCAAAATTGTCCTTCCCATGTCATTATCAGCCATTAGTGTGATTAGGAACAGCAGTGCCATTACTCAAACAGCAGACGTGAGAGTCTGGCACCCTCACAAAGTCAGATGACCATCTGTGATGGCTTGAAGGGAAAAAAAGCTTTCCCTGTTAAGCAACTTCTTAGTAAGTAAAAGATATGCCAATATCCATCTCCGCTATTTCCCTGCATAGTGCACTGTGAGCACCTGGAGGTGTCTCAGGCTCAGCATTTTAGTTTGGATTACCTGAGTGCTTTTGATGAGACTTTTCTGGTTGTGCCCCATTTCCTGCTTTGGCTTGCAGAGTGGAGCAGCCTTAAAGCTGCTAATGGTGCTTTAAAAGTCCACAGGTCCAAACCAGAGCCGGTCTGAACCAGTCCCCTCACCCCAAATGGTTTAATTGCACAGGTCTGCACTGATGCACTTTCACCTCTTGCTTATGAAAACGTGCCTGAGATAGCATTACCACAACTACTCCAAGTTAGCCCTTTGTTCATCTTTTTGTTTTTAAAGCAGATATCTGTTTATCCACTGAGCAGCAACCATGAGGCGCAGCAAGGTCCCACATGGCATTGACATCTCTGCCAGGGCAAAGATGATCTTCCTACCAGGAAAGCATTTGTTCTCATTTGGGAGTCCTATGGGCATTACTGGTCAGTCAAGTCTGTCTTAGTTAATTAATCCTTGACCCATCATTTTGTGCTTTTCAGGTTGCCCCAGTGGTGTTTATTTTACTGAGATCTGATGCTTAGGGAGGTAGTTATGCAGCATCCTCCCTCCCCAAGGTAACTTCACAGCCATTGCAGTGCCAGAAGTAATGTGATATGACCTCAGATATCTAGCTGAGTGATTCCTGTGCAACAGGGGATAATGAAATTCAAGTGTCTGTCCGCAGTGTTTGCAAGCAGCTGCCTGAAAACAGCCCAGGCGGCTGTTTGGAAACAGCGCACGCAGGCAACCATCAGATGATTGCACTTGCAAGAAGTGTCACAGATGGGTGTTGTTATCTCAGCTCTGGGTTTGGTGGCTGCCCTGCACACCCCCAAGAAAAGAGAGAGACAAAGCTTGATGCAGTGACAGGCACTCTGAAACACTGCCATCCGAAATGGCAGGGGACAGGGTTTCTCTGCCCTGAATCAGACTTGGTGGGCACCGGCACTCACCGGGGCTGCCTGCACAGTTTGTCTGCACAAGTTCAGGGTTTCAAACAGGTGTAAATCCACTACTTCCCTAATGAACTGGGCTAATAATCAACTGTTCCCTGTTCAAATATTTTCTTCTTCCTACCTGGAACTTGTGTATGATTGTTCTTAGCTGCGCTATTTTACAAATCTAGCTTAGCTAGATGACAGATCTATCTACTGCCAGAAAGTGCTGCCCTTGTGAGTATTTATAGATCACAACCAAAGTCAGTTCTTGATCTTCTCTGGACCAAACTTGAAGTTGTCATGAAAAATACTGACTGAGCTCTTTTTTTTTTTTTTGACATTTACTTGGACATCTATGAGCCAATCTTTAATTTCACTAGTGCAGTACTGGCCACACTGATTTTTTAATTGTCTTTTTTTTAATGAAAAGGACACATGCAACTGTCAAATAGACATCTCTTATTTCCAGCGATCTATAAAAATAACTTTAATCAGATAAATAAAAAATCTCATTTTTATAAGAGGTTTCATTGATTGCTTTTAAGAAAATAGGTTTCAGCATTTTCTGGCATTGAGTATGCTCCCATTCATTAATGTTTTTTTCAGCTTCCATATGTGCTTAACAATAATTTTGCCTGGGACTAGTGATAGACTGATTGGACTTGGGAAATCCAGGTATGGACTCACAGTTTGAAGGGCTAGCACATGATCAGCATGACACCAGGCATGCAGTACCAGCTGCACAGGTGCCCAGTCTGTCTGCAGGGTGACCAGACAGGTTTGCAACCAAATCTTCTGCACATTCAGGGGAGCAGTGCCCAGTGTGTAATGTCCCCATTTCTGGGAACAACCCTGGGTCATGCTGTATAACCAACAGTCACTTCTCTGGCCCTTTGTAGCTTCCTCTGTCTTTCAATATGTTCTGCAAATACTGTTAGTGTTTCAGGAAGCTCCTCAGACACTTCTTTCAATGTTCTTGGTCACAGTTTTCTGGTGCTACTTCTGTGCATTGCTGTGATGACTGCTTACAACCTCCATTGCTACTGATGAGATAGAAAATATTTCTTCCTTCCTGTGAAATAAGCACATCCCATTTCTTTCCAAATACACAACATAAATATTCAATGAATGTTTCTTCTATCTGTGTTATCACAATTGGCAATTCTGCCATCTTTAACATTGGAGCTACAGGGGCTAATGGGAAGAGACATTACTGAACTTGATGAGTGGCATTTTTGTCAGAGAGAGAATGGGTGTGAAATGCCAACAAAAAAGTTTGAGAACGAAATCACAAGGAGGTTATAACCAACCGAAATACCAGGTTCTAAAGTGCTTTCCACACTCTCCTCCATCCCTTGGGGGTCTAGGGACAAAAAGAACTACTTTAATACTACTATTTCCATGGAGAAGACTGTTTGATATGGCAATACAGATAGCATGAGGATTTGATGGTCCAAGAGGTCCCTATGAATCCTGTCCTCCTGTATGATTGCAAGGATTTCATTAGGTCTTAGTAGTATACTTAAATAATGCCTTCTTGCCCTTAATCTGTAAACCCAGGATTTTTTAATTAATGTTATATCTTCTTCCATCAGCTCTCTCTTTCCTAGCTGGTGACTTGTTTGCACAGCCACCAGACTTTCTGTTATTCTCATTTGTTACATATAATAAGGTTTGCAATAATCATTGTTGCTTGTCACTTTCACTTCTTGTGAAAGATGGATTTGAGACCAGAAAGCCTCTCACAGAATGACAGGTTGTGGGTTTGGGAGGAATTTAATTGTTGGGTTTTTTTCAAATACAATGTTCTTATTTCTATGCTAAAATTTTTCCTTGCAACAATTATTTGACTGAAGCTGACCTCTAGAAATTCTCCTTGGAAAGAACCAAAGAGACTCCTGCAGCCTCAGAAGTGGTCTGTCTGCACCCCGAGGAGTTTGTCAGGTGCTTCCACAGAGGGAACCAGCTCTCTGAGTGACTTGTTTTCACTCATCCTAAAGAAAATATATCCATTATTCCCTGCAAGTATAAGATTGTTTCTATAGTGCTGGCTCCAAACCTGTAGGATCCCGTCCCTTTGCTGGGACTTTGGTGTTCAGCCAAGCCCCAGCTGCCAGGGTGGGCTGCCAGGTCTGGCAGTCCTGAGGAGCTGGGGACCCAACAGCCAATTCCAAGCCTGAAGGTGCCAGTGGAGGGCTGGGAGGTGAGGCAGGGTACGCAGATGGGTCATTTCTCACTGGGGGACAGCACCCAGGGATGTCAGCAGTTCTGTGCAGAGCAGCACAGGGGCTGATACATGCCTTGCAGGTCAAAGAAACCTGGGCATCCCTGATGAAGAGTGGACAGGCTGTAATTGAATCCCTTTCAGTTTATACCCTGCTGGCAGCTTAGCTTCAGGAGTGCCAGATAAAAAACAAAACTGTGCCCTGAAGAAACACAGCAGCTCCAGGCAGGCAGAGGCATTTTCCATGCATGACCTACGGTGAATTGCCTCTTTATGTTCGAACTTCAACTCTTCATTAGCCGCGGGGTCGTTGGCTGCTCCTCCCTCCAGAAAACTACAGAGGCAGCACTAAGTGCTGCAGTGAAAGAGGAGTAAGCACTTTTCAATTAGCCACGAACTTTATGAGACGTGAGACTGCGGCAGCAGTGCGGAAGATATCCCTTGTCCCTGGGCTGGGCCATGCAGCCCAAGGGCAGCAACAGGCACGGGGGACTCAGCCTCTCCACTTGTTCCTTAAGCCTGCTGCTCATTTACAGCCACAAATGTCACGTTTGGCTGCAGTGGCATAAATAACAGGTGACATTTTAACAGTATTGTCAGTGCCGTGCGGGGTACTTTCTAGCATTGATGAGTTATGTGAGGCCCGTGTGAGTTTTGTGGGGTTTGTTAGCTCTCCTCTTTCGAGGCAGTCGCCTATTTGCTCCTGAAAACAAATGTTAAATTAAAAAACACTCATATGCATTGCAAATAGCTTCTCAGGAGGATTTCTGACATTGTAAAATGGCAGAGCTATAACTCTGAGTGAGCGAATACTAGAGGATGAGAGATGGCTGTGAAGAGAAGCATCCTCCATGCACGTGCCATGGGCAATGGAATGGAAATTGCTCCTGATAATTCAGTCTTCTGGACACAGCAACTTGGCTTTAACAACAGGTTTTGCTGTAAAAACACATTCTCTTTGTTGGCATCTGCTTCTCAGTGTCCTGGGCCTTTCACATACCTGGAACAATCCATTAGAGTAAAATGGAATATGTATTATACATGCATAATATAGCAAAATCTTCTCTTGTTGCCAATTCTTTGATTATTTCTAAATGACACAATAATTAAACTGAGTGATTTATCACAGAAATACATGGGAAGTCACAGCCTGATTAAAAGAAGGGAAAAAGCCCCATCAACTCACAAATATAAATAATAAAAGTACTGAAAGTCTGCACTTCAATCCAAATCACCTTGAGAATTTCAAGCCATTTAACAATATTTTACAAGGTGTTTCAAGCCCCACAAAGACTTAACCCTGCTGCCAGCCAGCAGCAGCAGCAAGGCAGCATGGTGGCAGGGAGGGAGCACTCCACTATTCCTCATTTTCCTTTGGCAGTTCTTTCTGCCTCCAAGTCAATGTGCTCAGCTGATGCTCCTTAAAAGCCCCTGCATTTGCTCCATGACTCCCTCCCTGTCACCCACACTTGGCACCAGAGAAGGGATCTGCTGAACTCTCATCATTGTTGAGAAAAAGATCAGCCTGGAGAAGAAGGATCCCCAATGGCTCCCAGGGGCTTGGATGCATCCATGCCCGTGTCTTTCTCTTCTACCTGCCAGAGGTGTGGAACACCAGGCACTGTGCACCTGTACTCCTGCAGCTCTTATGTGATGTGATTTCCTCGGCAGCTTTACCTCGACAACCCCTCCTGCACTGAGTGCAGCTGCAGAGTCCCAGACCTGCTTCTCCTCTTGCCCCATGAGCTGCTGCTGCCTTGCTCACCCTGCAGAATGGGAGTGGGCTGTGCTCCCACAATGGCAGGACTGCAGGGCACATCCAAACTGTGTGTCCAGCTGCTTCCTTTGCTGGGGTGTGCATTTCAAAGGATATTTAGAGCTTGGACCTGTGACAGTTTGGACTCATGGCTGATTTGACACCTACATCTATTTTTATTTTTAATTATCTGCTGAACCCCTATTTTTCTTTTTCTTAAAGCATTCCTGCCACACTGCAAAATCCCCAGTCTGGTTATGGGTATATATTGCCAGCAGAAGAAATGGAAACTTCTTATCCTGAGGCCGGGGGCTTATTGCTAACATTAAATTTGGGACTTCCAATTGCAGAATCAGTTTGTTTCACCCAACCCAACAATGTACCTGGAGTATCTTCTCCATTTTGAGGTTCCCCAGTGAAGAAACATGTTAACACAGAGTTCAGCAGCAGGTTTCCAAGATGTTTAGGGAAGGGCAGTGTGTGACATATGGGGAGGAGCTGGGTGAGCTGGGTTTGTTCAGATGTAAGAGAAGGTATGGGGAAATCTTGATGTTGTCTGGGAAGGCACAGAGAAGATGGAGACAGATTTTTCTCGGAGATGCACAGTAGCAGAGGAAATAGGCATGAGGTGGTATGTGAGCAATTTGGATGTGGTATGGGAAAAGCTCCTTTATCCTTGTAAGGGTCATAAAAGATTGAAATAGAGTCCAGAAAAATTAGGAAACCTCTCTTCTTGGAGCTATTCATGACTCTGCTGGACAAAGCCATAAATAACCTGCTTTAATTTGGCCTGCTCTAGTGGGGCCTCCAAGGGGAAGGCCCCTGACTTCCTGACTTCAATTAGTTTAGGGTTTGGTGAACATCATTTATTGAGCTATGCTTTTCCTCTAAAATGAAAAAAATACCTCTCTGATGAGGAGATAATATACTTGTTATAAACCCTGTCCCCTGGGATTTCTCAGAACTGGACAACTAAAGCACTAAATATGTGCACCACCACTCAGAGCTGGAATTACATTGCCAGCACTTCACAGTTAATTATTTTTTGCTTTCAAAGGAGGAAAAGTAATTTTAAATGTAGTTTAATATCAGTCTCACACCAAAGGTGTTTCTTACTGCTTTTCTTCTATAAACCATCAGTAGCATTAATTAAAATTTTCATTTCTTTTCCAGTTCCTTTTCTGCTGTGAAGAATGGATCTTTAATAAGTAGCTGCCATCTCAGCAGTGGGTCCTTTTAGAATCAGGGCCGGAATTTGTAGGAGGAGATACACATGTGGGATCTTGAGGAGAGGGGAATGGTGGTGTCAGAATAACAAAGGCTTTGTAATCAGCGGAGAAAACCAGACCTTGTGGTAAGTCATGATCCACCATCCCAGGAGCACTCCAGCATTCAAAGCTACCTCTCAAAGGATCTGCCCAGCTCCCAGGAAGGCAGGACTGGAAAGGACAGAGCCTTAATGTATTTAGTCTCTCCTCCTAGAGGGACTGTTCCCTATCTCCCCCCTGTCTAATTCTAGGACCTGGCAGTGCTGCTGGGCTCCCAGGTCCAAGTCCTCCCAACTCCATCACTGGCCCTCAGCAAGAAAGAGGGGTGACCTCAGCACATCCCACTCCCCCAGAATGTCCTGAGTTTGGAGACTAAAAATGGACAATCAGGGAAACAGAATGCTGAAGTGACAGTACTTCCTGTGGAGTTTGTCACCCTATAGTGCTAATATATCCCTTTGAGGATGCTGTGACTTGGGGCACAGCAGCACATATTCCAAGATTCGGGCATATCAAGCTATTACAGGGTCCTGCTGTGCACATTGCTCCTCTCTAAGTAATTACCAGATTTCTGGGCCCCTTTACTATGAATATTGATCAGTCTTCAGGAGCAGCATCAGTCTCAGCAGTGATTCTTCTGGAGCATCTTCTCTCCAGTGGGAGTGCTGAACTTTTCTTCCCACCTTTGCTTCCAATCTCATCCTTCATTCATTTGTGAGCATTTGATGTGGAAGATGATTGGAGAAAGCGTGGGATAACGCAGGATTTTCCTTCTTTGTATACCTAGTGAGGGCATTTCAGGGCACTTAGAGTGGAAAAGTGCAGCTCTCTGACGAAGAACTTCCACTCACACTGTCTGCAATGGTCCCAAGAGATCATTAATTCTATTTATTCCAGTTTCCACTATCTGATGAGCATGGAAATCACATCCTGTACAGAAATTGGACACACTTGTTTCTGCTACTGCTCTGGTATCTGGGCTGTGAGTCTGTGCTGTACTGCCAAGAGCACGATCACAGGCTCACTTCTGCTCCCTACTCCAACTCCAGACTTTGCAGGCCAAGAGTGGCACAAACAGAGATGCTCTGACTGCCTTTTGAGGCTGCTTATTCGTCAAGCAATGAGGATGAGAAATTAAAATGTGCATATTTCTATGCAGAATAAGTGAACCCCTTTGGCCAGCAAGTACTAGAAACCCCATGCACTTTATCACCAAATCCAGTAAAATCACTTAGACTCAAGATGACACACAGATTCCAGCATTATCAAGTCAAAGGCACAAAGCTGGAACACTGGGCCCATGAGCTTTGTATGAGGTCTAAAATCAGGTAAGCCTTGAGTTAAATTAATTGTATATTAACACGTGAGATGACATAAGACAACCTCACCTAAGGGTACTGTATTCCACACCTCACCTCTTGTGCAGAGGAGAACATCTTAGAGACAAGTCACATATTTCTTTCTGGTACAAGTACTTCAACAGTCTCTGTAAATATACCTGTATTCATGCAAACACAGGCACATGTATTACGTCCTCACCTTGGGAGTGTTTTTCCAGGGATTTGTCATTCACACAGCACTAGAGAATAGTGCTGTGAGCTCAAACAAAATGAGATATGGTATTTTCAATTTGGCCTACTCAAAGATATCCTCCTCTTTGTGTAGGATATAAAGAAAGAGTTACTCATTAAGCTTTCAAGGTTGTGGTGCTTGCTGTCAATATCTAGCATTTCCCAGCCGGGACTTCTGTGTGAAAAGTTCTTCACACAAGTTTACTTACAAGAAAAACAGAAGCTGTGGCAGACTGGGACATCCTGCAGGCCAAATGGGGCAGACCAATGGATTTAGTCTTATGTGCACCAGAAATCAGGTTGTATTTTTAGTATGTCTGGTGTTGCAGTCCCATATGACATGGAAACTGAAGGGGTTTGTCAGACTTGTGTCATCCTTTCTAAACCATCCTTCAGGTGAACAGGCTCAGAGGCATCTCACATCTGATTTTGCTGCTCTTTTTTCTCCCATTTATTTCATTGCAAGACAACTTGGTAATCTTCAAATTATGTTTGACATCTCACTGTAAATTGTCTGGGTTATAAACATCTCAGGTGTCAAAGTCTGAGTGCATTTGCCTACCATTCTGGTTTGCATCTCTTACTCTGCCTGTTCAGCAGCTGTGCCCTTGGTGATGACTATGTTTGAACCTGGAATCTGATTTAGACACAGGTTTGGGTTTAACCAGTTAGAGCTGCCTGGCAGGTGAACATTCAACTCCAGATGAGAAAAAGTTACTCCAGAAGGTCTGGTGAGGAGCCAGGGAAGTGGTGACCATGAGCACACAGCTGTTGAGAAGTCACAGGAAACCAGGGGTCAGTCTCAGAGCAGATGAAGTCACTTGATGAATCCGGTACACCCTTGCTCCTTATCTGATTCTGGATTTCAGAATGGCTGTGTCCAGCAAAGCATTTCCTATCACTTTTCCTATCACAGAAGAACAGCCAAGTCCAGGCAGGTGAGAACCAGTCTTCACATGGGAGATCTTTATAAGTCTATCTCACCCTGATGTTAACAAAATGGTTTGGGTCATCTTGTTCCAACCCCCCTGCCATGGGCAGGGACACCTTCCACTAGATCAGGCTGCTCCAAGCCCATCCAGCCTGGTCTTGAACACTTCCAGAGATGGGGCATCCACAGCTTCTCTGGGCAACCTCTGCTAGTGCCTCACCATCCTAACAGTGAAGAATCTCTTTCTAATATCTAATCTAAACCTGGCCTCATTCAGCTGCAGAGACAGGCAACCTGCAGAAGGCTGAATGCTGTTCAGCAATAAGTATCTGATCCAGAAATAATTCTGGGGCCAACATTCTCAAGAGCACACCAACTTATATAATTATTTTATAGGATTTAAATGAAAACAGTAATTCATCAGAAATATGTAAGGAAGTGACTCTCCATCTGACAGACATTCTCCCCATACTAAGAGACACAGAAGCAATTATCTGCATGCCTTTTCCTCTGCAAGTGGATTCATGTTATGCCTCTGTCTCAGAAGATATTCAAATGTGACTTGGGATTAATTAAATCTCAAGACACCTGGAGGGCAAGTCAGAAGCATGTACATTTTCTACATCAGACATTTTAAAGTGTGGAAAAAGGAATATTTTACCAGCAAGACCTTTTGGTCTTGGTGGGGAAGAGGAACTGAAGACCAGCTTGGGAATTTCAGGGCAGAGGCAGAAGAACCCAAACCATGAAAATGTAAGTGTGTGTAATTGCAGCTACCACCTGATGCAGCTGATGGTCTCTGGTGTCCAGCAGCAGTTGAAAGGCTGAGAGGTTCCACTGGTGCTGCACATTGTACAGGTGACTGTTTCAGGTTACTTGTTATTAACAGCAGACCCCTTTTGGTGACAAATCTGGGATGCAGCAGTTAAGAGTCTCAGCTCCTGTGAAGAGGCTCAAGGTTGCCCCACTCTCCTTGCCTGTCTTGTTCCCACTATTTGGGCAAGGACAGATGTGCAGGGTCCTCCACCTCCATGCAGGAGCTACCTGCTGCTGATCTCTCCATCCTACATGAGCTCACATGTCAGAGTCTCTGGGAACAAATTCACCTCAGAGCAAAGCCCCAGTGCCCCTTGACTCCAGCTCAACACTTCTCTTGAGCTTTCCCACTGTATCAGCTAGCAGACCCCCAGTAAAACATCACTTTAATGCAGTTTCCTAATTGCTAGAGACTGTTCCCTAAAGGATAAGCAACTTGTGAAAGTTATAGTGGAATGATAAGAAGTTAAGAGGAAGAAAAGAGCCAACACTCTACCCAAGGAAAAGCTCAAGAAAAGACGAGATGACAAACATGTCACTGTGCCTCAGCCAGAGCAGAGGAGCTCTGCTCTGTCCATCTCCCTGCCACCACTCTGCCTTGGAAAGTAGGCCCAGCAAGCCCTGATGGAAAAAATGTATCATAATCTGTGTTACCATGAGCTTGCCTGGGGAAAGAGCTCAGTGACACAGAGGCATTGGGGCTCGGTTCATGTGCTGTGCTGTCCTCCCAGCGTGGTTTGTTCATGTGCCCGAGCCTTTGCTGCTTTTAAATTAAGTTCCAAAGCCATATCACAACCCTCATCAGCTGCGGGACTCTCACTGCTGCCCCTGCTCTCTGTTAAGGGACCTGTCTCTCTGCAGAAACACTTCTGACACGGATCTCTCTGCTTCCCATTCCTTTTCCACCCCCGACTCCCACTTGCTGGAGACAGGATGGGATCCAATGGTGCTCTGCCAAGTTATGGGGATGCCTGACAGCCACAATGAGGGAGCACATTATATTTTAGAGCTCTGTCCAACAATTGCCTAATTAATTCCCATCCTCCACCCCTACATCCAGTCTGGAGTGGGGACATCTCAGTTTTCTTATTGCCCCAGTGAGGGGAAGCCGCAGCACAGTGAACTTCACTCTTGAGCATTACGAGAAGTCACATGGCAAGAGGAAGCTAATGCTGAGCGACCCCCTTCCCCTGCAAAGTAAAATACAGGGATAAAAAAGGCGTCTCATGGGCAGGACTTACCCTTGCCAGCATCTCTCTCCAGCGTGCTGTGCTCGCAGGACAATTAAATTACGCTGCCGTTTGCCTTTCATCATGATCCGATTTACAGGGGAATTAATAGGGGCAGAGGAAGAGGCCTGCATAAAGCCAAAGCCAGGGCAAATGGCAGCCATGAGCCTTCTTGAAAAACAGGAAGCTTGCCAGGATGTCTTTATTAGAGAGGAGAAGGGGGAGAGAGAGGAAAGGGCTGCTGCAGGAATGAAAGGCAGATACAGACGTCAGCCTTGTTTACAGCAGGGATTTTGCACTGGTGCAGCTAAACCCTCCAGTTCAAAATCCACCCACAGGCATCTGCCACCGGCACAGCTGGAAAAAAATCACAGCTGATACTTCTTGGCAGCTGTATGAGGAAGAAAGTCTGCCATACAAGAAGGGGTTTTGTCTCACTTGATCGTGTGGCTCCAGAGGTCACACCACACCTTTGAGTGGTGATTTCCCATATTTCCTTGAGGAACTGCTCCTCCCCTGAGCTCACAGGATCGATGTCCCCATGGAGCAGCCTGCAGCAACCCTGTCTGTTCCTGACAGTGCCACCCTGATGGTGACCAAGCCTGTCACCCAAGTGGGACAGCAGGTGTCATGGAGACACACTTACTTGAATACACAATAAAATCCCACCTTCTCACAAGTTGTTTCTCATGGCTGTGAGTGTGCTGCTCTGCAGATGGAGAAATGGCAGCTGGCTCTTGTAGTGCCACTTCACATCCAGGCTGGTTATGGCTTGGATGCCCTGCACTGCAAGCTCACTCATCGCTGCAGTTGCCAGCTGTGCTCCAGAAACGCTTTGGCAGCTTTGGGACAGCACAGAGCCACAGCAATTAAACCACAGGGCCAGTGAGCTCTGTGCAGGGCACACATGAGGGTGCTTTTGAAACAATTCTCTGTGTAAAGCCAGATGAACTCCAAAGGCATCTGGTTTGATGGCACTCCTGCTACTCCAGAGCAATCTATGTACTTCTGTGCCACACTGCCTCATGCCTGGGAGCAGTGCTGTGTGGTGGCACTGGGACAGGCCTCTGGGAACTGGGGTGTACAGAAGCTGGTGGAAACAAGAGGAACAGGGAAGAATGTTTCCAGGTCCATGTTGCCACTCTCCAGAGCCCCTCTCAAGAATCTGTTATGTTCCATATTATGTTCCATGTTATGTTCCATGTTATTGAGATTTTTTCTGCTCACCTGAGTAGCTGAGCACTTGGATGAACTTCCAACGTCCAGGCTGTGGAAAGGGAGAGGAGACATGGTGCCCCTGGGAAACTGTATCTCAGGTAGTTATTTTGACTGCATCCTTAAATTTACATCTCCAGTGCCTCTGGCACTGGAAAGGCACGGTGATATTTTTTGCATCTAATCCTTTTTGAAGGTTGACTTACGATAAAACTTTTAAGATGTGCTGGAATCCCTCAGCTCTTAAGTCCCTTAAGAGTCCCTTAATCCTTAACAGTCCCTTAATCCTTAAGTCCCCTCTGTGTGAGGGATAGTCTCTCCAGATGACAGAATCACATAACAGATGAGGGACATCATTGTCATTTCTGTCCAGAGCTGGAGAAAACCAACTTAGGTCATTGGAGAGTTTCTGAAGAAACTTCCTTTGTATGGACTTGTCCTTGACATCAGGGGAATAGAGGTGATAGAGCACAAGAAATGGATCAAAAACACTTCTGGAGTTTGGAAACTCCTGGGCAGGAAGAAAATGGTTCCAGAAGTCATAGCAGGTAGATCAAAGGTGTAAGTTACAAAGGTGTAACTGCCTCTCAGGAGCACAAATAGAGAAAATGTCAATTCTTAATTTCAGAAATAAAATGATGAAAGGAGGGAAATAAGTAGAGAGCTAAAAGTTACTTGCATTCAAAAGAAGCCAAGGATCTAAAATTGCGTAGTGAGTTCAGTGGTGGGACTGTGTGTGTTACATGCTGGTGAGGAGATGGCAAAGCCTGTGTGTACCTGATGAATGAACTGGCTGTTAATTCTTAATTTCTGTGCCCATCTCCTCCCATCCTGTTTTCACCTGGGGCTGCCTCTCAGGGAGGCACAGTTCTGATGATACAGCTTTGTCAGTGGCACCAGCGGGCTGAGTTAGCTCAGGGGGCTGAGGACAGACACTCATTTAAAGAGGGGGCTTATTATGCAAATAATACTCTGCTGCTTTGTTTTAATTACTGTTGCTTGAATTATGACATTAGCTCTGAGTGGCAGGGCCACTGGTGTGTTGTCACTGTCACTGTCACCCATGGTCCCACAACAGCCACCCAGCACAGTTCCTTGCAGACCTGGCCTTGACCCTGATTTTGGCTACACCTCACTGACCTGCCCTTTTCCCACTGCCAATACAATGCCAGCAGCCAGTTTGGTCTAAAATGTAAAGGGGAGTCTCTACTGTCAGTAATGCTCAAGCAACCCCTAATGAGAATTCAGCACCTGAATGGTGTGTGTTGGTGAAGCATCACTTCTGCTGAGGTTTTTACTCAGGTAGTGGTGGCATGAGGACTGTGAGGACTGTCCTGTGACTGTTCCCAGACTGGTCACTGGTGTCCCAGCCAGTGACCCTCTGAAAGCAAGGGGAAATGTGCTAGGAAAGGGAGGACAAGCTGGAGAAACCAATGTCACTGACTTCAAAGATGAAGGATTTTCTTTATACTCTGAAAGTGACTGAATAAAATGACTGTTATCATCAGTGAGCTAAACAGGATTTTCTACTTGTGTTGGATTATTTTAGATGACAGTTTGATTAGCCTGATTGGTGTGGATTTGTCCCTAAGAAGTGTATTACTTTAATTAAGCCTTATATTTAAAAAATACTTTGAATTATGATACCATTTATTAAAGTTGATATGTTTTCTCCCAACAGATGTGTTAGCTTTGCCCAGCACTAGAAGCTTAACTTTTGGAGTGGAGTTCACAGTGCTGGTTTCAGCTGTGGGCAGTGCTGCCCTCTCTGTGAGAACTTGCTCACAAACCACCTGGTCATGCAGGGACTCCAACCATCCCGTCCACTTAGTAAAGGAGACAGCAGATTACCCCTCATACCCTGCTGAGCTACAGTCACCTGAGGGACAGTTCAGACTGCTCTATTTCACACATTCTGGATAAACCCCTGGAGTTATGAAAAACACTGCTTTTCCTAATATTATTAAGGCAAAGAAGTTCCTAGGAGAGGGAGGAGGAGGAAAGATTACTGAATCCTTGCTGAAAGCAAGGTGAGATATTATGGCCCGGGAATGCAGCCAGGATCCCACTGCACTAAGGTATATAATTAAAAATACGTTGTTCCACCTTCACTTCCCAGTTGTGAACAGTGCTTGTACTCACTGAAACCTTTCTGGTGAGCTCCCATCTGCATTAAGCCTTCAATCACATCAGGAAAGAAATCACCCCTCATCTTCAGCCACACATTCTGGAGCCTTCCTCCTGACAGAAGGGCACCTGGAGACCCAAAGCAGCATTTTGAGGACGCTCATGCAAGGTTTTGGGCAGGACACATCAGTAAATGAACAAGGCATCTCTTGGGATGCTGCTGTAGTCTTTGGCTGCGGAAGAGCCGCAGCTCTTTGCTTGTGTGCCCCATAATCTGGAGATTGTCAAGCACTGAAGCAAGTGAAATAAAACACAGACTGACCTCCTCCTCAGGTGGAAAGCAATTTGAGAAAGAGCACCTCGTTTAATACACCTGGGAATTGCTGAAGGATATATTCAGGAAATTTCAAGATTGTCCCTGGGAACAGCAAAAGCCCAGATTATTCAATCTCCTGGCTATATAGGGTCAACCATGGCCTCAGCTCCTTTGGTTGCCTCTTACAGCTCAGATGCACTGGGAGCACTCCCTCATAACCATCAGCTTCTCAGTCCTGCCAGGTGAGGGAAATGTTTCCAAGATTTCATTTAATACCTGTATTTAATCCATTAGTTCTCCCTGCAGACCTCCTGAAGGTTGGGCTGTGATTAAGGAGGAGACAAGTGCCCTGTTTATTGCTCTCCTGATACTTCTTCACTTTCCTCTACACTTTCACAGTTTTCATCCTACAGTCATGCAGTGCCTTGGAAATGTGCATGGGAGCCCCCTGCTCTGTCCCCTTGGGATGGGTTGGAGAGTCCACCCACCCTCCAGCAATACAGCTCCTGCTCTTCTGTGAGGCCCTCTGAGATTCTGTGATTTTATGGAGTTACAGCCCTTGGTGTGAGGAAAAGTTATCAGCAAAATGGACTGAGAGTCATCTGCAACCACTTTTTCTCCTTGAGTCCTTGCCATTAAGCTGCAGGCTTGAGTATCATTTGTTTCGTTATCTCTGTTTAAAGGGAAAATTCATTATTCTTCAATTTTTTGCTTTTCAAAGTACAAGAGGAGGGCTGCAGGAAGTGGCCAGGCCAGGAAGGAAGGAAAGTAACCATTTCCAGTAGACCATGTTCTACATAGCGTTTTTTCTGGTAATATGCTCCATGAATCCTGCAGCATGGCCATGACTCTTGTAAAAACCAGAGAGGACAAGCACAAGTATTGAATCACAACAGCACTCTCTGTGTTTCTGCAGCCATCACTGCTACAGCACAGGCTGCATTGGTCTCACTGAACACTTGGCTTCTTCTAGTGCTAAAAAGTGCTGGATTTCCTGTGCAGATCAATCCATTGGCAGCTGTGAGGTCAGAATGGTTCCCATTTCTGCTTCACTGTTACATCCCCAGGTGCCAAAGGGTCTTGCATATGGGACAGAAAAAGGTTCACCTCCCCTTTCTACTCAGCAAACAAATAATTCCTCAGTAATGCAGAGTTTATTTCCCTCCCAACATGGACTTCCAGTCTTGATGCTCTTTTTATTACTGACTGAGGCATAAAGCAGTTTTTATGTTTACTGCAGACTTGGAGTGCCCTACAGACTTTCTGCAACCAGGGAGCTGTTCATCTCCTGTTCACTGGCTTTGACCACCTGAACAAATGTACTGCTGCCCACAATACTCATTCTGGCTTGTCTTCCTTGTGTTTCTAATGGCTTGACTCACACTTTTCCTGGGACAGATATCATTAGCATGTGAATTAGCAATGCCTCAAGGAAGTCTTTAGTTTGTGGTAGCACCTTTGTGCACCAAAAAGGTGCTTGAGCCTGCTGCATGAGAAGCAAAAAATGCAAAGAATTGAGGAAAAACAAACCCATCACCAGAAAAGCTGAAAATGTGGCATTTTGACATATGTTCATCTGTAAGAACCCATGTCTGCTGTCTGTGGACATCAGCACTTTTAGTCCACACTTCAGACAGCTGCAATGATGTAACTGTCTAGTTAACAAAAACTCCAACTATCATTTGCTGCTCTTGGCAGTAGTTGCTACCCAAACCATACAAAAGTCCTTATCTGTTAACATTCCCAAAGGGTGACATGTCTGAGGAGGGCTGGGCAGCCCCCTACAGGCCTTTATGTTTGTTTCTCATACACAGACTTAAGAGCACAAATTCTGGTGAAATATTTGAGGAAAAAGGTACTTCTCAATGTCACAATTGAGCTTAGTTCCATAACTAGTTGCTGTGAGGTATCTTTGCACCAAATCTTTCGGCATGGGGAAGGCAGGAGTCAGATCATTCAAACAGACTTGCCAGCTCCTGAAGTTGGTTGCTAACTTGGGACCTTCCTGATGCCTTTATATAACTTACAAGAGGTTGGCACACTTGGAGAATATTACCCTTCCTAATGGGCTCAGAGGCAAGGGAATACACCAGGGTAAACACACCATAAGCCAAGTCCTTTATCATCACACTGTATTTTTCTTTGCTTGGATACAGCACCTATGTGGCCTGGAAGAGTATGCGAGAGTGAAATTTCTCTCATGAGGCACCATTTTCTTAAGGCCCAATTTCCCTCTAACTCCATTTCCCTCTACTCTTCTGTGTTGTACTGGGAATGGTTTTCATCTCCTGACATCACTAGAAGGGCTGGGAGATGTTGAAAGCATACATCTTCTTGGAAGAAAGCACTGTCTGGCAGTGGAAGAATGATTGTGCTGACAGGGCTGGGGGAGCAGATATGTCTCTCTACCAAGATATTACGGCCTCATTTACCTTAGAAAAAAGTTTTTTTCTTATTAGAAGCAGCAGGGAAACATGAGAAATTCAGAAAATCAAAATATTCCCAAGGAACAAAAAGGGTTAAAAAAATAAAAATCAAACCCACTCCAACCAAATCACACCTAGTTCAAGCAGCAAAGGATGCGTGACCAGCCTGAGGCTGATGCCTGTTTCCTACCCATTGCAGGAATTTCAGGGGCCTGAGCCCAGCTAGAGCTCACTTTTGGAGAAAACACAAACCTTTCATTCATTAAACCTCTCTGCTGGGATGTGGCACAGGCTGAGCCGGTCATGGCTGAGACCTGCATGATGCACCTGGCATGAGAGAGCCACATGTCCCAGGAGTGGACATGGCAGAAGCTGGAGCTGCCTGGTGGTGATGGTTGTGAAGGGCTTGAAGCTTAATTTTAAATTTGACACCTGTGTGTCATTGCAGACCAAATGACTTTCTGACAGCCCATCAGCATCACCTGGGAGAACAACAACCAGCACCTCTGCAAAGAGCAGGTATTGATAATCCAACCAAAATGACCCAAGCAATCATTGCCTCACATGGGCCAGGGCTGTTTCAGACACTGCAACCTAAAGCACACCCAGGTCAGCTGGTCACAAACATTAGTGGTGCCTGACATACTTGTGCCCCTACAATGCACGTCATGAGAAAATAGCAAAAGTATGGACTGTGCTACCAGACTTTGGTCTGGTATGCAAAAGTATGGCCTTCGCTACTGGTAAATCTGGCATTGACTCAGGCAGATTTCCATTGTCAGAAGTGCAGAAAATAAATGCTTAAGACTAGGAGGATCTCCTTACCAGGAGGAACTGAGCCAGGCTTCTCAGCTCTCTGCACAATTTTAGCTCACTGCAAAATTACCGCTGCTCACCCTCCTTCTGCCAGCAAGTAACGGGATGGCAGAGGCTGGTGATACAGATTCCAGGTGAAAAATAAGCACAGGCAGTATGTCAGGGCTTTAATCACATCTATATGAGACGGCATTTTTTCCTCCTTGCCAGATGTACCTGTTTTTGTACACAGACATTAACGCTCGTGGAACAGCACTTGATCAGCCTTCATTTTCCGGCTGGATCCCTGCCCGTTTGTCTGGCTGAGCAGCCCCAGGTTTCCTCCTGCAGCCTGGGTAGGGCTGGCGCGTTGCTGGCTGTGCCGGCCGAGCCGAAGCGCAGGCGGGGGCTCCAACGCACTGCAGTGGAGCCGCTTCCCGTGCGGCTGCCTCAGACTCCTCACTGCCATCCCTGCCTGCTTCATTAGCATCACACCGTTCAAAGGCATGGAAATTAAATTATATTTAGGTCACAAACATATTTTAAGCAAAAATACCTATTATATTTAAAGCATCTTGTTCAGAGACTGTCTGCTGCTTCAGGATGGTTGCACTAATACTCACTGTCCTTAATGTTTTTTAATGAGATACCAGGTGCTTTCGAAGTCTGATTTTTGTTTGAATATAAATTAGGTTCACACCTTCTCTCTCTCTCTCAATCGAAATGCTGGTAAATAAGAAACTGCTTTCTGGCAGCTCATTTAGGTATCCCAAACAGGCAAAAGCCCAGATTTCACTGGATAACTTTGAAAGAGAGATAAAATGGCTCTGCCACAGGGATAGGAGTGTAGTTCTGAACAGTCCAGTGCTGCTGGTGCTCTCCTCTCTGTGCTAGCAGGGAGCAGACAGGCAGGCAGGCAGCTTTCCAAGAGCACCAGCACTCAGACATTGTTCCCCACGCTTTGGGCTGCCACTTCTTTTAGCAGTGGCCTCTCCATGACTCTCTGTGGATTCATATCTTAAACAGATTCAAGCATCTGGCTACACCGCCTATCAAGGCTGTACAAGTGATGATCTCCTTGGACTTTGTAAATACTGATCATTATTCTGGAAGCAGCTCGGCAGAGAAGCAGCTACTCTTCAGCCCCAGCTCCTCTGCTGCTGGAGACTTGTCTCACAGTCAATACACTTTAAACTGGAGTGTATTGTGATGCTTAGGGATCCTTGGCTGTTCATGCTTAGGTTAATACTCCCAAGCTGCCCGTGAACAAGCCTGGGGCACGGTTACCTAGTCCAGGGCTTCCAGTGGGATAGAGCAGTACCAGTCCTGGACAGCCCAGAGCAATTACCTGGAGTACTGCATGACATGCCCCTGCTCCAAAGGACAGGGCCCAAAGCCTCCCTCCTTTATGCTGACACACAGCAGAGGAACAGGGCTGCTGCTGCTTTGCCCCCACAGCCTGCCCCTGGACATCCTGCTGGCTTGCCCTGCTGCCGACATGTCCTTCCACCTGCTCATAACCTTTCCCTTTCCATGAAGGCTTTGTCTTGCATTTGATTCCTGAGACAATTTTCTCTCTCCTCCTAGAGAGTCACAGTGGGAGACGGAGACCCAAGCACAGTAGGCTGCTTCCCCCGCCAAGCCCTCTTAAACTTCACAGCATGTCTTGGCACTGCAGGCATCACTGAGGCACAGCTCCTCAGATGTCTCAGGAAGGAGGTGGTGCTATTTTTTTGCCCTCTAGGATTCCTGCAGGGGATCTTCAAATCCCTTGACTCTCACAGAGCAAGTCTGTTTATTCCAAGTCTGAAGGAGGCAGCAGCACAGGAAGACCTGGATGGAGGAAGCCAAATTTTGGAAGCTCAGTAGAAAAGATTGTAACGTTTCTGTTCTTCAGGGTTGACAATGCACATTCCCTCCATTGACAGCTTAGCTAATCTGCTCTGGCCTGCTCTGCAGTGGGCCAGGGAGCACAGAACTCCACTGCAGTTTTCTTGACGTGCAGTGGGAGCAGGAACAGAGGCAGATCTCATCCCACTTGGAGAGGCACCTCTGACCATTGGGAAGAGGAGCATGAGCAGCCTCAGAAAACGCAGTTCTCTTTCCAGAGAAAGTTCCAGTGCCCTGCCCTCATGTACATTCATAGAATACTCTGAGTTGGAAGGGACCCACAAGCATCATCAAAGCCCAACTCTTGGCCCTGCACAGGACACCCCATATGCCTGAGAGCGTTGTCCAAATGCTTCTTGAACTCTCAGATATCACTCATCAGATAAAATGCACTTTAGGCCAGAAGCAGATGCAGAAACTGGTTTGAATGGGGTTAGACAGAACATCCACCCAGGAAGGCTTGACAGCGTTATTGGGTTAGAGTTAATGCAGCACATGTGGTCCAGCAGGCAGGGGAAATAGCTGGGCCTTCCTCAGAATTGATGGCTTTATCCCTTGCGTTAGCACCAACCTTCTGGGAGTGCCTGGCTTTGCTTGCAGAGGCTGTTTTTCCCTCCTGGCATGCATGCAGAGCTCTGTTCAGCTGCAGGAAGAGAAATCGGGCACTATCAAATGTGTCTTCGGTTCATTCAAGCTGTGCTTGTCATGACAGGGAAGCAGCCGTGTATGACTGCCCTTCCAGAGCCCGAACTGGCTGGAACAGAGCAGAGCAGCCATCCCTTCTAATGCCAGGAACTGTTGGAGAGGGCAAGAAACAATCATGGCATCTGCTGATGCACCTTTGGCCTTTCCAGTCCTCCCGAGGACTGCATGTGGTGGATGAGAGATGGAAGGCAAACCCCACAACCATCACTCTGATTTCCCCATATGCAGGACGTGCCTTGCTGAATGACAAAAACTGCAACTGCTGCACAAACCACAATTAAATGTGTTTACTAAGAAAACCACTACTTAATAGATTTTTATGCTGGGTATTTCTTCACTTCACCTTTACTAAACCTACAGCTTGATTTTGCAAACTGAAAACTCAGTTTATGGTCCTGATGAGTTTAGAGCACGAGCAGCTTTCTGTATTCAGGATTAGTTCTCAGTTTCTGCTTTTGGCTCCTTGTAAATCTACCTGCTTTTCTCCAGTGTTAATATTGAATTCAGCTAGATTAAATCTAGACAGAATGGGTACAGCACGTTTTTTTCTGCTAGCTGATCACTGAATCTGACTTATCAGCTCTGTGACTTGATATCTGGAAGCTTGATACAAGATCTTGGAAGCCTGTCTACACAAGAGCACCATTTTAACCAGCAGTATGATGCCTGTGAGTCCTCTACCATCAGCCTACGCTTCCCTTGAGGAAGGAGGAAAGAAATGGAAGTGCTGATCAAAACCAGCCTCTGGTTTTTTCACATAGCACTGATGTAATGGAACACCCATCCTGGAACTGCAGGAGATTCCAGGAGGTATTCAAGGATGGTCTGCTAAGGAGAAGCAATGTACAGTGGGATTTCAAATGGTCCTCTCAAAGGAGAGCTCAAGTTGGGTTTTTTTCCTTGAATCCAATAAATCAAAATTATGAGCAAACAACATTCCCAACTAGGCATAAGATAAACTGAAAGATGACAAAAGGGAGAAGTTTCTGTTTATTTATTCCTCTTTAAAATGACTTAAAAGAAAATTTATAACACTACTTAAAAAAGAGGGGATTCAGAGTATTGAGAAACTGAAAATCAAACCACAAAGGAGGCATTACAAGGTTAGCAGAACATAGAAAGCATAGTTAGTATAAAACAGATTTACAGTCTCAGTGAACAGCAAATTTGTACCACCCATATAAGTGGAACAGCACATAATGCTGCCCCTACTCTCTGGAACACAGAACTCTTTTATAATTTTGTTTTATTGTAGTACTATGTAGGAAAACACAACAATTTTAAAAAAGCAACATTTTCAATTGAGAGAAAAAACATTAAAAACATTATATTGCTCTATTGGCACTGAGAAACGTCTTTCTGTGGTAAAAGAGTGTGCCAAGCAGAATTCAAAATTGTATAATTCCTCTTAAAATCATACAGCTCTGGTGAGATTGCAAATAAAACTTAGTTATGGTACTTCTCTGGCACTGCCTGACAGCAGCTCTGCCCACTGTGAACTGTCTGCATGTCTTCATGGACAGGGCTAGGCAGAAGCAACAGGCAGCAATACTGGAAAATGAAGGTATCTCCCAGCAAGCCAGAGCACTGGCAGCTCAGATCCATGGAGGCCATTTGTTACACTGACAAAAAGTGACTGACTGCATGTGCTTGCCAAGGCTTTCGCTCTGCCTGTTTCAAGTTACACCTGACCTTGAGGTGCTGAGTCCCAGTAGGGAGCAAACTGGAGCAAGAAAAGATTGCTACCTACACTGCTGCTTAGAAAGAGCCACGCTGGTGGCCAGTGGCTGCTGGCAGAGGGTCAGCTAAATGCCCTGTCTGAGCTTGCCATCAGCAGACACGTGCTTCCCTCTCCCCTCCCCTCCCCTCCCTGAGCACAGGCAGCTGCATATTACATATGCCCTCCTCTGCAGAACACTCTGCTCAGACTATGGAGCCCTTATGTGCTCTGAGAGCAGGGATGAGGACTTCACTGCTATCTGCAACAAAAATCAACTTAAAGCCATCAGGAGGAAAGAGCTGCTAGGGCCTTGGAGAAGGTTAAAGCAGTGCCTGTGCAGGGCACCCTGAAGCAGATTTTTACCTTGCAAGTATCCTCACTTCTGAGACTTGTCCTCCCCTATGTGTTTTGGCACATGCAGCTCTGCTACTCCCCCGCTCACGGGAAGCAGAATGCCTGAGATTAGCAGTGCTGAGCTGCAGTGACCCTGCCCGCACACGGGAGGGAAGATGCACTCCAGTCTTGTTCTGCTAAAGAGTCTCTGCCTTAAAAAGTCACCTTGTAAAAAATGCCACGGCAGGGACCAGTTAATCAAACATGTCCTCGAACATGCGCTGCCCCATGGCTATGTAAACCTCTTTTTCCTCCGGCGTCATCTGGGCCACCAGCTCGGGGCGCTGGCTCACTTGGCTGTAAGAATGCGGACGCCCAGCCACTGTGACAGTGGGGTCTTCTGCCACCACCTCGAACTCTTCGTCCTCCTCCTCCTCCTCCAGCCCATATGTAGTGGTGACCGTGGCGGCAGGGCGGGGAGGGGACTCCTCCTCTGACTCGCTGGTCTCGCTCTCGGAGTCGCTGGCGTTGCCGCCGGACAGAGGAGCGGCACCGCTGACGGTGACGGTGGAAGCGGAGGGCGTCTTCTTCTCGTGGATGAGCAGGGCACGCATCACCTCCTCATTGTCATCCAGGGCTGCCCGGCTCTCCTCACGCTCCTGGAACGCATCCAGATCCCGGCCCCCTGCAAACGGACACGAGGGAATGAGCGTTTCCTCACAGAGGTCTGTGTGATGGCCCTGGAAGTTTTCTTAACCTTCATTAATTACTGCCACTGAGCTCAGTTGGCCAAGTCACACCCTTTCCCTATGCCAACTCCTCCTCTTCCTTGAAAGACAGAGACAGTTATGTCTCATAATGGCAGAGCAAGTACTGACATTTCCTAGGAGCTGGGAGGCCTAGAGTCACTGTGGCTCCCAGATGGAAGCCTCAACCAGGAGCACACTGCAACTGAAGACAACAAATGCACGATGGGCAGGCACCTGGAAAAGACTTCCCCAGGGACGTGTTCAACTCAGGCATTACAGTGGAGCAGAAAGCAAAGCAGTCCTAAAAATACAGACCCCAAACCCAGGCCCTATCCTGCTGAGCTCCCTGCCTGTAAGAATTAACACAGAGAAGAAATGGATCCAGGCAGATAAAGAATATATGTAAACCATGTGTTATAAAACAACACTTAGAGCAGCCAAGCCTGGTGAGCTCAGAGGTGCACCTATATCAGGCAGGAAGGGGAAAAGCCCCTTACAGGAAGATGGTGGTGGCATGGAGCAGATGCAGCTGACAGCCTGCAGCCCAGCTGTGCAGCTCAGCATTAACCAGTACCTGCTCTCCAAGCTGAAATACAGCCCAGACAGTCTCTGTGGCTCCCTACCTGCACCTCTTATCTGAAGGGGACTGCAATGTCCCAGCTGACACACCTGGCCTGTGCTCCTCTTTCAGTAAACTTGGCTGTACAACAGCTGGAAGGGTTTAATATGGCTCTGGTTGGCAGGATGTCTGCAGTTCATGGATTCAAAAGGTAAAATTCTGCTCAAAAAGTAGCATCCCACAGAAAACCTCTCCTAATCCTACATTTGGTGAGAGGGTTGTGAGTCCATCCAGCACCAAAAGAACTACAGGCAATGTGGAAAAAAATTAAACAATTAAAAAAACCCCCCAGAACAAAAAATCAAATGTGGAGGAAAAAAATGAGGCCTAAAAAGTAGGACAGGCTCCCTGTGGCAAACTTTCTGTCTTACACCAAAAGATGCTGCCTATGAACAATTGCTAGAGCTGAGGTGTTGGCATTCTGCTTTCATACAAGCAGCCACTTGCCCACTCCTCCAAGACACAGACCCTCATAATTTCAGCACGACATCCAGGCACACAGCTCCAAGTCTTTCCCCTCCCCAGTCAAAAATGTGCTGGTTATGTTTTTCAACTTCAGATGAAACAATAATGTGAAGGAAATAAGTTCTGCATTTAGCACTAAAAGCCAGGGCAGTCTGTGGTCACTCCTTTCCTGTGGTAAAATAAAGGCCAAAAGAACCATACCTAATACCACTGGAATTCTGTTTCCATTGTAAATAAAATTGTAGGAATGGGTGATGGCTACAACTACTAATATTAGAGCACTGCCAAATTCCTGAAAGAGAGGAAGAATAAAGGCATCATGTTGGCAGTCGTGTGCTCAGCTCACTGCTTGTGACTGTGGAGCATAAGAGGCTGTAGGAGAGCACCTCTGTGAAATAATATCATAGCTCATCACACTGAGAGCTGTGAAACTACAACAGCCAGAGATAGCTCCACAAAGGCTGACTTTGTGCCTCAGAGGGGCTGTCTCTTGCTTTCATGAACTGTTTCTGCCAGATCCAAGCAGTGAATCTTTTCTGTCAATGGTCCCAAGTTTCTGTCCTTCCTGTTTATGTGTTGCAGCAGCAATTTCAGGCCATTTCTACCAGCTCCTGCTTTGATCTCCAGTAGCTGAGGAGGTTAAGCAGTGATGCCACCATCCTGTAAGGAGATATTCCACCTCCATGTCCCTCAGTGACTTCCTGAGAAACATTTATGCTGTGTACATCAGAAGTTGTCTCAAGGAGTTGATTTAAAACTATAGGTGAATTGAATGTCTAGCAGAAAAATGGAGTGAGAACTCACCATGGCTGGTGAGTAACAACATCTGCTACAGACTGCAGAAGCAGGTTGTTCAATCATCTCACTTTGCTTAATCTATTTGAAAAATGTTTTGGGATCTGTAATATACTTGAAAGGCATTACAAGTGAATAAGTTCTTTAGGTATCTTCTGACCATTATATCACATCTATTTTCTTCACTTCTGCTACACCTAAATACTTCACCCTTCTCCTGAACATGTCATGAGGTCCAGGGTGACATACTCACACACGACTCTCTTTTGCCATCTTTTCTTCCTAGGGCATCAACAGTTTCAGTCCACAATCCTAAAATGACTCTAAAGATTGTATCTATTGACTCATTCTTGTAAAAATCATAAAAGGTCTCCATTTCCAATTTTGGCATGGAAACTTAAACAGCACACATATCAAAGCAGAATGTTTCTACTAATGGTTATAAGATCTTGACCATGGCCTGTGGAAAACCTGACCCCAAGATGAATGAAAATAAAAGCATTGAGAATGAGAAACAAACAGAAGGGAATAAAGACTCACCTGTCACGGTGACAGACCTTCCTACTGTACTTCCAGAAGTTCTATTTCTGAGTATTCATCATATATAACAAGTTTTGAGAAGCAATTGGCAAGAAGGATGGGAGCATATAAACACTGCTGGTAGATTTAGTAGATTTCAGAGTCACTGAACATTAATAAATGTTATTTTTCAGCAGTGACCTATTAGGGAGACAGCTTTCTAGATGAAACTGGAAGACCTTCATCTAGAAGCAATAAGCTCTCAAGGTGGAAGATGTAACAGTTAATTAACATTTTA
This sequence comes from Illadopsis cleaveri, assembly GCA_013399915.1. Taxonomy (NCBI): domain Eukaryota; kingdom Metazoa; phylum Chordata; class Aves; order Passeriformes; family Timaliidae; genus Illadopsis; species Illadopsis cleaveri. Next base: position 899,221 of record VXBB01005092.1, on the reverse strand, counting down.
GAAGCCCCCACAAAATTTCATGGACATTTTACTGACCTAGATTTCAATCCTGGATCTAAGGAATTTTTACATCTGCCTACACACAGGTGCCTTGCACAGCAGAGGGGAGCAGACACTCCAGTGTTGGGAGCAGCAGCTGCACACACACACAGCAGAACGTGTTTTTGACAGCACTGTAAAGGCCTTGTATAAGCAGAGCAGTACTTCTGCTCTGTGAATTTCTTACCATCTTTGATTTCATCCGGGTCATAAGCCCCCTGCACCGTGCTCTCACGCAGCCAGATGGGTCTCTCTCTGGCTGGCTTCCCTTCACCTGCAGACCGGCTCAGATCCTCCTGGTCCTCCATGCTGATGACGACATTCTGGGTATACAAGTCCTCATATGATGGTCCTTTTGTAGTCCATGCTTCCCGATGGTGTCCACCTGCCAGGCCAGCTGCTGCCCCTGAACCGGCACCAGCTGCACGCTCCTTGCTACATGAAAGTTAAAGAGAAAAACAGAGCTCTCAGAACAAGCCTCTCCTTAGACAAAACCACTTAAATTATCATTAGTTATCTCCCCTGATCTGCACTGAACACTTTCATTCTCAGTTCTAACATGTGCTGCCAGGAATTTCTGTGCCAGCTTGCTGGTTTGGGAAACTTGTAGATCTCTAGTGGGAAACCCTACATAGGGCCAGGTCAACATCCACCACAGACACTGAAAAGAAGACGCAGCACTAGAGATGCAGATGCACTTATGTTAAAACAAGCATAAAATCCCAGAATTCCCTGAAACAAAATCTACAGAAGCAAAACAGTCAAACAGTAGTCTAGTATTTGCAAAAGCTTTTTTTTGGCCTTCACACAACAACCAGATACTGCATCAAAAAAGCACTGAAGTTTACCCAAGTTATATAGTGGGCCCAGGGACTCAGCATGCTCAGAGCTGTGAACTGTTAATAATCACAGGACTCCTGAAGGAGTTAACTCACCATGAGAAACACAATTCACACCATTCCTTGAATTGTGAGTGACAATGTACATAAGAAGTCACCTCTCCTGTGTCATACAGGAGATCTGTACTATCCACAGATGCAGCCTTGGGAGGACTGGAGAGTCCAGGCACAGGAGAAAGAAGAGAAAGCACCTTCAAACCAGAGGACTAAGGCTGGACAAAATGCTTTGCGTGCTGATGGAGTGCAGGAGGAGACAGAAGAACTATCTTCACTGTGGAAAAGCTAGAGAAATAAAGGTGCTGACCCGTGTGAAGGGTATGGCAGTCAAGGCCTATCCCTCCTTTGCTCTCAGCATATTTCCTTCCAGGGCCCCTTCTAGCTCAGGAGACTGATGGAGACAAACATTGCTGCTTGGATCTGATCGAAAGAGGACATCAGGTATAATATTTTCTGCACACTGATGATGACAACGCACCTAAAATAGACCCTGGCCTGTGCTGCTATGTATGCATAGAGTGGGGAAAGCCAAACTATGTGACTGTTCCTCTACTTCAGAATGAAAGTTCATCTTTTTGGAGAAACAAGTCCGCTGCAGACCGCACCTGCCCTCAACTATATAACTTCAGTCATCTGACTGCCAGGGGTAGCTACAGCTCTTCATGAGGAACAGCCCTGCCTTGACTCCTCCCCTTGTCCACAGTAAATCCATCAGGGATACTCCACAATGCCAGCTGAGCTGACAGTTGTCATCAGTGAGCATGGTTCAGTTGCTGCTGTCTACCCAATGACCTTTTCTCCAAGCAAGAAGCTTAAAATAAAGTTGCACTTGGAGAAGACCTGACTAATATGAAGGGTTTTTTAGCTCAGCAAGGACATCAGCACTGTTTGATGAGCTAATTCTGCTGGATTTTTAGGTGTAAAACAGTGAGGGGAAATTACACAGGTGGGTGAGCATTGCTCTTCCCCAGATAAAAAATACTGGTGTGTTCAGCCAGTGTTGATGGAGAGCTACTCAGAGCTTCTCAGTAGTGGAATGGCAGGGATCTGTTAACAAAATACTTCACAGCACCCGTGCTGGCGTGTCTCGTGTCCTTGGCAATCCTGCAGCCAGCTCTGCTAGGAGAGCTTCACAGCAGCCTTGAATTTTGGGGCAGAAGGCTCATGCACATGTATTTCTTATGTAACCTAAGGAACCACACAGAGACCTTCTTCCCAGCGTGTTATTTCAAGTGTTGGTACCTTTCAGCTCTCCAAGACAGGCGTGTGTTCTGTGAAAAGCACCACTCTGCTTCCCACACAATAGAAATCTCTAACTAGCGTTTCCCTGACAATTTTATGTAATCCACTTTCCTCACAGGATGCACAATGCAGCTCTCACCCAAGCTCTCCCTCCCCATGACTACAGCGTGACACTAAACCCTCAGCAGTGCAAGGAACTACCTAATAATACTTTTGCACAGAAGCCCCTGTAAGTGTGCCTGAAATTGACTTTTTTCGTACACAGAACCGTTTAGCTGCAAAACACTTTTTCCATGACGTCAGGAACATTTCAGTAATGAAAGTAACACTTCTAAGAGACACCTACAGCACTAATTACTTCACGTGATCTACTGCAATGTCCCACACTGAGCTGCAGCTATCTAGACACTTTCTGTCTAATTTTGGACCCCAGTGAGCTTTGCAAATGTGCCTCAATTTATATCTTTTTATCTTCAGTGACACTGTTGGTAGGTGTGAGCACCACCCCAAGACTACCTGAGCAGGGGAACACTTCTTTCTGCAAGAAGAGAACTTACTGTTCAGCAACCTGTTCCAAAGTACAGGATTAGACACCATTGGCGCAGGCACCAACAAAAGGCCAGGAGTGGGAGCTGCCTTACAGGCAGCACAGAGCAGATGAAGGGATCTCTTAAATCTCTCTTTCCCTCTTAGATCCACAAACTACATTTTCCCCACCATGCTCTAGACTTCACACGGCTATCCTGCAGGCAGGAACTGTGGCAGCTCAGTGGCTACATTTAGGCTGTTTTATTCACCCTCATGGAAATCCCGTAATGAGTGGTTTAGCTACCTTTAAAGGCAACATAAATAGCCCTTGACACAGCTGAGGTATGGCCCACAGAAGCCACACTGTGCAGCGGGCAAACAACTTGAAAATTTCATCTCAATCCTGCCCAGACTATTAAGAAAGGTCTTGGATAATGGGGATAACTTTCTTTTTTTTCGCCACATTTGAGATAAAACAAAACACATTTTCACTGTGCTGCTCTTAAGAGCTTCAACTTCACAACAGACAACCCATGGTTCTTGACAGCATGACCACAGAAAACAAATTCTGTGAAGACTTTTTGTTAATTGAATTCATGCTATTTTGACACAAGGAAATAGAAGAGTTATTAAAATCCATAATTTTTCAAAAATCACAGAGTTTAAGTAAAGCAGGTTTATTTTGAAACCTGTGGGGTTAATTCATGCTCTCCCATGATTAAGAAAATTAACAGCCACTTAGGAAAACATAAATGAAGACCTGCCCAGTTTCCCAGGGCAGGTGAATGACAGTTATGCAATGCCAGTGGGGCCTCTTGGAGCTGTAATTCTCCTGAAAACACCTGAAGTTGCCCAAGTTACTGCAAAGAGAAGATAGGGGCATTTTGTGACCTCTTCGGTTTGTTTCAGAATCACCAAATGTCAGTTTTGTCAATGATTTCAGACACTCAAGACTCCATAAAAACAGAGAGAATAAGTAACCCAGGGTTTGGCAGTTTAAAAAAAATCTCACAGCAGTGCTTTCATGGAATTAACTGCTTTGAATTAATAAGAGTTAATAAATAATTAAATCACTGTATGTGCTGAAGCAAGTTGCGTTCAAGTAAGCATTTAAAAAGCTGCCGATTTATTTTGTCATTCCGTGCACAGAGTAATTAATCATTTACAATGTTTTTTAAGTATTTAAGAGTCAAGTAAGTGGGTGTTGCTATTTAATCATGGGACTGCACCAGGCCTCTGCTGTGATAATTTCCTGTACACAAAAAGGGAAGACTGAAAAATTACTCTCTTTTTGGTAGGGTTAGCCCAGCTCTACTACTTAAACTACTGGAAAGGGATTTTAAAGGAGTCTAGTGATTCAGCTTGGGTATAAAGACTTCAAAGAATTCCCCATATCACCAAAGACACGTTGAGTGACCTTGGAAAAATCTTTTCTGCTCTTTATATTGCTTCTGTTTTTCTATCAGAATGATGAGAAAAAAAACCTACCTTCTTGGCTAGAAAAAGACTATGAATAGACAAAGAATTTTTATTATATTAATTAGAAGCTGTCTAGCATGAATATATGAGGAACATTCTTTCTCAAGGTTAGCCTGAGAGAAAAAAAAAGAGTATCCTGCTTGGTCTCCTATTAACTAAAGCCAAGCACCCCAAGGCACTGTGGGAATGCTTCCCCTCATGGTACAGTTCTTTTCCCCCGTGTGTATAATTAATTTTTTTTTAAATACAGAGTAGTGCATCACATTTCACCACAGCTGACAAAACTGACAGCTCCCCACCTCTTTTTGCATTATTTAAACATCATCTGTTTTTGTAAAGCTAGGAATGTTCTGAAAGAAAGTGTCATTTCCCATGGGTAAGAACGTTTTAAGCAGTTTTTGATTCCAACATGGTCTTCTCTTGAAAAGGTGTGTAACAAGTTGGGCAAAATCAGAAGAAAAAAACCTGTTTATTAGAAGTAATATCTTCAGACTAGAATGTTGTAATACGAGGATTTGAAATACAAGGTGTGGATTGCAGACAGCTTTGTTTCAAAAGCTTGGGAGAAGCAAAAGGAACAGATGAAAGATAAGTATTTGAAAGATAGAAGACAGCATACGTGGCATCTTCAGAGCTTTGTCAAGGAGCTGCAGTTTGGATTTTTTAAACATTGGGCCAAGGGCTTGGTGTGCATACCAGCTGCAGCATGGTAAGCAGCAGGCAATTCAAGCATCACACATCATAGAAAAATACATGCAGAGGGTTGACCAGAAGAACAATCATTTGCCTTTTTTAGTAAAAAATGGTTACAGTCCTCTGTCTCCTTGTAAAGCACACACCCCTGGAGCAACCTGTCAGTTGTTTGCATAGCTGGTGCTGCACAAGTAAGTCCTGCACAAGGTTTGGGAAAGGCCGACAGAGCAGAGGAACACTCTACAAGGAAGGAGTACAATGAGGAAAGACCAGGCACGCTCCCACCTCTGCTTCAGGGCAGGAATCTCTGTGGGTTCTGGCTCCAGGATTTCATAGGCTAAGTTAACGTCCTCTGTCTCACGAAGCAGCGCGTAGATGGGCTCAATCTGCTCATTAAATCTCGCGACGAGCGTCCTCGCGTCCTTTTTGGGCATCGCCGACTCATCTTCTTCCACCTCAGTCTCACAGAACGTACAGCGGAAAGTTCCTAAAACAAGAGAAGGTGCTCAGTGTTGCAAGGAAAGCAGCAGGCCCAGCTCCTCAAGCAGCCTTCCCAACAGCAGTGCCTTGCTGTTCCATTAGCTGAATGCTAAGGAGCTTCTCTGCCCCGAAAATCCCTTCCCACACACGGTGTACCTGGTTATTATTCAAGCAAACAACAAAGCAAGCATTTTGATACCATCCAGTGATACCCAGCTGGGTACAGTTTCTCGCTCTGAAAAGCCCAGATGGGCTGCAATACCTCTACTGAGACATCTCCTAATCTGCCTCCCTCCTTGTGGCACATTTTAAATGTCAGCTATGACTGGGCCGTGATAGAAAGCTACACAGTATCCTCTAAGGAGTTCAAATATCCTCTGTTTCAGGTGCCTGTGGCGGTATCTCCCAGGCCACACCAATAGGCTGATTTCACAATCAAACAGTGTAGTTTTACACTGCACCAACCAGCCTGCAGTAACTGCTGATTGAACCGTTGTCACTTTGCAGCTACTGCAAAAAAGAGATGGCTTCTCATTCTGTTTCAGGGCCAAACCAGGCAAAAAAGTCATTACTGCAGAGCAGCCAATGCAAAAACCTATCCCACCCAACTTCCATATTAGCTTCTTAAAATTACGAATGGCAAGATAAGAATCATGTGAATAGCAGTTTAAAATAAGTTTGTTTTGCAGACCTCGTCAGGATCTCTAAAACAGGTCAGACTGAAATGGCTACATGGCAAAGCAGCTACAAAAAACCCACTGAACTGCACAGCAGCTTTTGGGTTTCATCACTCCATCTATGAGCAGGACCCTTGGGGCAGTACGTGCACAGTGGGACCTTTCCATCTGGTCTGCTAGGAGGGAGCAGCACACTGTAATGACTTTGTCTTGCAAGTGCTGGACTGAGAACATACCCCTGCCACCTCAGAACGTGACATCCAGAGTGATGCTCATAGGCTTCTTGATTTCTCTTGTCCCTGGGTGATATTTTTTATTTATCCATTCTGTGACAACCATACACATCTAGCCTCACCTCTCAATACCCCAATGAAGAAATGACAAGATCTTTTTACCAATAAGGAGCCTGAGGACAGGTCCTGCCACGGAAAGTATAATCTTATGTATAAAAATCAGAATTAGAATCAGTATTGAAGTCTGCTATGTCACCAATGCTACGTACAAACACAGTCAAAAGAACAGGGTTTGCCCAGGGCACTTGGGCATGATGTAATGAGACAGGCTGGCAAGCCAGGGCTTCTAGTATCTTGGTTTGCTGCTTACACAGATTTGCTAGTGTTGTCACTTCATTTTTCAGCACACCTCCTTCCCTGCCTGTAATACAGTGATAAAAACAGACCTAACTTCTTCGGTGCTGGTTGTGAGGGCTAGACAATGCTCACACTCGTCTCAGCAAAACACAAAAAGCACTGTTTATGACAGAAGGGAGATCTGTTGCCTCTCACCAGTCTGCAGAGATGCAGTTTTGTACCCTGGCACCATCTGAAGTAGCTTTTGCTCATTGTTACTCAGAAATTAATGCATGTTGTGTACGTGGCCTGTAATATGGACACATTTCCTGAAATAAATCCTCTCTTTAGAAAGTTTGTCTTATTGACATGCAAAAGCCAGAGCGGCGAACAACAGCACTATGCAAAGTAAAAGATAAGTGGATAAAGTGCTCTTCTCTCCTATCCAAGTATGAAACATTTTGCTTATTTTTTTCCAGGCTGTAAAAACTGTCCCTACTGATTCAAAACTGTTCATTATATAAGCTGTCAGCCCAGCAAAAACTGAATCCAACATTTGGTCTCCTTATCCCACATCTGAGGCTATTGGTGTGACATAAGTTGAATCAATTTAAAGTAATTAGTACATCTCAGTTCCCATAATGGACTGTGGGAATAAACACAGGTTAATGAAGAACACTCCCCTCTTTTTACATGGCCCCCAAAAGTCCTGTTACGTGTTCCTGAGACAGCTCAAACTTTCCACACTTCCATCTGTGAACCCCATGAGTATCTGCAAAAGATTAAGATCACAGGGAGAATGGTTCCAATACAGAGTACCAAAAAATCAGAAAATAAATACAGCTCTAATGAAACAGAACTCCTAAAGCTATCATGGATTTGCTGCAACTTCCACCCCTCAGGGTTCTTAATAAGCAAAAAAAGTTAATAGATGAATTATGTAAAGAATTTGGGAATGAGTGAAAAGACAAGCTTCCTCCATTAATATGCTGATTTTTTTCAAGGTGATGCAGCATTTCACAAGAGGCATATGTGATTAGAGAACTGGGAAGTTCTCAGCTGCTTTGCCATGGCAGATGGCATTTACAAGTTGCAAACCTCTTTCGTTAGTTTTCAAGAGATCAGAAAATGTCACCAAAGCTTTTATGACATGGCACATCACATCAGCAGTGACACATATTCCTTTCAGATATGAATTGCATGTGACAAACATGAAGTGGAAGCCATCCAAAGGCTGAGAATGGCAATGTTTCCACTCCAACAATGTATTTTTTCCTTCAGCCCTTACACAACAGTTTTTTTCAATTCCAAAATGCTGCAGAAACCAGGACTAACAGATCTCCTGGAGCAAACAGACATGAGGCTTTTCTGCATCTTGGAAATGCTAACAGAAAGCACATACATCCCCTTCTTTGAACACATGCTCAGGCACTCAACAGACCTCTCTGGCTGCACATTCAAAACCAGCCATCTGAAAGAGATCTCCTCATATGCTCCCAGACTCTGTGGGGCAGATACACTGGTAGTCTGGCTCCCCAAGGCTTGCTAAGATTAAAGCAGCTCAAACTCTCATGTATGGGGCCAGAATATGTAGAGATAATTTCTAATGACTTGATTTCACTGGAGAGAAGGAAAAGGTCAACCACCCACACGCATTGAAGGCAGGATGTCCAAGCGTGCATGCTGCATCTGCTACAGTTAACACATTTAACTGGCTATAGACTCCTGAGTCTGAGCCCAGGCCCTGCTCACACCCTTGTCAAAGAGTTCAAGCCTCACCTCCAACCCAACAAGGGGTCTTCCACTCTGTCCTTTGGGATGCTGCCCAAGACTCTCTCTACCCACTTAAGAAACGATTTGATTTTCAACCTCAACTTATTCCCATTCATCTCAAACCTAATGACTGTTTTACCAAGAACTGTACCTCATCTCATCCTGTTTCCATCTTGCTGTTAATCCTTCAACTGCTGTCTTACTCATCCCTCAGTCTTCATTTTGCAAGGCCATATATTCTTTACCTTTTAAAACTGGCCATCCATTCCTCTGACCTTGCTAACAGCCTCACTTGCCCTTTCTCCAGTTTGCTTTCATCTTTCTGCTGTGAAGATGAAAGTATAGACAAGTGTCCAGATGAGCTCTCCCAAAAGCTCAAAGGCATTAGTGCTTCTCTGATATCCATTGAGACCTCTTAAGATCACATTGTAAGAGATCATCAAAGTGCTGCCTCAATTATCACAAGACCTAGCAAGTTCCCAGGTCTTTCTTTTCCTTTGTATCTTTCCTTCTCCTTTGTAGTTTCTAGTTGATGAACTCCATCTTTACAGCAGATATTTGCATTAAATGGTAGGTGCATGACACTGTACTTCATAGTATAATCTTTCAGCTCCTTTATATTCCTCCAGCCTTCACCCTCATCCAATTCTTTACTCTTGACTGCATCACAAAATATTAAGCTAATTTATTTTCAAAATCTCCCACAACCTTCTTTTAGAAGTAGCATTATTACCATTACATGGTGAGTGAGCTGAGGCACAGATGGCAGAATTTCAGAAGTACCTGCTGATTTGAGCAGTACTTGATTTGAGATGCTTTTCTGAAACTTCATTTTCAGAACAGAATGTTCAGTATTCTTACCACTCTTCTTTCAGGCTCTATGATCAGGCATCTCCAATGAGTTAGGTACAATGGCTAATGACAGCCTCTGAAAAGCTTAGAACGTCTAGTTCAACATCACATAAACTCAACTGGCCTGGAGGATCAGATCATGTTCCTGTGGATTCTACAGCCACTTTCTTCATATAATTCCCTGACTCTTACACCGCATTTTTCCCTTTTTTGCAGTAAAAAGTGAATTCTATAAGCATAACTCCTCTCTCTCATTGAGCACAGCACGTTTTGGCAGAGGGGGGAATTATGTCACAGAGAAAAATTTTCAGGATGCACGGGCAGCTTTAGTTTAGCACTCCTTAACTCCCAAGTGCTTCACCTGATGTTAAAATGAGAGAATAAAGACCCCAAGGAAAGGACAGGAGTTTCCTAGGTTCCTACCACCAGGAAGGCAGACAAATGCCTCCCACCATGGGATGCTGTGCCAGCAGCCAGATGGTTCATCTGCAGACCTGGAGCCCCCAGTTCCACACAGGCCTCTGCCACTTGACTGGCCAAAGGCAAGATAACAACTTGCTAGTGCTGCAGGGGAGCAGGATGCTGTGCCAGCCTGCTTCCTGTAACAAAGGCAGGATGAGAGGGAAACACCTTGGGTGCTGCTCTTGCTTCTTCAAAGAGAGGTGCTTTGTGGGAATCTGCTATTCTACCTGCTAGCCCCACGCCTAAAGTTTCCTACCCAGCTCTTCCCATCTGCTTCCAACCCCAGTTCTGGGCTTTTCCTTCTCTGATGGTCCTATACTCCTTGCTAGCAAGTCTTGGGTCTATCTGTCCTGCTTTTTCAGCCTGGGCTTCAGTCACTTGGACTTCTCTGTCCATTCTTCTTTTCCTGGACTTCTTTTCCCAATTTCATCCTCTCCTCATTCCCGTGCCTCTCTGCCCCATGCTATTAGATCAACTAATTCTGCCTCTTGATTTGAGCCCTGGTCATCAAACTAATTTCCTGTTTCAAGCCAGAGAGCTGGAAGATCTTTTCACAGCACAACCTGTCATTCAGAACAATACTACACAGGCAAAAGAATATACATTTTTCTGGTCTCCCCTTCCATTTTCTCATCAATACAGCCTTCCATTTTCTTCAATACAGCCAAACTGTTTTTAATTAAATTTTCCTAAGCAATTTAATCATAATCAGATGCATAGAATGGGAAAAACTCAGCATACAGTAAGTGTTAAACAGTAAGTTAATAAGTAAGTTTTGAACAGAACAAAAATCACAGAACAATCCCTATGCCTGCCCTCCACCAACAAGACAATCTCATGTAATGAAAATACTTAGCAACCTAAGTAATAGGCAGTGCTGTCGGTACAAATTATAATTAAGTTCCTTTCATTTATCATTGTTTTTTAAGATTTAGAGGACTGTTTACAGCAGCACCTAAAGGCTTATCTCTGCTGAATCATTAAAGACACAAATAGTAGGCCAAGTGGCTACAACAGACATGGATCATTAGTTACCATAACATACTCTACATTAGGCTATAAGGATACTGAACCCACTAGAAGTGGAAAGCTGAGGGGTTAAATGAAAGTAAAGAGAGTTTTAACGACCATAATGGACTGATCTGGTAACAGAGCTAATTGGTAAAACAGTTGATTGTTAACTGGATTAATCATAGTGCAGACTAGACTGGTGGCAGCTGCTGTCCTTTCCTGACCCCCAAACTTAAACAGACTTCTCAGCCCTCATCAAACTGTTCTCACCTTCTCAACGAGAAAGCAATCCAGTGTGTCTGAGTGGGAAATGCACTCCTGCCACACAGAAAGATGAGTCTGCTGTTAATTTCATCAGGCAGCCTTCTCTGGCCCCATCCCTCTTTTCTCACTGCACTGGAAACCTATAGTCCCTAGTGCATTTCTATCCACATGTGAGTTCCAACAATGCAGCTGGCTTTAGGAAAAAACAAGAGAAATCCACCAATGAAAGCTGTTTCCTGAACACCACAGCAATACACCATTCTCTCTTGCAAGTAATTCAGTGTTTCTACACATGTAATAAAAGAGCCAGTTACAGAGCACAGTGTGTTACATAAAATGTAATACCACATCTCATCTTTCTGAGAAAGGTTTCATGGTCCACTGGATCTTAAACTCCTGGGGCCACTCCACAGCCCAGGGCTGATTGCAATACTCTCTCTTGAAACGTGACACAGGAAGTTTAACTTCTAATATTAGTCCTGTTTGGGATAGTCCAGAGCAGACCCTGTTGTGAGAACTTAGAGCATGAAAACAAACACTGGACCATGTGAAGAAAATGCCAGCATTTTGGGAAGATTCACTGACCCACTTCTGTAATAAAACATTCAGTTTTGCCATTGAAATCCAAAATGCATCAGGCTGCACCCAATTTGCTTTATCATTTCTAACTATCGAGAAGATATAGGATATTGCAACTGAGAAGAGTAGCCTTGGTGAGAGACAGTGGCAGGGCAAATCCAGAACATCTGGGTGGTACCTGAAAGCAGAGAACTGAAAGGTCCATGAGCCATTGCTGCCCAGGGAAGGTGAGTGCAGTGGCTGCAGTTTGGAGCCAAGCACACAGCACCCCTCAAACAGCACTGCACCCAAACTGTCATGCTTGCGACGTGAGGCCTGAGCAGATACACACTGCTAAACACACATCCTGCCCCAAACTGACAGCTCTCCTACTAACAGGCTCATGGACTACAGCATCTTCTCTATCCCCTTCCTCCTGTTCTGAAGACCTAATACCAGGTACATACAGTTACCATTAAGGGCAGGAGGCACAGCAACAACCAATACTATATGCTGCTAGACATATCCTGTTGTCAGATCCTAGACAGAAATTTGCTAAAACATCTTTTCTATCACAATTCTGCCTCAGATGAGTGAGGAGGCATGTGAAGTGCATGTTAGAAAATGTCAAGCACAGCACTTCAGCTAAAACTGGGGCTAGGAACAAATAATGTAACTAATACTATTATCTGAAGAAAGATTTTAATCTCCTTACTGTTTTTTCCACAATATCTGAATTATTAAGAAAATTGTGTAATCTACTGTTTACAAATGGGATCAAGACTCCGCAATGAAGTAAAAACAAACAAAACACCCTCCTTTTAACTTTATGTGCCCCAAATGTCAATGCAGTTTTTCTCAGGTCTGTACATATTCTAGCATAAATCCTACTGAGACAACAGCTATGAGATTGTTCCCTCTCAGTATCAGACCATAAGGTTTTAAGATAGGTTTCTGTGAATTAGAGCATAAGCAATGACTGTTCACCTTGCAACAGCTTGTCTTCACTCACCTGCTGTTCAATATGAAATGGGACTGTACAATGAAGAGAGGAGGGTAAAATCCAGGTTCCTGGAGCAGCATTCAACTCCCTAGCCTACAGGTTTGGGAAAGAGTCATATATACTCCTACCCTCCAAATCAGCCTTTGAAAATGGGTGATTGAAAATAGCTTATTCTATGAATTTAGTAAGTAGAAAACCCAGTGTTTCACCATACAATTCAACACCATTTCATAACATATGCATACCAAGATACAGCTCTGACTTTTGAGTATCTATTTTGAGCCTTAATAATGCTTCTTAAACATTTTAATATTAAACATGTTTAATACCGATTCAAAGTATTGAATTGCCCACCAGGTATTAAACATAGAGTAAACATTTCATTTGGGATAAATGTCAATCAGTTTCCTTTCAAAGCTTCTATTCTTGTAATATAGATGTAACAGCCACCTCATTTAAGGGCACTCATGCAGTAGCACTATTTCTGATTCAGATGAGGTAATTCTGCCAGAAATGTGTTCAGGAGGTTTCAAAACTGCAACTTGCTAACATATGAAAAATGATCAATTTGTTTAAAAAATAAAAACAAGATGGTAACTTAACAATAACAACAAAAAAAGAGATAAATGCATACTCTTCAACACACAGCAGGAATAGCAAAAGATGAAAGAAACATATTTTATAATTGCCATAAAACAGTGTCTCACCATAATCAGAAGGAAATTTCACTTAGCCAATGCATAAGTTCATGTATTATTTATTCTTCATGAGAGCAATGTGTAAATGTATAAAAATTGAGGGACTGGCAGTCCTGGAAACAGAAGGTCCCTCTGTTAAGCTGCAGAGCAGATTTTTACTTCGGCAGTTACATTATCCTAGGCATAATTTAGAAAAATGGTGGTGCTAGAATGTTATTACAGATGGCTAAGAATAGTGTCCAGCACTCATTCCAGACCCTCTCAGCACAAAATGAACCCTGCTGTTAACAATAGAAGGAGGAATTGCCAAGCTGAGACACCCTTGGCAACACCTTCAAATACGTAAGGCCAGAGTTTTTCTTCCTTGAAAATCTCAAGTGTTTGGGGAAGGGAAACAGAAGGTTTCAGAGGCTTCTTCTAGATCACCCTGGCAATGGCAAATGTTAAATACTTTCCCCATGCCTGAGATACACTTGTTAAACTACACCAGCACTTCTGATTTTCTCGGAGAGATCTTTTCTTCCATGTTCTCTGCCACTACCAAATCCCTTTAGTATCACACAACACATTCCCTGAGGAGATTCAGAACACTGGCACACCTACTATGCTACTCATAGTTCAAAAGGCCTTCAAATTTCACTGCTCAGAAATGGCAACTACTTAAATCCTTTACTTTCAAATTCTCCTCAGAGCATTCAGTATCAGAGTTAATGTGCAGCAAGAAAAATCTCCTGCATCAGCACTCAGGGCCACCAGCAGAGAACAATACAGATTAATAAAAAAAATGTAAAATGTCATTTTCTCCTCATTATAATAAACTCCAGTTAAAAAGAAGGGCACCCAAGGGAACACACAGTGGATGCTGAGACTTTGCAATTCGTGCAAATCTGCTCATGTACACACCAGACATTTATTTAAGAACAAAGAGCAAGAACAAAATCCTTAAACCATAGTCCCAAGGCACTATTTGAAAGGCTAACAGGGCCAATATCAGAAGCATGTGTTTCCATACCAGTGCTTGGGATGGCAGCAGCTGGAAATGGTGAGAGAGAGGAATTAAAGCAGGAGCTCCAAGCCAGCATGTTGTTTCCAGCCTTATTTTCAACAGCATCACACAATGGAATGGGCCAACACCAAGAGGACAAGCTGCTCCTAAGTCCACTTTTCACCTTTTGTTTTCCAAGAGGTTTTGGAGGCACTTCACAACAAACAAAGGAAGTTTTTCTGATGTTGGTTACTTAACAGACATCACACTATCCTCCTCCCTCAAGGTCTAAAATAATTTATGGGCAATATTCACTAACTACTTACTGGTGGAAGAGATCATGCTCCTAGCTTGCAGCTTTTGAAGGTGCCCCAGCACTGCAAAAACTTACATCAGTATATGATGAAGAAGAAGAAGAATGAATGCTGCTTTTCAGCTGACTTTCTGCTGGTAACGTGAAGGATGAAGCAAGGCAGCATTTTCTATTCAACTAACCTGGATTCTCAGCCATACATAAGGTAACAGATCCCCTTCAGAAACTTCTGCACATACTCTCTGCCTGCAAGTGCCACCTTTTAACTGCTGCCTTACACAGTATTTTTATCAATCTATTGATCCATTCTGTATTTCTCACATTTTAGCACATGAAGCCTCACTTCTTACCTGCCATCAAGGAAACAGAAATATCCATGAATTCTTTTTTGTTCCTTCAGACTTTCTTCTGGATAGTCAATGCCACCCACTGTTCTCTTTTCCTCCTTAATGTTATGCCTTTTAGAAACTCCTTTGTGCAGAAGTTCTTTCTTCTTTGCTCTCAAAGGGAATACTTTCCCCTGTTCTTGTGAAAACTACATGCCACGGACTGTTCCATGAAGGGCCACCTCTCCTGGCTGGGGAAGGATTACAGCCCAGCCAGCTCCCACCTGCAGGACCACCTGCACACAACCTGGGCCTCAGGCCAGAGCTGGCAGAAGAGAATGAAGAGAAGTCCAAAGAAGTGTGATAGAAAAGCTTCCTCTAAAGACAGCATTTAGTGCTTAACCACCCTTCCTCCCTCTGTCCATGCCGAGTCATTAGAGTAATGGGAACAGCCCTAAAAGCTTGGGTAGTGCTTCCCAGAGGCTGCCAGGGAGGACCCCATTTTCTCATTAAAGGTAAGGGAGAATAAATGGAAAGAGAAGCTCCTCGGGACTGAGCTAAGCTCCAAACTGCAGGGCGGTGCCAGAATTGCCATGGACAGAAATAAGTTGGCAGTTTCTAAGTGAAAGAATTGCACAGATGCCAGGAGGGAACCTGGAGCATAAAGGGAAACTAACACAGACTAGGACTACAAAAATGTTGGGAAAAGAAAATAGGAGGGAATAACAGGGCACCAGGTGAAACATGCAGGAGAAATTGCTGAGGCTGCTCAAATGTTGGCCCATTACACTGGGCAGGATCTCTTGTGAAGCCTAGACTGAGGTCTGGGTACCTCTCTCCCACACTGCCTCAGGAAAAGAAAGAATAGAAGAGGTGTATTTTTTACCTTCTCTATCCTTTTCTTTTGACTCCTGCAATGGGAACCACATGGGCCTACAGAGGTGAAACGGACTAAAACAACAGCATGGCCTGGTGAAACAGTCACAGGTGCCACAGGGTTGTGTTAATAAACAGGATTTTTGCTAACAACACTTCAAAAACCAAATTCCCAGCACTCTCACTTCTACTACCTGCTTGAAAAGAAGGTGCTGTTTTCAATTACTGTTCTTCTTAGAGGAGAAGTATCTCTATAGCTAAGGGCAATTTTTGCCTTCTGTACTGCAGTCTCTCATCACGGGTTTCATGGTAAAACTGAGTAATGCTCACCCATGGAGCCAGGCGCCTCCGCACTGCAGGGTTTGTACAAATCCTCACCTTACCAGCATCCAAGCACTTCAAAAGATTTAAAGAGCAAGCCACCCCATGTGCACACAACCATCCTCTCACTCCAGCAACATGCATGGAGTTTGGAAGGGCAAGGGCAATGAAATAAACAGGTTCCTGAGATTATTTCACTTAGGGAAAAAAAAAAAAAAAAGGACATTTCAGGTGCTACAGATGCCAAAAAATAAGCAGGGAACCTTCCTGCAGCAGCACACAGAATTGATCAGAAACAAAGACAGTGAGATTAGTTTTCCAATTCAGTCTGACCTATGCACAACAAGAAATACCCCAGTAAAAAAAAATAATTTAAATTCTCATCATTTTCTATAACAAGCAAGAGAAAATGATTTGTTAGTATCAGGAATATTTTAACAGGGTTCCTGATCTACAGATTACTGCTGTTGCAGATCACCCACCAGTGATCTGCCATCTCACTCATGGAACTGCTAAAGACAGAGACTGATGAAGCTCACAGTAATGCCAGAGAAAGCAACAGAAATTATCCCCGAAACCTACAAATTCTGAGTACAGAGGCACCACCTCTCTTTATGCCATTCTATCTTATTTCTAACGTATCAAATTAGACCACCTGAAAAATAAAAGCTAAGGCATTTGAATTCAGCCTTGCCTTGACTTAACACTCCCTGTTACATACAGACAGAGCCCTCAGATTATGGTATAATCTAAAACAGCACTACCTTCTTAATAGAAAGTATACAAGAAGAACAGATAAAAAACGTGAAGAAATAACAAATTTCATCCAAATTTTTGTATTTTATACTGTATATTTGTGGAGAATGTTCTGTTTAAGATAGAATGTACAGACCTGACAGTCTTAGATAAAAAATACTTAGTATATCACCTTTCAAAACAAAGCATAAATTTTCCACGAATTACACCCAGCAAAATGTATATTGGGACATCAGCTTGGGTGGACTCTAAAAGGAGATGCCATGACAGAGCCTGGACAAAAGAAGCTGAACACACAAAATAAGGTATTTGGTTTAACACATGTTAGTAGCTTAACAAAATAAGACTGACAGGTTATCTAAGTGGACTAAGGGATCAAAAATAACTGTAATTTTTCATTACAAAACAAAAACCAAAAATGTACTTCCTGTTTTATTTCTTAATTTGATCCATCACTGCTGATTCTTAAACCATTTCATTAACCTCCTCAGTGAAAAAGAAGGTAACACGGATAAACTATCCTTCCAATTGCTAAAGCATCAGAACTGATACTGCCTTTCAGCTCAGTGGGTTGAGTCAGTTTTTGCCTTGTCTGTTTTGTGAGTGTAGAGATTTAACATTTGTGAAGTGTTTTGAGCACAGCAAGTGTCAAGTCCTTTCCTCTGACACTGATCACAAATCCAAAACAGGTGCATTCATGGACAACATTTCATACTAGCAATAGAGATCGTACTTGTAAGGGTCCTATAAACCTCTTAAATCTATTTATTTCAGATGATCTAGTGAAACAAATGGAAGAAGAAAGTGACCAAGTTTTCCCAGTTTCTTTTCAGAAGCAAAGCATACCTGCAGATATATAAAAGAGTGTTAGTAGATTAAAAAAACCCCCAAATCTTAAAAACATTCCTGTTTTTCTTATTAGAGTCTTTTTCCATCAGAAACTTTTTGTATCTTCAAAAGGAGTGCTTTTCCAACATTTTACAGACCTGTTTCTCTGCTCTTCCTTCCCTTTTTCCAGGGGGAGCAGAGGCTTCACTGATCATGTGCCACAACAGCACCTGATTAATTCTGATAGACAACCAGCAGTTAGCTGGCACATCATCATCATCGCCCTAGGATGAACAATAATCTGCCTCACCATCTGCTCCCAAATTTATTTTTAACCAGCCCCTGCTCCCTCCAGTGCGGAGAGCGTGGCAGGAAGGGCAGCCTTCCCCTGGAAGTGCTGTGCTGGGAGGTGGTGTCAGGGGCCAAGCAGTGACTGTCCAGTCACACACCCCTGAGCACCACCGTGGATGGGAAACAGATGGATAAATGCAGCATCCCAGGAAGGAAAAAGGGCTTCTGCACCAGAGGGGCTGGCAACTGCCTGTTCTCCTCCAGCAGAGAGGGAACGCCTGCTGGTATTTCAGTTCCATGGACAAGTTAGATAAGGTTAAATGAACCGGCCAAGGTGGTAGGAGAACTAGGGGAAAGTGATGGATGTGGACCAGTTACCAGATAGGAATATGCATGCCTATTTTTTCTGAGGTCCACTCAAAATTTCAACATAAGAGCTGTTTTGACCACTTAGTTCACTTCTGAAAGTTAAAACTATGCAGCACTCAGACACTGCCCCAAGTAAGCTGTGATGCTGTGCCAGGTGGTGTATGACATCCCTGGTGTAGCACCGACTAGATTCAATCATTTCCTTTGAGAAGGAGCACCAAGATGGTACATCTCATGGGGAAGGTAGCTGGGGGGTGGGAGAAAAACATGAGCACAAGGCTTGATGAAGGCACAGAGCAGGGAGGAGGTTCCTTTTGTGATGCCTTAAGTTTTAGCTTTCATGTTTTCAGATTCTGTGCTGCCTAGGTGTGTCGTTCGAGCCTCATATTAAGTGCTAGTGAGCTCTCTTCAGAGTAGGTAGACAAAACAAATCCTTTTCCTGCTGGAGACCAAGGACAACGGGCCCAAAAGCACAAACAACAGTGGACTGAAGGGAGAAACAAGAAGGATGAGACCTCACAACCTGAAGCTGCAATTGGACAATTATACCCCAATATGCAAATGGACCAAAACTCATAAAAGTGTAGGACTTCATGACTGGTCCTCCATTTTGTGACCATTTTAAGTCCACCTTGTGTGTAGCCCTGGCCAGGCTCTTGTCCTGCCCAAGGTGTATCCTGGAAGCCTTTCAGTAAATATCTACTTTATTCTCTAGCTCTCCAGCCTCTGTTCAGGTCAGCCTTCCTGAGGCATCACATGGTCCTGCTTGCTACCTTCAGGTGCAGAAGTACAGTCCAGAAGGTGGCAATTACAGGGTCACTTTGGCTGTGTCACTGCTCGCAAGTGTTGAGTTTGTCACCAGCAAACTGCCCGTAGACAACATCATACGTGGGAACTGATATGTTGTAATAGAGAAAAGAAGGAAATCAGGTGGAACCTAAAGCTTTGTACAGCTGGTAAGACAAGTTACACATCTCTGATACATCATCAGCGAGATCTGATGAGGATTCCTCCAGAGAAAACGGAACTGTTGAAAGCAGGCCCAGGGACATAAAGAACTGTCAAAATCTCAGAAGGACAAAGATAAAGAGTAAAAAGATCAGATCTGGGAAAGAACAGAAACATAGATGGACCTTAGCATGTCTCCAGTCCAGCCTCTTGCATAAATGAGGGCAACCAGACCTGACTGCTCAACACTTTATCTACTGGAAAACTCCCAAGGGTGGAGACTGCACAGCATCTCTGGGAAGTCTTGCTCAAAGTGCAAAGGTCATATATCAGTTTAGACCCTTCCGTCCTCCAACCTGGCATCACTCACAATATCCTGGCTTTGTCTTCCTGGAGATCTCATAATTACAAATGCTGACAAACAGCTATTAGATGCAATCTGATGCTGGACTGTCCTGAAAAACATTCTCAATATTCTGAGTAGGCATCAATAATTTGGTATCAGATGGGAACAAAGCGAGGCCCTGTTCACAATTAGTATTTTATAGTGAGTGTCAGATAACTAAGTTTTGTGAATTTAGCTCACAATTTAAAGGGTAGGGCTTATCAATGCTTTAGGAGACAGGACTGCTATTCCAAATGAAGAAATGCTTGGAATAAGTAAAAAGAAATTCAGTAGGAATTGGTAGAAAATACAGCATTTGGATTAGAGGCAGAGGGGGCAGGAAAAAAAGAGAAAGAAAAAAAAAAAGAAAAGAAAGAAAAAAAAGGAAGGGGTGTGACCAGAAGGGGGCAATTGTTTTGGCAGCACACTGCAAAGAACCTCAGGTTTATAAGAGAGGACAAAGCCAGGAAGCAAACTTGTTGTGCTGCAAGGAAAGCAAGAGAAAATCTGGCTGCTATGTATATTAATAACTATGTTGTGCATGACTATGACTGTTACTCTCCACAGTATGTTACCCTGCTTTATTCTTCCCTATGAATATCTCCTCCTGATAAACCAGGTGCAGCTTCAGATTCCATACTGGAAGATAGGGATCAACTGTAAAAATTCCAAACGAACAAAATGACACAGCTTAAAACATGTTTCATTAGGGAAAAATTGGAAAGACAGACTTGTTTAGTTTTAAGAAGGTGGTGGTAGAAAACAGTAGATTTTTAGGTATTACAGTAATGAAAATTGTGACAAACTGTTCTTTCATTTCACACATACATAGAAGATTACTCACAGCTTTAATTTGGGGTAAAAAACCCCTTTAGGTTAGGGTATTATGAAAAACTGAGGATAAGCAGCCTGGAATATGCTAGTCATGGAGGTTAAATTTACCCTGTCTCAAAGAAGGATGATGATATGGCTATCTCTTCTAGCCCTACACTGTATCTGAAAATAACCTTCAGCATATTCTGAAATGCAGATACTTTTACTGTATACTCATTTCCAATTTTCTATCTACTTTTCAAAGCAGAAACACAATGTCTTTAAAGCCACAAACAAAATTGACAACCAAGCATGAAAAATTAAAACAGACCTTCCCTCCCACCACTGAGGGCTGTTTAATAAACAATTGTTAACAACACTTTTCCTTGGAAATTTTGTTTCTGCATCATCATTCTGGTTCACAAATGCTGTATCTCTTGTTTCAGCCTTTCTCCTGTACATTTTAATCAACAGATTGCCAGTTTTAGACTATGTTTTTTCACTATGTTTATGCTGGAAGCCAGTGAGCCAGGGTCACAGTAACTGAAAGACACCAGAAGGCACACCCCTCTGGAGGCGTGTATGATTATCCACTCTCCCTTGCCTTCTTGTAAGTTCCAATAACTGATATTTTAATCAATACCCCACAGAGCCTGAATGCCTTTCTTGCTGGGACTGTAGCAAACACTTGCACCAGCGCCTTACACATGGACTGACAGACCATCTGCTAACCTGTTCAAGTGAAAGTCGCAGCTGTGTGCTTTACTTTAACCGGTTATTTTATGTCTGACTTGGCACTGAACATCTCTTCATGCTCTTGTCCTGTTTTCCCAGTTTCCAACACATGCAGGCTGAAAAAAGAGTAAAAGATTGCAGGTTGATTCCTATGACAAATTCTTGATCCTCACATTTCTTTTCTCTTGCTCCTAGTACACCCCTTACAAGGTATGCTGTGAGGCACACACTTATCCTTTGAGAGACCGGACAGAGTGAACTTGCTGATTTCAAAGCTGGAAGGGAGCTTAATCCAACTTGAATTCATTTAAGTGACAACCACTAAAAAACCCAAATCAGTGACATGCTTGATCCTTCACACTTTAAAGCATTTTCAGGGGTCAACACATGAGGAGTACACATGAGGAATTTTGCCTTGATACTTGAAACAATGCACAGAATCTGAGCCAATATATTTGTGATCTGTTTGCTATTCATGGTTTTAGCAAATCAAAATATAAAGCACAGACAAATAATAATGACTAGCACAAAAACTATCCTAAGTGATAGAGTTTGGTTTCACAAACAAGGAGTTTTATTAATTAATAGTTTTCTTGAAGAAAACCAAACCCTGTTATTTTTATAGGAAAGCTCAATGTCTCTCCTGAATTGGACTGTTCTACACAGAAGCTTAATATATACCAGACCATATGTGAGCTTAGCTTTATCTGGTGCCAGTGTAACTGGTGTTCCAGAGTCACAGAATGAAATGGCATTCCTATGGGGTAAGTGACAGGTAGAAAGAACTTCAGCTGAACCTAGGACACTTAAAACCAGAAAAGAACATTGGGGCTACTGGTCTGCAGGGCTCCCTTCACTGGCAGCAGAGAGAGAGATGCTCCATTTACAGTTTTCTTCTGCCTCTGTACATGTCTGCTCTCCAAATGCCTAAAATTGGGAAGATTAATACCTTGTCTAGTGTCAGTGCCCATGCTTGGGAAGACTCTCTCTTTCCCTCTCTCCCATTTATTGAATTGTATTACTGGAACATTTTCTAATGTTCTGCAAATACATTTTTTTAAAAACCATTGTTGACACTAATTCTGGCTTTCTTCCAAAGTCTTCAAAAGAATACAAGAGTTATCTGCATCAGTTTCCTGAGCTGCATCTTACTTTTATTTTAGCAGAATTAACTAATGAATAGTGCCACTCTAAATATCATATTATGCAGCACAGAAAGGCAGATGAAAGGTTCTACATTTTCAGACAGTGGCATCAGAAAGAAAATAACAATATCCCAGCCTTTCAGGTTTTCTCTGAGGATGATAATTTAAAGTCTGAACTCAGAGTCTCCTTCTACGTTTGTCACCAAGTTATTTCCAGTTAGGAGCACATCATACACCTACCCATGAAATTTATTTACATTTATATGTACTTTCACAAGACCTCACTGTAACGCTGTCAATTATTGCTATCAGAGAAGAACATTACTGACACAATTACTAATTCTTTTTAATGAATTAATTTAGCTGCCAATGGTGCCAGCATATTTTAACATTATACATGAAAAAGCAGCTTAGTGCAAGCATACACTATCTGATACAGCATACAAGGCAGCAAACTCATTTGCAGAGAACAATATTGCATTTCTTCTGAGAAGAGCATATGTAGATGGTGTCAAATGCTTATGTATAGAAGAAATAAAGTTGCAAATCTATCTTAACAATGCCGATTTTCTGATTTTTTTAATAGCAGTTTTTCATTCCTCTTAAACCCAAGCCAGAAAACACCATTTAGATATTTCATGTTCATCACTGCAGTAACTTCTAGAGCCCGATGTCAGAAGACTTCCTACTCTGCCTTGCATCCTGAATAAATTTTTGAATGCATACATTTTTGAAAAACCTAAGAAACAGTATTCTGAGTATTTCTCTATTCCTATATTAAAAGCACTTTTTTATAGAGCAAGTTTCCATCAAAAAATTATCTTCCCACACAGATAAGTATCTTTCCTTATTTACACAATCCGAGATCCTATCACTTTTGCTGGCTTTTCTTTTTAACAAAAAGCTCCAACTTTCTTAAATATTTCCAAAATAATTTTGCCTCACTCACAACAACCTGAGGAATGAAGCAATTTGTTCTGGTTCCATTTGAACACACAGGGCTGTTTTGCCTTAGAGCTATGACAAGGTAAGGTAAGAAAGAATAAAAACAAAAGCAAAACCTCAAACCACATAACCTTGCTCAGCTGCAACCTGCAGCGTTAAGAAGGGAAGAGCTTTTAATGGGAAGCAGGCTCAAAAGCAATCACTTGTTATCACTGCAATCCCAAACTGGAAGAGTCTCAATTCTCCTTGGGCAGAAGATGAAGAACAGCACTACAAAGGTAGGGGCATCCTCTTCAGTGTGCTCCAAGGACTACCTTTCAGCTAGTTCATCATGTAAGAGTCACAGCAATCCTTTTTATCTGATGCACAGAAACACGTGAGACAGGTTAAAGATGCCAGAGAAATCTCAATTTCACCACTGTGTATTCAGTGCATATAAAGAGTTTACTTCAGGGTCAAGGAAAGCCAGACAAAAGATTCCAGTGGAAGGAAGAAGAAACATTCAGATTTTTGACAAAAGCAGTCAGCAGGAGACCAAGCTGCTTTATTAAAATCCATGCAAGTCTTCTCAAGAGCACAAAACACTGCCTTTCAAATTTATAAACAAACCCAGAGTCTGATTTAACCCTCAAATAACAAAATCATAATGCTCTGGATTAAAAAAATAAGAATTAAAAAAAAAAAAGATCCTGACAGGAGCAAGAGACTGGAAGTTGTCTTTGGAAGAGAAAAGAGGAAATCTGAAGCTCCAGATCATTTTTTTGATTGCACACCCCATCAATAAAAAAACATTTGAGCAAACTATAAGAATTTTACATAAATTATATATGTAATATTGCAATAATATGCTATATATTATAAAGCATACACAAAAATAGAATTAGGAAGAAGATAAAGATGAAAAACTGGTTTAGAAGATTTTTGTTGATGTTACAAAAAATATTTTCTTAGTATTCCTCCCACCTTGATGGATCGTTTTGCATGCATCCCACTTTGGAGACTGCTGCAGATGGCCTTTTCTCCTTCCTGCTTCCAAGGATATTATCTAATCTCTTGCAGCTAAGTGAGGAATAGCGTTTACCTTGGGTTAATGCAGGGAAAAATAACAACTGTGATGGCAGTGATCCAGTGACCGGAATTCAGGATTGGAGAAGGGTGGAGGACAGCTGAGACTCAGCCCATTTTGTTAGGGGTTATACTCTACAACACATTCAGGAAAACTGGATATTGGTGGAGGCTAAAGCATGGCAGAAAATTTACTAATAAGGAGGGAACTGATCAGGAGTATGAGCTATGAGAGAAAAAAAATAGTGAGCTAAAGTTCAAGTTTTAGAGAAGGATAATGAGATAAGATAAAGAATAATGAGAAAAATGGGAAGCAATCTATTTTGGTTGGGAGAAGAGACTATCTTCAGCTGTTCTGGATGTTTATCAGCAAACTAAAGAAACGTCATCCAGATAAATTAATTCCAACATGATTGCACACCTAGTGGAGAACACCACTTTTTGAAACAAAATCATTGCTTACTGTTAGCCTTAGTGGGCAGTGAGTCTATCCTGGTTCACTTCAATTTCATACTTTTTCTAAAGATTTTGAATGTAGACTCTTAGGTGCATATGCTATATACTAACAAGACAAAATTGGAAAAGGTGGGAAATCCTCGGTAGAAGACACAACTGGAATTGTGAAACTGTCTTTATGAATTACATAAATTGTCATTTGTCAACAAGACGATGCTTAGTAAAGTCCAAAGCATGCATTTATTTTTCCATACCTGCACTTTACTTTCTATACTGCCTACAGATGATGGCTGTGAGCCTTATAAAGGCACCTTTGGATTGGCAGATAATAGGTATGAAATAGGTATAAAAACAATATCCTCCAACACCATTCAGACTCTGCAATATTGGAGCACCTACAAAGACTGATGCACACGATCCAAGTGAGTGCCTATGCCTGCAACTATATCACACAGGATATTCTCAAACAAATAACTTCTGACTAAGAGATCAATTCCAAGTTTTAACTGCTGTAACCTGAAAAGGCGTATCACAAATTATATTAAAGGATTTTGCATCACAGCTGACAGCAGACCTTACATGAAGAGTTATCACAAGTTGAGGAATCAAAGCTTTGACACCATGAAATTGTACAGCATACTCGTAAGCAAACATTGCCATTACATTAGAGACTTTATATAGCCTTAATAAAAAAATCAGTAATTACACACTAAAAAAACTTTATTGCACAAATTCTGATTTTGTGATCTGAGACAGTGATCTGAGGCAATGATGTGAGAAGAAAATAAATGTCAACTACAGAAATTAATTCTCATATTTCCAAACCTGATTTCCTGTCTTTCAGCATTTAGTAGCTTACAGGTCTTAATGCTCTTTCAAAACTGATTATAAACAAACATACGGACATTAATTGCAAATCTTTGAGCTCTCACAGGGAGTTTCAAAGAGCAGCCTCACTGTGCTGTTTACTTGCATTTGCTTTCCCTCTCCTTAAGCCTGCACTCATGCTTGGTGCCACAAATGCTTCAGAGCAAGCAGAATTGGCACAACTCCAAGGGAAATTGACATCTTGCTATTAGAAATGCACCAGAATTGATAGAAGTCAGCTAATAAATTAAAATTCAAATAAAAAGGGGTTAAGAGAAGCAAGCTCTTATTCCTTTCTTTTACAGGGGCAAGAGCAGCAGTGCTTCAATGATCTTGAATCTGAGATATAACTCATTACCTGTACTCTGAGGAGGGAGAAGTAGGGTATAAATGATTCATTTAACAAGGTAACAAAGTCTCTTTCAATCCAAGAGAGCAGCGAAAGATAGAAGAACCTCAGAGATTTGTAAACATTTGTTTGTCATTTTGCCACCTAGTTAAATATAAAGATAAAATTTCAGAACAGTGCTGAAGACCAGCAGAGACTTGTTGGTATTTATGAGGCATTGGTCCTACTCACATGGGACACAGAAGCTCAGAGTTGCACAGAATTGCAGTACTGCAAAAAATATTTGGTAGAAAAAGTTCTGCTTCAAAAACTGTCAGTCTAACCAGGCAAATCAAGCGTGAGGAAAGTGTTATACATTTTCTATTTGGAAGACAGAGAACCTAAGTAATAAGTGATAAAGCCACGTAAGGATGTGATAGAAGGGAGATCTCTGGAGCTCATGCCTAGTTTAAGCTGTGGTATCTAAACAACACAGTTACTCATGGAGCATTTAGGAGGAGCTAAAAGCTGCATGCTGATGGGCACAGGTCAGACTCAGGCTCAGTCACATCTTCTCTGGTTCCACTGCAGTCTTGAGGACACACAGGGCAACAGATCCTTAACATTCAATTGCTGAATGAGTACTACAGATTCAGATGACGACCAGGATCATGTTTTGGGAGCAAATACTAAACTGCTGAGAAGCACAGCAGCCTTCGTTGCCTGAAAGCAGCAAGTTCCTGTCAGCTTTACAATTTACTGCTTTTGTGGGTCATTAACTTCTAGCTCCAGGCAGATTAAGATGAATCACCAAAGCATTTACCAGTGGCAAGACCCTTGGCCGAGAGAGGGGACCACAGGCAGGGCTGAGGAACTCAATCCTCAACAAAAACATTCCAGTCCAGACATCCAGTGTTCAGTCATCACAAAAATATTTGGGTGATAGTAAGCAGCTCAACTGTGTCTTGAGAACACACAGATTTCCTTGAGTTAAATTCTTTAAAATCCAAAACAGGATCAAGTCAAGCACAGAACCAGCCCAGTTTTAGCTGATAGAGCATCACATACAGCAGGTGAGAATTACTGCCTCTTCCTCCATCAGCTTCTCTGACATTCTTAAGATTTTTACACAGACATACAGATCAGCCAATTTAATTACAGCTCTTACTGTCTTCTCATATGAAAAGAACGTTGAGTTTTGTTTTTAAAATTGATGTGGTCTGTTCCCAACAACAATCATATATTCATGTGATCTTGTTTACCAAGCAGGAAGAACCACAGAGACTGCCATCTCTCCATTTCAGCTTGAGTGAAGATTCACAAATCACCTAATCCTTTGTCTTTTATGGTCAAGTTACATCCTTGTCCTACCCTCATTGCTTTTTAGGCTTCAGGGTAGATAAGCAAAGCCCTTTTTAATCAGTTTCAGCAGCTCAGTGCAATTATTATGGAAATTAAAAGGTATCTCTTCTTTCAACTCCACTGAATTACATTCAGAAGTTGCTAACCACTTTGCAACTTAAAACTACAGTATTCAAGTATTCCCATAATCACGGACATTAGGAGTTTATATACTCCAGTCATGCAGTAAAATTACTAAAGGCATTTATCTACTTGTCAACAGGATTGTTTTCAGAAGCAGTGTAGTTTAACTCTTTTCCCCAGCCTGAAGTCAGCAAACTGGATCAGACTGTTTCAGACTAACAGCCAAGGGAATCCAGGAAAGACAGCCGGCCTTAGCTCCACCTGTAAGCACAACCAAAGAACCTGATTATTATTAGGCACTAGTGTTAACCATGTGAAGCCGCCAAGAAGAAATAAGAAAGTAAGAATAAAACTATTAAACAGCCCAAGAGGAAGAAAAATTTTGACTGTGAAGAGAGAAAATGCTTCCATGATGCAATTTTAGACTGGCATTTGCAGAACAGTTTTGGATTATTGAGCTTTTTCCTGTTCTGTCAAAGCAGCTGCCTGTTTCCTTCTGACACCCAGATTTCTTTTAATCATTGAAGACAGGATGCTGTGCTCTGATGAAATGCCCTTCCTGGCCATCCCTGGTAGAGAGAATTAAAAGCCTTGCCAATCCTTTTGAAGTGCAAATCTTCACCAAGTAGGTTTCATGCCTCTTGTTATTGTTGCCTCTCTCAGAAGAGCACAGTTAGGTGGAACACTGAACACTGGACTGTTTACTTATCTTCTAAAATGTTTCTTGCCTTGCACTTGAGATCCCATGATCTCTGTCTGCACTTCCACTCTCCTCTTTTCTGCATTCCCAAATCTCACATTGTTCAAGCAAAAAAACCTTGATAACTCTAGATTGCAAAAAAGCTCGTTCCTCAAGCGGCAGAATCGCTTACCTGAACGTGGGTTAACAGATTTTCTTTCTTCAAGCTCCATGCCTGACCTGCAATGTGCTCTGGAAGACACATAACTGTACAGGATGGGCACACCTGAGCCTCCAGCTTGTACCCTGACAACACTTTGGGAGAAAACACGTCCACCAATATCACTCTGATCTTAAACTGAAAGCCAAAAAGACAGCAGCTTTTTTTCTGGCCAAGAACCAAGTACAGCAACACAAAGACAGTCCAGGGGCCCAGTCAGCAGTTTAAAATACATTTCTCTAGAGCACTGTACAGGATACAAGTTAATAAGCTCTGCCAGGGGGCCACAGCAGGTTATCAGTGGAGAATGAGGCATGCAAGGTGCTCTAAGGGCAAAGCAGTGCTGTAACTCAGCTGAGAAATAGCAACTTGATCACAGGTTACAGTGTGTATATGGAACTGCCCCTATAAGTGTTTATTTCTTGACCATAGTTTAGGCAGTATACTTGAGAAAATTTAAGATATCAACCAAATTTCCTTCAGCATTTCACAACAACATTAACCTACACTTCATGCTACAGTTTCCCCTTCCTGATGAGCTGGATTTGCAATTAGAGAAGGGGAACAATTTAACCTTTAATGTTTTTTAAAAAAAGCACATTAAGAACAACTTTATATTATCTAGAGGAACACCACGTTGCTCATTCATCTCAGTGTGCAGATCATTTTTAGCTCAACTAAATTAAAATTACTGTAACACAATTTTTAAGCAAAGACATTTCTCTTGAAAAGGTAAATTAAACATTTGAAAATTGGACTGCATGAGACACACATCAAATTATTGGTAATTGAGAAGCCTCAGATGATTTAATATGTATTCACTATAAACTGGAAGAGAGGAATCCTCTCCTCCTCTCCGGAAGCTATTTCTGCTCCAGCTCATATGCACAGCCTCAGCAGCTCTGAGCTCACAGAGTCCTTCCTTTGGTCCTACTGTGGGTAAATTAAGCCAGACACTAAGCCAAGAAAAACACTACTGGACAGAGGGACTATCCAAAGGAAGCCCAGTGAGAACCACAAATAGGTATTTTTTCTTTCAGTCAAGAAGACTACACCAAAATACCAACTATATAGCCAACATACTGTACCCTTGAATTGTATCCAATAGCAGAGAGACTGTAATACAAGTTACAGGATTCGCCAAGAGCTCTTGATCTGACTTACAGATGCCCATGCCTAAAAGAGTAACATCCTCGGCAGACAATATTAACAAGGATGCAGATTCAAAAGAACAAGTCACTAGAACAAAAGAAAGGAATGCTGCAGTTCAGCTTTCATCACTATAAATGGCTTAGCAATATTCACAGATTTTACAGAGATCTTCTTGCTGCAATCTATTTCAATTTGCAAAGCCAAGAGAAGTTAAACTGATAACCTTTACTTGAAGGGCAATTACTTCTTGTACTTCAAATAATAAAATGCCCATTGCAGATAAAACAAAAAAAAGGCATCAATACTGTAAGTCAGGGCATGCATTTATCAGATAGATTTCTTAATCTAAGAGACACAGCATTCCAGCCAGAGGTCAGTGTGGAATACAGGGAAGTGACCCTGCACTCTACTGCTCTAGCCAGCATTCTACTGCCAGAGGAGGCAGCAGCTTTTCCTCTTGGCTGATGTTCTGCACAGCACAGGTTCCAACCCTACCTTCACCTATTCCTCCATCAAGCTGAGAGATCCATGGTTAGACCAGCTGGTTATTTTCCAGACAGGGTGCTCAACCCACAGGGAACGGGTTCAAGTTACAGATGCAACCTTTAAGTCACTCTACAGAGTATTTTTACTTTGAGGAAAACATGCATTAATTCTGATATGTTTTTCTCAGTTTTCCTTTCCCTGTGGCTCCCAGTCTTATCAAGCTGAAGCAGAGTGAAGCTGACAGGAATACTCTTGGAGATTTTGCCAGGAATTTGAATAGAAATAGAAAAACTAAGCAGAGCATGGACACTTTCCTTCTGCTGGTGGTTGCCAAAAGCTCTCAGTGGCAGCACAGTCAAACAAAATGTGCTTGTAGAGTCAAGAAAAATCACACTGATGGGTTTTCATGCATTTGGAAAGCTAACAATGATAACAAAACCACACAACTTCACAGAACATGAAGTTGTTCAAAGCAGAACTGTTCTGAATCCTTTCTTTTTCAAGGGAAGTTTTAGTATGCCTGTTTACATTAAGAGTTGCCAAGTCCTCATTTTGGCTGGTTAAAAGCTGTAAATTGTTTTAGTAGTAGCATCATCTAGCACATACATGGCACTACATGGCAGACAAAGCTATCCAGAATGTCTGAAAATCACTGAACTCAAAGGACAAGAAACAACAGCATAAAGATCAAACAGGACTGGCTACATTGTCTGAATATATAGAATGAATAGCTCCATGTGATTCATTTTTTTCTAGTGACTGGAAGGGACAGAATACAAAAAGAGATGTACTAGAAATGGACACAAGAGCTCCCCAAGAAAGGGTAAGGCAAAAAAAAAAGGAAAAGGGGAAGTATAATAAAAAATTAACAAAATAGATAGGACAGGCTCAAAAGTAATTTGAATCAGATGAGGAAGTTTTGAAGGTAACGTAGAACTTGCCTGAGGAAGTGGGAATTCAAAAGACGATGAGAAGACAGATGTGTTATGAGCAGCTCACTGGGGATGAAGTGAGGAGCTGGGCACTCAGGAGAAAAGGCAGTACCACCAGAAGTCAGCACACAAGACCAAAGCAAAAAAATGAAAGACTAGTCGAATTTCTAATCCCAGAAATGGGGCTGAAACCATACAAGTGCTCAGCTGCACACAGGCTGCCTGAATGTGACATTAAGAGCTTTGTGACAGGTACAGAAAACCAGGCTCTGAATGTGGTATGTGCAATTCTGTTAGGAAGTACACAAAGGACATGTGAGAGGCTGATAGTAAAACAAGTGGGTTAAAATGATATTCAAGGTGTTGTCTTTCCTTTTATAAAGCTGATATTGTCACCTTCAATTTGTTCTTCCCAAATTAAATTTCTTATCAGTACAATGAATAAGAAAGGCATCCAGATACACAGTATGTTACCATCACAGCAAGACATCCCCACAAAATCATTCACCAAACCAAGAGCAAACTGTGGGAGGATGAAGAGCAGACAAGTAATTAACTGCTGTGATTTCCAAAAGCAACAAAATACTTCAGTGATTGCAACTGGGATTAAGAACATCCCAACAAGCATCACCTTTCTGATTCACATTACCCACTTGTCTTCCATCCTTTTCTTTCCACTACCACTCACACTTTATCTAACTGAATATTACGGTGAGGACACAATGTATAGATGGGCATGAGAGATCAACTGTAATTACAATGTACTGGTAACATCAATATTTTTCTTCACAGTAACAGAAGTGAAAGAAACACAAGACTGGGTAAAAATTATATTGCAAAGGTGGAAGAGAGCAGTGGAAAAACTATTTCATCTAGCCTTACACGTTCTAACATCAAATTCACTTGCTGCACTGGTGAGTATCCTAACACAGTTTGGTATTTAGAATACCTAAGGAAATCCAGGGCTGAATACCAGTGTGAGGCACTGCAGAATCTCATTTCTGCCACTCCTTCACTTCCACCTCACTCTCCCTTTTGCAGTTTCTAGTCACATACTTTCTTTTACACTGACCTTGAATCTGACAGAACTCCAACACTAGATTTACAAATACGATTAGGGGTAGGAGAATAGGACACATTAGAGACCTTCTCCAGCCAGATCCAATTAATCACGCTACAGAAACACACATCCATGAACATAATTTCCAGTGTTGTGACATTCCATAGATGAAGCGAGCCAAGCCCATCTGTAGAGAGAAAAGACAGAGCCCTCTACCGGGTGAGAACCGCAGCTCCTCCTGTCCTTCCCCCGCACTCCACCGAACCCACGGGGGCGGATTTAATTCTCCAAGCATCCAGTACACAAAATGGTATCGAGTTGTTCAGATTGATCTGCATTTCGAGGGATTGGCCTGCAGAACCTGAATTTCTGCAGTTTCTACATCTAAAAGCACAGAAAAGAACATTCTTCCCATAAGTTTGAGACTAATGTGACATCCTATCTCTAGGTAAAACAGGAAAACCCAGTGGTCCCTTATGCCAGTGTCCACTGTCAGCCCAGGTCAGGCAGTAGACCGAATTCAGCAGTGTTATTCACTTCACACATCTCACAGATGGTTTTTCTTACTGCTCCTCAACTCTTTCTTTGTACACCCCTTGCCTCAAGAGACAGCCCTTATCTTATTCAGGAGAATAGCTGAAACTGTCCACCTGCATAAGGCTTCATCACAGCAGCAGCTGCAAACTATTGCTCACATGCAGAATGAAATACCACAGTACAGTCAGACAACAGATGATGGCACAAGGGAAAGGCAAGGATCAAGTGGATCCTATATTTGGATATTCCAGGAAAACAACCATTTTTTTTCTTTTATCAGTCATCCTATCTGAAAAACTGAGCTAGAAGTAACACTTTTCATTCATCAGCATTATTGTTTTCCCTCCTGTAGATTACAAAACACTCACAAAAGTGGCTGCTCAGCCTGTAACAACCCAGTCTGCACAAATTCCCATTGATAGGCAAACTCTTCAAACTTCAATCAGAAAGTTCTTCTAAGGTTTGCTACAAGTTTCCACTGCAAACTATTGCACAATAAAATCATGTTGTGTTCACTCTGTTTGCCTCTAAAACCAGGGGTCACTGATATTACTTCTTTGGAGGCAACAGTAAAAAACACCATTGAGGAGAAAGTGTGACAGCTGGAGATCTGCTCAAGCTCCTCATGTGGAACAGATGGGGCTACAACTCCTGACCTGGGAATGCCATGCTCAGAGTTAACAGGCACTCACTGGTCACACAACTAAAGCAACTCCTTCAACACAGCATGCATTTCTTTTCACTTTTCAACTCCTGGTAAGTTGAAGCAGCAGAAAAATTCCAGGTTTTGGTGTCATCTTAACTTTTACTGTCTCACATTCTGTCCTTGAACTTCCTTCAAGTACCAGGTAAGAGTTGTTCAACCTTTAACAGCATACAAAGTCCTTGGAGCTTTTTTGGGTTGAGACATTTTATGGCAGAAAAAGGGATGGAGAAAAAAATCTTATAACGCTTTTAAAACCAGAGAGAACACGCTCTCAAAGTAACACTTCTACTATTTAAAATCTACATTTAAAATTACTTGAGTGGCAAACACGCTACTCTGTTCAAAATATTTTTTCCAAGTTAACTGAACAGCAGTTAAAGCACATCTGTACCAACATGTCCTGTAAACACACCCGTATCATTATCAATTATTTTCCTCTCACCAGACTTGTGTCTAACCTCCAAAACCATCAATAACCACATTTTCTGATGAAAAAATAAACACTTTGGTTTATTTCAACATTACTCAGCGATGAAATAAAGAACAGAGCCAAAAGAGAGCTACTTGACCCATAAGAAATAAAGGCCTGTCAAATCCAAGAGGTAGACACAGATGCTGTGGTAAAAATTAAAGAGCTCTACAGATCCAAATTATGAACAGGCTCTTCATAAGCACTCTTAATTCACAAATTCCAGTAAAATGACCACAGTCATGGAGTGGTTCTGGAAACCTCTTCACCCTCGCTAATAATGAAGGGTAAGAGCAACTCTTCCAATTCTACAGTTGCTCAGAGTTTGCATTTGAGTTGTAGATAGGAAAGAGCAGAAGAAAACACAGGACTTCTAAATCACACCCACCTCTGAATAACAAGGACAAAAAGCAGGAGGTGAAAGAGGGCATCTCTTAACAAAAAACTCTCAATTTAAGTGTAGCTTGGTCCAGACTGGTGCAGAGGATGCCTTCCATGTTCTACCTGCTCCATGGATTAACAGATTTTGGCCCCTGCAGGCCTTTTAATTCACGAAGTTTTACCAACACAGCTGCAGTCTAAGAGCAGCTCAGGTCAGCTGTGACTGAAGCTATGTGGCTTTCAGCTACCCTTCAGCAGTTGTACTGCCACAAGTTTCCATGAGTGGGAGAGGTTTATCTTTAGCACAGACAGGAGCTAAAGACATTCTTGGAAAAGGATGGTTCTTCACTGTCTAATAGACCTTGTTTCTCTGCATGCCTTGACCTCATGAGCTTCCTCTGTGAAAGATCATAGGGTCTCTCAGGTCTTTTCTAATACAGAATTCTTGAGCAGCAGGAAACATGCAGACAACACATTCCAGTGCAATATAAAGCAGATATACAACAGCATCATTGTGCACTATCTAGATGAAGCTATCATTGACTTAAAAATAATATCAAGAGAAATAGAATATACAAAAATTCTAGGCAGGTGTGTTCTTACTGAAAGTAAGTGGAGGTAAACTGACAATCCTGTTATTTGCACAAATACTGACAGAACTCCTGGGAACTGCTGAAAAAACAGCACTCAGCCTTTTCCTCCATCAGAACATAAAATATTCCATGTGCCAGTGAATGACTTCACATGGTGGACACAGCCAGTGCCTGTTGTGCAGGCAGACCCTTGGTTGACCTTATCAGTTCCTGGAGCACAGACCTTGGTATCAAAGCCAAATCCCAGCATTATTATTTTTAGCACCTCCTCAACAGGCAATTCTTTGCTCTCAGAACTCACTGCCCACACAGGCTGGGAGGCAATGGCCCCAGGCCTTTGCTAAGTGCCAAGTCCCCTTGGGATCAGTGTCTCATACTCCCCACTCTGTGTGTTCTCTGCACAGGTTCTCTACTCTCTCCTTACCAATGCAACCTGCAAAAGCACCATTTCTCTTTAGCCCAATACACACAGCCACAGCCACCACAGATGATCATTAACTGTGGAGAGCATGTAGAGTTTCTACACTCAGTGGTGAGCACAGAAATTCTGTGCTGGCACTGGTGGTTTGGTGCTCCACAAGGAAGCAATTTCTATTCAGTGAGTTGCACTGGATTTCATCAACAACTGTGACTTGACTTAGTGGATTCTGCTTCTCTACTACTAAGTAACATCTTCATGGTTGCTCAAGTAAAAGGAGTTTCACAGCTTTTTAACTTTGGAGGCAGGAAAAAGGGAAAATGATAGGCTGAACATTTCCTGGGTGTTTGCACTTGGCAGATTAAACATCAGTAACCCCAGATTAAAAGCTTCAGCATTGCTAACCAGTCAAGTTTACAGTTTCTCATTATGTTAACTGACACAAAACACCATACTTCAGTGCATGTGAGAGCTCTCCTGACTTTTGTCCTGTTACTTTTCTGAAAAAGTAAAATCAGGACAGAGAATTCAAAAGGAAAAAATTAAAAAGTAAATTAACACCTGAACCTCCTGCTTTCCCCCAAAAAATAATCCCAATTAGACTAGCAAAACAGAATCTCATCAGGTGCAGGTGTTCTTCCTTTTATTCCCTGACACAGAAGCACAAAGTAGACAATGACACCCAAGAAAGACTCTCATTTCATATGCATGAGACAGATACACACTTCCACTGAGACTTATACATGAATAAGAATCTTGTTTACTCCCAATCACAGACAAGTCCGTAATTAATTTCTTTTAACTTTCCTGAGACTGCCTTGCACTGGGAAACAAGGTTGTGCAGTATAATGCACTAGGCTAGAGAATATTAAACACTAACAACTCACTTCTTGCATGACCAACTAAAAGAAACTCTACATATTCCCTCCCTGCAAACTACCTGGAAGTCTTACAATTTACCAGCAAGACCAGGTTATACTGAAAAGCCATCAGCTTCCAACAAGGACAGATTGCCTTATTCACCCTTGAGTGTGACTTCAGTAAGACCTCCATTTCTCTGCTGCTCATCACTGAAAAGCATTTCACCAAGGTTGCTATTTGTCTGTACACACTACTTTTGTATATTGCTCAAACATTTCCCACCTGCAGAAACAATGCCTTCTGGCTCTGGCCAAACTGGGCGAGAATTTTCCTAAGGCTCTGCCTCCTTAAAGTCCGGCACTCAGAGCCACAGGAGACAGCAAGAGCACTCTGTCAGCTGTACCCTTACCTGTCCTGGGGTCAAACAGCTGGTTGGCCTCCAGATCTGTGAAGGTGCTGAAGCAGATGGGGCACTTAAAGGAGGCGCGGTTGGTGGAGTCCCTCTCGTCGGTCTCGATCCGGCGGCGCATGTGGTCCAGCTTGTACTTGACCACGTTGACCAGCAGGCGGTAGTTGATGAAGTAATAGTTGTGCCGCGTGGTTTTGCCGTCGGGAGCCGTCTCGACCCTCATCCTGCACTTGATGAACTTGTCACCCTTGAGCGTGTTGAGGACAGCCCTCAGCTGCTTCCTGTCGAACTTGAGGAGCTCCAGCATGTCCTCCTCCTTCACGCAGGGGTTCCTGATGAGGATGTCCAGAGCCAAAGCGTGCTCGATGCCGTAAAAGCCGCGCACCACATACTTGGCGAGCCGTTTGAGAGCAGCTGGCACCTCAGTGAGGACGTCTGGGTCAGTCATAGCAGGCTCAGATCGTGAGCTTCATGTATACTGCAATGAAAAAAAGGCAGATAGATTCTTAGCTACTCTTCTAACTTCCAAAGTTCTTATTTATCTCAGAAATAAGAAAAGGATGGGGTGTTTTCCCTTTCCCTTTCCTAAGCCTTGTCTTTAGGTGTCAATAACGCTACAGACAAAGGAAATGATACCCCTCATTCAAAGCAAAATGATGTAAAACTTTTTTAAAAGCACACAATAAATTAGTACCAAAACACACAGCAGATTTCATTTGTATTTAGTCACAGCCAACACAGCTAGAGTAAGAAAGCTGTCTTGAAGCTGAGCTCCAGAAAACAGCTTTGGGACTACTGAGACCTGTAAATTTGGAAAAGCAGAAAATAGCTACAGCAAGAAAGGTCCTAGGACAGCCCAAGAGTGGAGTCTGAGGGCCTCAGCTGACATCAGTTGATCCCATTGTAAGCAGCCCTGTCTGTTTAACACCTCAGCCATCCCTGGGCAGGGATGCACTATGAGGACAGCTTGCTGTACAGGCTGGTATGCATGCAAGCAAAAGCTCCCAGTTGCCGCATGAGAACAGATCCTTGCTCATAAACAGACCTCAGTGAACTCTCTGCACCACCATCACCTACACCACAAACTGCTTCAGCCTTGTTCCTACACAAGCAAATAGGTCCTTACAACGGATTGGACCTTCATTTAAAGTCCCACATCCAGGCCTTAAAAGCCCATGAAAA
Source organism: Illadopsis cleaveri (assembly GCA_013399915.1). NCBI lineage: Eukaryota > Metazoa > Chordata > Aves > Passeriformes > Timaliidae > Illadopsis > Illadopsis cleaveri. The sequence continues at coordinate 861,675 of VXBB01005092.1, read as the reverse complement.
ATACAGCATAATAAAGCAAAAATCAAGATATACCAAACATGAAGTGATGATGTGTTTAAAAAAGAAGAAAATATTCCATGAAGTATCCTTTGAGTTACTTACCACCACTTACCAGGCTGTCTGTGACAAGACAATAATTTGCAAGTACTCTATTTTCACTTCACTTGTCTTCACCATAACATCAAATGGCACAAATGGTCATGACTATTAAAAGCTTTTGTGACATACATGGCAACATATGTAAGATTACATGCAAGGAATTGCTCACATTGTCACCCCTGCCAGATTTAGCTCACAGACAACAGCAGTGATTCAAGGGAAGAACAAAGTATTAGAGGTGCTTTTGAAACACCTATTCAGAAGGCTGCACTTCCAGCTAACATCAAATAAGACTCAGAATTATCTTTTTCAGTATGAGTTTTCTATGCTAGTTAGGACATGAGTAACCATTTCTTAAGCAAAAAGTTCCTTTACCTGAAGAAACACCCCCCTCGACCTAATTTCTGGTTTTTTCACCATTGCTATGCAATTTTTACCTGTGAACTAATATATTACATTGCAAAATTCTGCCAATCCCAATTTTCACTTCCATTCTTGTATATATATCTCCCCAGTATTCAAGCCTATCAAAAAAAGCAAGAAGTGACAGCAGAAGAAAGGATCTAGATGATCCTATCCTAGAGTATCCTATTTTTTTTATCACTATCATAAAACCTGTGATAGGCCTTTTCACAAACACCATTACACAACTTTTGTCCACTCCCCACACTAAGACATCCCTCTGAGATCACCAACTCTGTATTTAACCAAGCAGCTGCTGACTCACTTCCATCAGCTAAGACTTCTCAAAAATCTGTGATCATTTATCACAGTAGCCTGCTTGGCTATTCTTTTTACGAGAAACAGCATCCTTTCAAAAAAGTGTGGCATTACCCACTGAAGCTTTATTCCTCTTCCACCCTTACCCTCTGCTGCCACTGAGAAGGGATGTTCCTCTCAAGGGTTATGGCCAGCACAACTGCAGTGCAATTAGGCTGTGGAATGTGAAGCTTCACAGTAAGTAAACTAAGATCATCCTGTCTTTTCTGCCTGTTGGATAAGAAAAACACCACCTTCATGTTTTTCTTTTAAAACACTTTCCTGCTTGAGCTTTTCTTTTCCTCTAACTTAGGGCCAAATGGTATTCACAGTGCTCAAATTGAAATTAACTGAATGACATTTGTTGACTGCTGGTGTGCAGGCTGAGAATAGTTCACAGCAAACAATGCCTGGATGTCCAGCTACAGCTTCCCTTTAAGGAAATTCAATTAAATCACACCTATCACACCAAGAATTAACCATGAAACAAGTACTTGTAGAGTCTGCCAGCTTTCTCTTGCATGCCAGAGACACAGTGATTTATCTCAGACAAAGGAGAGCTTTTTAGAGCTTTGCATTGAAGGCAAAAGTGTTAGCAATAAGTGATGCTCTATCAAGAAGTAGCCATGCAGCATTTTGGAATCTCTAAGTCAGACCAAATCTAAATACTGTCTTTAAAGATCAACGTCATTCTGTTGGTATTTTTTCAGTCTTTCAGTCACTTAAAGATAAATCTTGGTTTTGACTGCATCTGTCAGCAACATACTGACACTATAAAACAATGTCAATGCAGAAGCTGGAGGGAAGCCTTGATTTATTCAAATTGATTAGATCTTATTCAGAGTTAAAGCACAGTAAAGAATAAATGCAAAGATCAATTTTAAATAAAACCTGGCACCCCAGGAGAGTTAAAAAGTCAAATTTTTAAAGTCGAAAGCTTGTTAAGCGCTGATCTGAAGAGCAGACAACCTTCTCTCCTCAACAATCCACTTTCCCTAAAACTTCCTTGCAGAAAAACTTGGTGATGCAACTTGCAGGGGCACAGTGACCTTCACACATCAGTTGAAATAAAAAAAAGGAGAAAAGTGCTTTTAAATAAGCACATCTCACTCTGGACACCTCATCTGAGAGCTGATGAAAAGCACTTTCTCTGCATTGATAAGACAGCTGCAGACTTCCACAGACACTTCCAAAACAGGTTTAAAGTACAATTTCCTGAATAATGCACTCTAACAGCTTAAACAGAGACCTACAAGGGACCAATAAATAAAATCAACTCTCAGAGTTTTCAGCAACAGTCAGGGATTTAATAATATTTCTTAGTGTCAATCACTAGCAAATACTCTTTTTCATCTAGTGGGACTAGGAGTTTTAACACCATTTCTTCTACTCTGCTGGAGATTTTGAGTGATGTCCAAAACTTCTGTGTCCTCAGGGCATCTTGACTGTGATACTCTTTTCTTCCAGGTGGGGATATATGGAAATACAAGCATTCAGAAAACACCAGAAACCATTCTTTCCTGTTACCCTCCACTTCAAAAACTGGATTCACACACTTTATATTCTAAATCCTGCAGAAGACAGTCTTTAGATGAAATTAACAACTGACCAGTGACATCTTTGAGGAAAAAAAAAAAAAAAAAGGCAAGTGCATACCACTGCCAGATCTCACCAGGCCAAGCTGATGACTGGTCCATAAAGAATCCAAGGTTTTTAATCCCTAAACTGCAAATTCTTACCATCTTTCACTAGGCAAAAAAGACTCTGATTCAACTCACAAAACTCAAACCCAGAGGATTTTACCAATACATCCTTTAGCAAAGATTTCACCTTCCCCTGAAGCAGTAAGTCAAACCTGAATTAATTACATGTGCAAAGAAATATGATAGCACCTTTTAACAAGGTTTTAATGGACGTGCATCTGTTTCATAATAATGTCTGAACTGAGCTTAATAATTTATGAACATCAAGGAACATTTTCAGGGAAAAAAAAATACAATGGCCAAGATACTCAGCTATGCCATTAAGCACCCACAGCATCAATAGTAAGGCACACTGGACAGCATCATATTCAGAAACAGCCAAAATAAGAATTTCCAAATTTAAACAAGGACTTTATTAAAAGAGACAGTTGGTGGGGAATTGTTCTGGGTAATTACACTAATACAATTCAGTATTATGGGTACAGGAGGAAAGCAGACCTGTCTGTGTTAACACAGTAGGACAGCAAACCTAAATACACATCTGTTGGGTTTTGAAAATTGCTGTGATTGAAAGAATTAATACTGATGTGTCTATAAAAGGCAACACTGGAAAAAGAGACTTACAGTTACACAACACAATCAGATCTGATGGGTGAAGAAAATCAGGATACCTTCTGCAGGATTGTACCTAAGCTGAGTAAAAGTGTATGAGCCCTTCAGCATAACCAGAGATGCCAGAAAGGATGTCAGGAGGAGAACAAGTGACTGCAAAAAATCCTTCACTATGATGGGATCAAAGACAACAGAGAAGGCAGAAACTGAACTGAGCAAACACCTCCACATTCAGGTCTTTCCTGATGCAACATCAAAGCAACTGAACTCTTCTTCTCCACATACAACAATTTCAAGAGTTTTCAATTAACTCTAAGAGGAATTGTGCTAATGAAGTTAGATCTGATTTTCTTCCTGCTTCTCCTGACTAAAACTGAGACAAAAAGTGCCAGAAGGATGATAACCTAGAAGCCACATTGTAGATGAAAATAGTACTAGAAAATATGAAAACCTATATCAGCCAGTGAATTGATACGAATTTTTATCCAATACTGCAAATGTAGATCATCTTGTTTCAACATGTAACTTCTGAGACTTACATTAATTTTACCCAGAAAATTCAATGGTCCCATTGAATTTTTAAGAGGATGTTTAAAAGTAGGATCTTAAAAAAGGAAGCAGACTGCTCTTCAGACTCATATGGATATACAAAGCTTTTGTAACACCCCAGATCTCCTTTGGAGGAAAACTTGGAGTCGCAGGTTTGCCTGTGAATTTAGGCTATCAGACACACTGTTAACACTTGCACAGCTGCTTCCTATTTTCCCCCACATTTATTTAGTTAGTGCTCTTTTCCACTAAATCCTTGAAACCAGCTTTTGCTGATTTGCTTGAAAAATGTTTCTGCAAGCTTCTGACACAAGATATTTAAGAAAGGGGGAAAAAAGTTACTTGCTTACACCACTGACATGGTTTCTTGAGGTGAAATCAAAATCAGGTTATAATAAGAGAATCCCCTCACCCATAAATGAGGCAGGTACAACAGGCTTCCTGGAGCCAGTGCATACCATATCCTGCTCCAGCTGTCACTTGCAAACACCAGATCCCACTTTTGTAGTTTCTCACTCTAACCAGATGTAAAATTCTGCCTTTCAGAAGATGATGAGGTTAAGCTAAGAGAAGCAATCCTGAATCTTCCTGAGAACAGGAAGGGAAGGCATAAATTTCAGAATTACAGTGGGAAAACATGCCATCAAGATTTTCAATGTCTGTACAATGTAACCTCAGACACTACTCATCCTTTTCAGAAAAGGGCACAGAATCTTCTACCTGAAATCTTGTTTTTACTTGCATTTCTCTGTAGTGAACCCAGAACTGCCTTTATCCCACATCAGTTGCAAAAAAAAGTCTTCTGACATTTTATCAAGAGCTTACTGAGTTTCATTCCCTGGGGAGTTCACGAGCACTGCTGCTCAGCCTTCCTCCTGCACTACATCTTGATAAGAAACTGTATTTTCATTGCAAGACCTGCCTTGAAGTATGAGAGCATAAAAGAACAATGTGCTTTCACTGAAACCCCATCTTCTTGTTGGCTTTCCATAAACTGAAAGCAGGAGGCCACAGGTATCAAAGGGTTTTCTTCACTCAGGATGAGAAGTTGTGCTGCACACAGAAAGGCTGAGGGGACTGGCTGAAATGAGGGTGTTTCCTCCTAATTTCACAAGTGAAAACACATGGAACCAGATGTAGTAAGGCCACAAGGTTTGACCACACCAGGCAGAAACTGAACAATGCAGGCTCAGGATGTAATTCTCAATCACTTTTATAATCTTAACCCATGATAAACAATATCAAGGTGCCAGGAAATTAAAGGACCACCTGTGTGCATGTACACAAATGGATGAAATTTCCTGTTGCAGCTTAAGTCAAATTACACCTTCCCTTCCCTAAGGACATCTTTATTTTCCTTCCTTGCCTTTAGCCATAAGCCCCACCCTTCTGTCCTAATTCTGGCAGTTCACTATTCATGTAGCAATGTGAATCAAGTTGATAAAAAGTGAAAAACTAACATGCCAAAATAAAAAAAGGGGGACATTTCAGAGAGGGCAAACATGAAATGTTCAAGAATGGAATCATTTCTGTTACCAGACTAGAGCTAACACAAAACAGAGAAAAGAATGCATGGGTAAGGATGTAGATGAGTGGGGAGCTTTCCCCACATGGTGGCAAAATTGACCTAACTGTAATGTGACACCACTAGAAAACTTTAATTATGGATACCAGAACCTCTTACAATTTACACTCTGATCTGAAATGAATTATTCTGGAGACCTGTGAGCACTGGCCCTCACATAATGTAGCTTTAAGGTTTTGGGGGGTTGTTTAAAGGGAAGAAAGTAAGATCATTTCTCTCATATATGAAGCCTAGGAAGTCATGATTACAACAAAGCACAGTGGGCTTAACCCCAGCATTCCTTTCTACTTTTCTGACAGCAATAAAAGCAATAATTGCTTTTCACATTATGGATTCAATAAGACCTAGAACACCACATTTTTCATCGTGATAGATGATGTGAGCAATGCTGCCTTTTGGAAATTCCAGAAAGATAATGAAAAATTATGGAAGTATTGGGTTCAGTAGAGTTTTAGTGCATTGGAGTGCAAGCAAGTGGGTATATACCGTGGATACAAGCAATAAAGAAACAAAGAAACTAAGTAACAAGACACCAGATTAGCTTTAATTAACATAGTTTCTTGTTTAGAAAAAGCCCCTAAAGTATCCTGTGAGAAAGTGAGCTGTGCCTCACAGGAAGTGGAAGGCAGGAATGCAATTCCCATCAAGCCTCATTCCTGCCACAAAGACATGTGCTCCTCTCCCAGGCACATGGCTCTGCCTTCTCTGCCCCTACACCCAACTGAGCACTTAAAGGTAGAAAAACACTCTTTTCTTTTCCCTTTCTGCTATGTTTTTCAACAGTTTCATGAGCTGGTGGTGAACTCAGACGAGCAACAGAACCAGCAGTAAGAGAGGATGGCACTGCACTGCAAAAGATGAAAGAAAAAACTCCACCTTTTGTGGATGAAAAGAATTAAGCTACCTAGACTTCATGAAAATGCACCTTAGCTGTGCACGGCTGAACACCCTTTTCAGAACTCTGGTCTTCCTTGTTCATTCTGGGCTGCTTGGGATGGCACAAGCCTGACAGTTGGACCCATTTAACAACAGCTCGGTGCCCCTAGGAGATGTAAAGTTTGCCTGCTTCTCAGGGAACCAGCACGCTCCTGAGGCCAGAAGAAATGTAATACACAAAACCCAAGCAAATAAAAAAAAAAAACAAAAAAAACCCCAAACCACAGAAGAACCAAAAAGAAGAAGGAAAAAAA
>VXBB01005092.1:827680-854383 GCA_013399915.1 Illadopsis cleaveri | reverse complement strand
CCCAAGCGCCGGGCCGGGGCCTCCGCGGGCCGCAGGCACCACCCCGCTCCCCGGGGCCGGCACTGACCTGGCGCCGCTTCCAGCTCTTCCCGGCTCCGGGCGGCGCTTCCAGCGGCTCCGCCACCCGCGTCACCGCCGCGCGCCTCTGCCGTCACCGCGCCGGGAGCGCCTGCGCCGCGCCGCCCCCTCCCTGCCCGCGCGCAGCCCGAGGGGTGAGCGACAGGGAAACAGACCAATCGCCTGCTCGTACCGCACCTCGCCTTCCCGCCCTCACCGCGCTGAACCAATCAAAAGTGAGAAGCGCGCCGGCCGCTCGAGCAGGCAGCCAATAGGCTGAGAGAAGCGGAAAGAACACGCGCTGCCATTGGCGGGCGCCGCGNCCCTACACCCAACTGAGCACTTAAAGGTAGAAAAACACTCTTTTCTTTTCCCTTTCTGCTATGTTTTTCAACAGTTTCATGAGCTGGTGGTGAACTCAGACGAGCAACAGAACCAGCAGTAAGAGAGGATGGCACTGCACTGCAAAAGATGAAAGAAAAAACTCCACCTTTTGTGGATGAAAAGAATTAAGCTACCTAGACTTCATGAAAATGCACCTTAGCTGTGCACGGCTGAACACCCTTTTCAGAACTCTGGTCTTCCTTGTTCATTCTGAGCTGTTTGGGATGGCACAAGCCTGACAGCTGGACCCATTTAACAACAGCTCGGTGCCACTAGGAGATGTAAAGTTTGCCTGCTTCTCAGGGAACCAGCACGCTCCTGAGGCCAGAAGAAATGTAATACACAAAACCCAAGCAAAAAAAAAAAAAAAACAAAAAAAACCCCAAACCACAGAAGAACCAAAAAGAAGAAGGAAAAAAAACACCCCACAAACCTCACCTTGATGGCCTGGAAAACTGAATGGTTACACCGCTGGCTGTTTGGCTCAAGCCTGGCAAACAGGAATGAGCTCGCTTTGCCAGTCCGCTACTCCTCAATGCCCATAACCCTGCATCTCCCTTCAAACGACAAACTACACAGACCTCCTGGATTACAATAGCAGACTCAGCTTTAGCGCCAGTCAGAGGGGAGCATCCCTATGCCGCCTGCAGCTTCCCATTCCCTACCCACTACTATGTGTTGAGGTTTAAACATCGAACTGTGTAGGTTTCCATAAGACAAGAGGAGGTCAGCAATACCTCTNGATTGGCGGGCGCCGCGGTGGCCGGGCGTTGTTGCTAGGCTGGGTAAAGATGGCGGCTCTGGACAGGGTCAAGGTGCTGGTGCTGGGCGACTCCGGTGAGTCCGTGTCCCCAGGCCTTGGGGATCTGCCCCTCGCCACCCGCCCCGTTACCCGCTGAGGGCCCGCCTTCACTCAGTGCTGCTCCCGGCCTCGCCACCTGTAACCCTGGCACCGCCTCCCAGGAGTTGTTCTCTCTCTGTGCACTTGCAGGTGTCGGGAAATCGTCGCTCGTTCACCTCCTGTGCCACAACCAGGTGCTGGGGAACCCGTCCTGGACGGTGGGCTGCTCCGTGGATGTGCGAGTAGGTGACATGCACGGGCTCTTGGTGGCCCTAACCTGACGTGTGAGGGAAGGGCCTTGACTTTTTATTTTAATTACTTACCGCCCCAGAAGGAGGTGTACTTTGATCGTGTGTTTTGCTGAGGGCTTAATCTTTTGATGCAAGTAGCGTCAAATGTGAGCCAAGCACTTGTGTAAGCAAGTTTTTGACTTTCCAAGGTTGTCACAATCAGACATTTGTCACTCGTAGCTCCCTGCTGCAGTGGTCGCCGGTGTGTTACAAGTCACAGGGTGGCCAGTTCCTTGAGAAACAGGCAAGGAGCAGCCAAGTTGTCAGCCAGACACAGTGGGGATAAACAGTTTGCTCCTTTAGGCTGTGGGAACACAGGAAAGCTCTGGAGGATATTCATGTGTTAGAAAAACAAATTAAATTTTAGGGCCTGACACGCTTCAGTGCTTGTAGACCTGGGTGAGGAAATCAACAGGAGAAGTTTATTGTTGATGCCTGGACACCAGGGATGCAGAATTTATAAACCACAAAGACATGTTACAGAAAGCAGAGCTGAAGAAGAAACTAACAAAGACAATTAATAAGACTCTCCCTATCTGGGAAAAAGATAAGAAAAAGGCTGAAAAGGTGGGCTAGTTAGGATGAGAAGTGAGAAATCAATGACCAATGGAAGATGGAACACTAATGAAGAGAACTGCATAACTTGTAAGCCAGCGAGCACTGGCTCATTCCTTTGTTTGCCAAGATGTATAAATAGTTGTAAGTTTTGGTGACTGATGTACATGTTTGGTGAAGTGCTACTCAGGTACCTCAGTGCTGAATAAATTAGCGTTGATTTTCTAACCTAACTGGGTTAGAGAGTTTATTTCCTGGGTTTTGGTGACAATTGTGACCATGGGGTTGCTTCTCCTCCTGAATACTTGCTGCAGGACCTGCTGTGGAAGAATGAGGATGTTCACCCAGCATTTCTTTGGCCCAGCCTACAGCCCTCATGGGACATTGATAAATACATTTTTCCTACATCACTCTGCTGCATTCTCCTTGAAATGCATTGCCCTAGGTTAGGAGTGTATTTCCAAAATCTGAGGAGAGCAGCATGGCAGTCCTGTTTGATTGTGGAGCAAAACTGCTCAGCGGATCTGGGGGCAGAATTGTTAATTAATTCAGTTGAGATGTCAGAATTTGGGTAGGAAAAAGATGTGGTCAGGTGGAATCCAGGTCTGTCACCTGTGTTAACATTCTTGCACTGCTGCCATCTGGGTTTTAACAGCTATAAGAAGTCAAGACATTAATTTTTTCCATTTGCTTTGGCAAAACACCGTGTCTGAGCACATCATGAGGTGTTTGGTTTGTTAATACTGAGGTGCAAAGGATGCTCCCTGGATGCTCCCTGTTTACTCACCAGGCTCCATCTCACATGAGATAGTGATCTCCATCTCTGGTGTGCAATGGCTGCTGCTTGACTCATTCCACCTTTCTTCCACTTGAGAGGTTTGAAGTAGTGTCAGCATGAGAATTTCAAAATTTCTATCCAAGTGCAATAATGCTTCCAGCTGAAGGAGTAAGTGTCATGTGGATTAACTCTGTGACATGGTGCTGTGGTTATGTATGATGTGAATTTTCCATCAGATCCATGACTACAAAGAAGGAACTCCAGAAGAGAAGACCTATTACATTGAGCTGTGGGATGTTGGAGGCTCCGTGGGCAGTGCCACCAGTGTGAAAAGCACACGAGCAGTGTTCTATAATTTGCTGAATGGTGAGTTTGCTGGGTGTAAATATGGTTTTACTACAGTCTCTGTTAGGAGCTGTCCCTTGGTTCAGGGGCAGAGTTCCAGGCAGCGTGGCCAAGGGCTGCATTGTTGTCCTTTCTGATTTATACAGGAAACAAACCTGATACCGTTCATAGGCAGAATTTTATGGATTCAGTTATGAATGGGAAATGTTTCAGGCATGAACTCTATCAGCCTTTCCCTTCAGTCTTGTGCAGCTGGCACAGCAGGGAGGCTTTGAAGGTGCAGTAGTTGCCTTTCCAGGTCTGATACACTGCACAAATATGATTTTTATATTTTTAGGATTTTTTTTTATGATTAATACTTCCTTGTCTGTTCTGTTGTAAAACCTACAGCAGAGAAATGATTATTTCAGCTTTTATGACCTTTGATAGTTACATCCTACCCTGGCAAATTTGAAGTGTCTCCCATAAAATTGCCATATGCTGATAACCATCTTGCCTCTGCTCATTTAGCTTACCAACTTATTTTTAAGGGTTGAATCTTGCAACTTGCTGCATATGTAGAAAGTAGTATTTTGTGCCTTCTGTTGAGATACTGTCTTAAAGGCCTAGTAGTACATTTGTGTCTCTAACAAGAGCAAATAAGAGATTATAAACATAACAGTGCAGTATTTCAGTTGTTACTTTTTGTCATCCCAGGATAGTTCACTGAAAATAGATATGTATCAGACTAACAACTGCTTCTGAAAATCTGGCTCAAGTGTTCTGTTTGATTCTCTTTGCTTATTCCCACTCATTTGAAGCCTTTCAATAACACGTTAAACCACACAATAAACATTTTTGGTCTGTGATTAACTAGTTATTTCTTCCTCCTTTCTCAGGAGAAAAACTGTGTTAGGTACCTCTTGCTTATACTGCTAACCAGATTTCTGTATATAAGGCTTGAGTAGAGTTGTGCCCTCAAAGCAAGCCTCTTTGCTAGATGAAAAAAAAATTGATTTCTTTTTGATACCAAATCCACAGTGTGCCAGGGAGTGTGGGTCAGACTTGGAAATACCTTAGAACAGCCCATTAGGAAATGAAATCTTGGACTCATGCATCTGAATTATAATTGATGACATTAAAATACAGTTATTTATCTCCACTGCCCAAAAGATACTAATTAGACAGCTTGCATATGAAGAGTGTTGACTTTGGTAGTTAACCTTGGGCCTTGTTTCTTTCATTAGATTAATTTCTCCGTTAGAGCTTGTCTCACAAATTGCCTCTGCTTGACCTGACTTAAGAAGAGAAGATGAATGCATTCCTTCTGCCTGACTGCTTGTGATTTCTGGGCTTGCTGTGGTCTGAAAACCAGGCAGTGTTTGGTTGTGGCAGCAGCTGTTGACAGGGCTAGGTACAGTTTGGTTTTGGATTATCCACAGATCTTCATCTTTGCTGATTCTCCACCTGCTGTGGGGACTGTGATGGCTGAGGACAGTGACTGGGCAGTAAAGCCTTGGCTTGCAGACCTTGTTGTGGGAGGAGCATTTCCTTGAGTAGTCATTGGTCCTGCCTGCTCTTTTTGGATGTTGACAGTCTTTTTCTGCTGGTGCAACTAATTGTGCAGGTTTTAGGTGAAGCAGATAAGGGAACTGACCAATCAAAGGTATAACTGAGGGAGACTGTGTGGAGGTGGAGAGTGTTTCTCACAGGTTGTGCAGCAGTGCCTCTGGATCTGTTGCTGTAGACCAAGTTCTGTTGTATCAGGCATTTTCTCTCTACACTGGAGGTGGACATGCAGCAGAGCTGCCTTATACTGTTACTGAGATAAATGCTTTGAAATAGCTGTGATATGCTGGGAACTCTGTGGGACAGGCTGTGCACAGTCATGTGGGGTAGTGGAAAATGTTTGTGGAAATGTGGTTTGTTTGTAGTATGTACAGTGGGTGGCACCTCTGAGAGTTAAGGTGAAAGACTGAATTAGTAAGTTTTTTTCACCTGTAGGCTGTGAAGTGTTTTGAGAATGAATCCTGATGCAGATAAGGGGTGTCATTCTATTTTGTCCTTGAACTGATGGTAGTTTGAAGTCTGGAGGAAGTGGGAACATTCCACATATTGCAGAAGGTGTGAATAAATAGAAGAAATTTGCTAGCAGGAGTTGGAAATTGAGTTAGGAACTGTGGTTATCAGAAGTGGGTGTCTGTTAATAGCACAGCTAGGAAGCCTGACTCTGTCTCAGAATTTACATTTTGAAGGCTCATGGTAATGAAAAGTGCTAGAAACCTAATCTTAAGTACAATAAGTCTTATTAATTCATGCTTCTACCAGCCATTTAGTGGACTGTGAAATTTTATCAGTGTCTGTTTCCCCTTTGGATACCTCCCCAAGTATATAGCATTAATTCTTGAAAATGCAGGAAAGCAGTAGTTCTCTCTGAACTCTTTTGAAACAAAGAAAAAGCCTTTAGACTTTATAGATAGTGTGACAAAAATAATTATGTTTACCAGAGAAATGCTAAATTTTCTGCTGCAGTAATATAGGATTTCAGTATCATGAGATATAGACAGAATCAGTGAATGCCTGTGAGCCTTTTGCAGATTAAACCCTGAGGTGGCTGTTTGTTTCCTGATTTCATGTGATTTTTCTCTTAGCCAATTCTTGATAAGCAGCTTTCAAAAACCTGTTGCATCCTGATATATTCAGCCTTACTTATTCAGTGTAACTAAACTGGTTGTACATCCTTTACGTAATTCTCAGATATCTGGGAACCTGCAGGTGTCATTTTGGTAAGATAAGGAGGAGAATATGTATCTTTAAATGGCATCTTGCTGTCTTGTCTTTCACTCTAGGGATAATTTTAGTGCATGACTTGACCAACAAGAAATCATCCCAGAATTTGTATCGCTGGTCTTTGGAAGCACTCAACAGAGATGTCGCTCCAACAGGAGTTCTTGTGACAAATGGGTGAGTGAAAAACAAACATGCAGAGCTCAGACAGGGTAATTTCAAGCAGTTGTAGAAGTCTTTGTTCATCTCTGAGGCTACTTGGTCCCCACAGGAAAGTAGATGTGGTTAGACTTGGAAGAAAGAAAGAAATGGGGAATATCAAAGAAAGTTGATTGTTGGTTGTTCTTTTTCTTTTATACTGCCAATCAGGCAATTCTGACAGCAGATTCCCAAACTGGGTGGCAGAGACCTTGCTTCAAGGGAAAAGATGCTTACTGCATCCCTTATTTGTCTGAGGCCTCTATGAGAGTGGGTCCAGTTCCTGTTACCTCAAAATGTCTCTGTCTGTACTGAGAGATGCCATTGTACAGGAATGTCATGGGATGATGTGTCTGGGCAAAGCAGCATTCCCTCCATGCACCAAGACTGAGGAAGTTCACTTCATACATTTTTGGTTTGGGTGATGGGGGAATTATTTTAGGAGCGTGGCTAAAAGAGCTTAGAAAACACTGCTTAAACAGCATGTTCATAATTATTTCTTCAACACCTTGTCAAGGATTTCCTCCTGTACCTCTGTGTTCCTGTCATCATCTAAGTCAAGGAGGTTTTAAAATTTTCACTAAACCTCACACATGAGCAGGAAGGTAATAACAAGAGTAGCTTTTTGTGGGAAGAATATCAATTGTTTATCTGTCTCTTCTGGTACACAAGTGTTTCTGTAGAAATATAGGAGATGGGAAAGAAGATTTGCATTATATAAACTGCAAAATTCTCCAGTGTCTCCACAGACAGGTTCTTCACAGTTGTTTTAATTTTCAAAAGTTTAACTTCTGTCAAGGACAAATGTTCAGCCACTAGCAATTCCTTGCTCAAGTTGTTGCTTTTGGTTGTAAAATTGCTTGCTAGAAAGCTTGGTTTAGGTAAAAATGACAGACAAGTGATTATCCTAGCTAAGGAGAAGGATTGAAGCTTGAATTCCAGTGTAGTGACTTAGATGCAGAAGCCTTTCCTTAATTTAAAGATACAGCACATTTTAACTTAGATAAATAGACCATTAATAAATAAATTAGTGGTTTTTGAGAGGCACAGGGAAGGTGATCTTGTACTTGTGCCCACTTACATGGCCATTGCCTTATTCAGGATTGTATTTGTTTCCCTCATCAGTGACTATGACCATGAACAGTTTGGTGATAACCAGATCCCACTGCTGGTAATAGGAACTAAACTGGATCAGATCCCAGAAACTAAGAGGAATGAAGTTTTGACCAGAACAGCATTCTTGGCTGAGGATTTCAATGCTGAAGAGATAAATTTGGTTAGTATCCTTGTCATCACTGTTGTTTTTCTTTTATATGGGAGTGAGTCCAATTTTTAGTAAGTAAAGATGTTGTAACAAAAATTTGGCTTTTGGAGATTTTTCCGGTAGTGCCAGTCATTCACATTTTGGTTGGCTGTGCCCCTTGCTTGATGAAACAGATATCTTTGTTTCACTATAGATTTCACTATCTATAATGTTTCACTATCTATAGATTATCTATGTTTTCACTATATGTTTCACTTACATCTCCCTTTTATGGGAGATGTAAGGGATATTAGATAAGGTCACTTAAGCTTAGAATTGTTGACTGGGAGTTAAATTTTCTTTTTCTGATTCATAGCTCTGATGTAGACTTTCTTCAAATGAAACATGAAGATGGCTTTATATAGATCTATGGGTGTAAAAATATACATAAAATATACATGTGCTGTGTTAATGCTTGTATACACACTTTCAATCTCAGGTGTAGCCTGTACAAATCACTGCCTGACTGTATAGCTGGTGGTGGAAGGAAGATGTGGAGCATTTGGGGGGTTGCTTGGAAGTCTGCAGTTCACAGAACAGCTGGTCTTTTCTCTGAAGTGACTGTGGAGCAGAAATCAGCAGATCCACTGTTTTCCCTCACTGATGGTGTGTCAGGGGAAAGGGTATGTTCATTTCCTTGTGTTTGGTTTCCTTGCACTGATTTCCTTGTGCTTGGTTTGTTGTTGTCTTTTGGGTGTTGTAGGACTGCACCAATCCTCGTTACCTGGCTGCAGGTTCATCCAATGCTGTCAAACTAAGCAGGTTTTTTGATAAGGTAAGTCAATGAAATGATGTTTTATTATCCTGTGCATCAAATGCTATCTGGGATTTGAGCACCAACAACAGTTTAAGCTGCTCCTTTCACATGCCACTCTCTGAGTTGGTTTAAGCCAGGTGTGAGGAGGCCAAAGATTGATCTGCTTTTGGAACCCTACAGGAGATAGCTGATCTGCTTGAAGATTTAGTTCCTGATCTGCATACAGCAGTGAAAAAGAACTCACAAATTTGCAGAGACACTCTGCTTATGCTTTTGGAGTTGTCTGCTAGGCCAGAGGGTTTGCAGCATTCTGAGGTAGTAGTGTGGCGAGATACAAGACTGGTTAGCTCTGTTGATCCTCGTTAAAGCAAATATAGGAATTAAGAAATTAATTAAGAATATTACTCTGCCTTCCTGAAAAAGCTACCATTAAGGTCCACTGTGCAAGTGAGAGAAGGAATGCTCTGTTTTAAGCATCCCCTGAGCAAAGATAGCATAGTGGGGCTACTGTGCAGTAGTAGGAACCACTATCCCTAAGGGAATGGGAGTAACTGACTCTGAAGCAGGAGACACAAAAGACATCACCTCCATTACCCAGGGGGGCTAACTAAATTAAGTGTGTTGAAGTTGAGGATAATTAGACAGCTTGTCTAAGAATGGCTGTAGGTGGCAAGTGCTGTGTGTGCTAGAGCATTGCACTAAAGCAGTAGGCCTGGAGCAGAGATGTGGGGTCAGACCTTGTCCCAGTCAGCCATGTGAGTTTCAGTGCTCACGTGTGAAGTGTTGGTTGCAATCCGAGGTTATGCATGTGCTGTGCAAGCTGAGATTATTTTCTGTTGTTCCCAGGTCATAGAGAAGAGATACTTCTTAAGAGATGGCAATCAGGTTTGTCACTTCTCCTCCTCTTTTTGTTTCATTTCTCCCTGTGTAATGTGAAGTGCTGACACAGTCCTCCTTAAAACATGAGTTTTGTGCGGCCTAAATGACAATCTGTGCTGGTAATTGAATTTTTGTATCTGTGGGATCACACTTGTTAAGGCTAGACAGAAGAATGGCTGACTTCTGTCAGCTGAAGTATGTGTCTGCAAAGTGATTGGCAGTGAAATACTTAAGTATGCTAACAGTAGAAGTTGGAAGAAAGAGGTAAAATGGAGAAATATGATTTCTTTCAGCTCTGTCAGCTTCAGGCTTCTTGGTTGCAGATTTAGGCCATAGATGCTATCCTGAAGATCAATGAAAAGGCTTTTTTTTGCACAGCTGGAACTAGATTTTATGTTTAATCCAGGTAGTTTCCAGAGACTCAGTGGAGCCACAAGAAAAGTGGCAGTATGATATCAGCTTGTAATTCATTCCTAAAGGACTGAATTGACTTTTTTCAACCAGTTGAGGAAATGCTGGTAAAATTACTTCTGGTTTGGGCAGGCCACTTCAGCTTTTGTGCCCCCCACCTCCCCACATGCAATCTACCATGCAGGGAGTAGTGAGGTTGCAATTACCATATGTAAAGGTGTTGCAAATTACCATGAAAAGCATCTCTGAAGTACAGTCACACCTGTACATTGTTTGAGGTAGCTGTGCTGAAAGCCCCTTGGGGAGAGCAGGGGAAAGTAGTCACAGATTACAAAATGCTTCCTTTCCTTGTGTGCTTTTGTAGTGCCTTTTAAAAATAAATTTGCTTTCGCCTTTTTCAGTTCTGCATGAACAGTTTTTTTCTTCCCCTCTCCCCCTCTCCTCCCTACATTCTAGTGAAAGAAAGTTTTCCTTTCATGGGAATAATATCTTAATGCAGAAACCTGCTTGTGTGCTGGTTGTCTTTGATGCATGATGTAAGATTTTTATTTTTATTATTTGATCCTATTTAGTGGCTAGCCAGGGATTAACTATACATTCCTTCTGGTTGTGTGCCAAAGATTGCAGCCTGCTGATGACTATTTACTTCCCTGACAGGAGCTCAAAAGCTCCTAAAACAAATCTTAAATAGCAAACAGTCATGTTTAAGGGGACAAAATCCAAACTGGAAATGGAGACTTCAATGCAACCTCTTAATGTTATCCATTGAAGTTATCTACTTAATGTAACTCTTACCACTGTGTTTGTGGGCTTTCTGCAATAGGTTGCTATGATCATTCGTGTTTTGAGGTATTTCTGTTAAAAACTTCTTCAGGGTGAAAAGAATGATGAGTTTCAAATTGCTCGTAGCTATGACTTCTATCAGACCAGTGATAAATAAATAATTGTTACTTTTAATTAGTGACTTTGACATAAAAAATGCTAAAGCAGGTAACTTTTTACCCATGGTGTTCAGGTACTTCTTAGTTATAATGATTGCATTTTTCCTCTTTAAATTCCCAAAGCAGTTTTCATGAGGTGAACCTTTGTACAAAATCTGCCTGATTTTATCCTTAGAGATGGTTGTTTTTCAGAGATGAATAAACCAGTACCTTAAGTGAATACCTTGCTATCTGTTTGAGTTTTGGGCCTGAAAACCCCAAGTAAATTTAATCTGTGGAGTTTTTAGTGGACTTTTATTTTGGGAAAGCTCTTTGACTCTCTGCTTACCAGTGAAGTGTGTAACCTGAGCAATCTGCTGTGAATTGTAGATTGTTTTCTTCCCATATAATCCATATATGTTCATGTTCTTCTGGCATGATTTGTAGGGCTTGGTTGACTCCTTCCATTTTAATGGACTGTATTTCCTATGAAAGTGTGGAATTGTTTTGGGAGGGTGCATCTACTGGGGCTGCTGTTTCTGCTTGTGTGTAGTAAGTAAGGTAAAAGTTACTCTGGCCTATTATCAAATTGTTTTATGATGCCAGTAGGGCAGATATGCAGTATTAGAACGCAGCACATCACTTTCTTTTGGGGATGCATTGGATTGAAAATCTGACTGAAATACTGTTAAAGCCAGAGAAGCTTCTGATGGTTTTAAGTCGATTTTCTTTGTAAACATCCATTGTCACTGTGCAAGCAGTGTCTGCAGATGGGCAGCAAAAGCAGGAGTGGTAATCCTTTGTATTGTTGCAGCCATTTCTATCCCAATGGTTTTCTTTAAGTTTTCAGCCATTGATAAAACTGTACTTTCAATTGCCAGTGAAGTGCTGCTGCCCGGGTTTGAAGGCATAAAGCCTCAATAGCTCTTTGATAGGACTTGGTTTATATTGTTTTATAGTTTTTAAAATGAATGGAGGAGAAATTCTTGTATGCACTTGAATCTGGGGGAAAATAGAGGCTTTGAAATCTGTCATTAACTGGGTTAGGATTGAGGCTTTCAATTTCCCTTGCCAGAAAGTCTTAAGGAGCCCCACAGAACAGATGAGCCATAGTGAGGTTGTGCAGTGTTCAGTCAGTGGTGCTCCTCTAGCAGTCAGCTGAAGCACTGTGGCCCTGATTCTGGAGATGGTGTGGAAGAAGTTGCAGTTGGCTTGGTAACAGTGTGGGCTAGAGGGAGCTCCTGCTGATTCTGACACGACACCTTGTCTTCCCTGCCTCTAGATTCCTGGCTTCTCTGAAAGGAAGAGGTTTGGAGGAGGAACACTGAAGAACCTTCATTATGACTGAGCAGTGAAGAAGTGGAAGACGACCTCTCTCTGTCCTGATGACATTCCCATTCCAACTGGGTGCTCAAAGACATTAATGCTTCTGTCAAGCAGAGTAAAATGATACTACAGCTGGCTAGCCTGCTGAAGCTTCTGTTGTTGGAAAAGACTTGGGAAAAGTTTTCCAAAAACCTAATCTGGAACCTAGAGTATTTCTTAGGATTGCAGACCATCTGGATCTATGGGAACTTCTGGGGAAAGTGTGCAATAAGTTGAATGCCTCTCACACTCCTGTGGGAAACTTCGTCATACACAGCACATATATGTGACATCCTTGTCTCCATTTGGAAAAGTTATGGACAGTCTTAGCAATGTCTTGCATTCATTTTACCTCTAAAGGAAAGATGACACTGAGTGGGCCTCTCATGTACAGTAAAGTGACCAAAACAAGTGAGCAAAACCTAATGATGGGTGAGGAGTGGTCTGGAAAATAACAGAATCCCTCCATTAAATGAATGGAGTGTTGTTTCACCTGGAGCACATAGTTCATCCCTATTCAGAAGGGATAAAAGCAAGAGACAAGATATGAAAAAAGATTTGAAGCCTTAAAAAGAAAATCATCAGTAGAAAACAACTGGTGTTAGTTCTGCTGCTTAAATTAAAATTGTTTATCTTGGAGAGGGCAAAGTAAATCAGGTTTTCCTGTTTATCTTTTCATAATTGATTGTGGTCTTGTTTTTTATATTAAATTAAAAGACAATTCATTGAAAACTGATGGGAGAAGTATGTTTTTATACAATGCTTAATTGGAACAAATGTGACATGGTCCTACTGAGCCCGAGGACTTAGTGGGTTCAGAAAATATGAAATATAAGAACATCCTCTGAATTAGAATGGATAGAAATTTAGAAGGGATATAAAGCTGTGTAAAAAGTAGGAACTGAGCATGATTAGGAGGAGAGTTCTGTGATACAGATGTTTGCTTTACATAGTTAGCACTAAGGATAAAAGAGACTCGATCTGATCTATCTCCTGTACAGGGTCTTGTTTTCCTAAACAGCCCAAGCTTTGTGCGGTTTCTCACCTTGCTAGAATTCCATGGAGTGGTAAAAGCCTGATTTATGGCAGTTCCTTCTTTCCACTCCTTCCTCACAGTCACCTCTAATGGTTAAGCCTCTGGCAAAGGCTAACTAAGAGCTGGAGTTAGATATAAATAGAGATTAATAATAAATGGGGATAGAAGAAAGTAAAATGCCGGTGTGAAATTGACAGGGAGCAGAGTTCTGCAGTCTCTGGATTACCTCTGCCTGCAGCTCTTCTGGCAGCTGCTTGGAAATAAATGGAAAGCTGCCTACTGCCACTAATCAGGCACAAAAGTGACAGCTGGGGGCACCAGTCAAACTTATTAAAAATACGAGTGCTTTGCTTTTCCTTAGGCCATTTCCAGAAAGGTCTGGGAGCAGTTGTAAACATGAGTGCAGTAAGTTTTTAGATGCTTATGTGAAATAGGTTGTTAGTTTATAGTTCGTTTGCCACCAGAAAAAACAAGGTACCAGAATATTCATTATAAAGAACACGTCCGAGCTGTGCAGCTCTTGACAGCACCAATGTCTGGCTCTGATCCTTTGACAATGAAAGCTGGAATTGTTTCCTCAAGGTCAGGTGCAGTCTTAGGGTAACCAGATCTGGGCTCCCTCAGGTTCCTAAGGAGCTGCAGAGCAGAACAAGCAAGCTGTAGTGCTATTTCCTCCTTCACCCTGTGGCATCTTTTGAGTGGCCAGACCCCTGGCTGCAGCTCACCTGTCTGTGTGTTTTAAAGTAGGCCTCTAGCCCAGAATAAGTATCTTATTTTTTTAGATCTGAGCAGGTAACCACAATTAGGTATATTTTTTTTCTTTCTTAGGACAAGGTGATGTGTAATGGAATTGTGCATGTTGATGTTGCATTTATTTTTGCAGGAAGTTCCAGCTTCTTGTCAGAACTAGGAGTATGTGAGCAGCTGGAGCCAGTTACATTGCTTTTCTACCTTACCTGTTTCAGCTGCCCAGAAGTTCTTCACTTGCAAGCTTAGGAATGTGACACCAGACAACTTTTCTGTGTCGCACTTATTTTATGTGTTCTACCTTTCTTTTCGCTGTACACACATACCCCTTCCATGCCCTGTGACCCTTCTGTTTTGCCTCTGTCTGCCTATACCTCATTCTCTGTTCCTCCAGCTCCCTTTCTCACAATTGCTATCCCTCTTTCTCTCCCCATTTGCCCCATCTGTCTGACCCCTCTTTGTGCTTCTTGCTCTGCTCTCTGGTTTCCCCTTTTTTCTCATTTTCCTCTCTGTTTCTCTCTGCCATGCATTGTCTCTCTTGCTGTACCACTGAAATTCTGTTTCTCTGTTTTCCTTTGTCTCTGGTTTTGTCTGTCTCTGGTTTCTATTACGTGCACACACATTTCACCTCAAAACATTGTTACTCAGTCCCTTAAAATTCAAGCTACTCAATGTCTCTGTGTTATTTCCCAGGCAGAAGTATGTGCCCAGGTGCTGTGTTCCAGAGGTGTCAGTGAAGGTGCCTCATGCAGGTACATGTGAGATGTGTTGGACCTCCCATGCACGTGCAGTTGAAATGTAGAGCTAACAAACCATGAGCCTTCCCTGTTCCCAAGGGGCTTGGCAGAGCTTTCTGGTTGATCTGTGACCAACCAGATGATTGGGGGGATAGTCAGAATGAATATGAGTATGTCCTTAACGTGGAAAGTTTAGCAAGGATGCCACTGGCTTTTTCAGCATGTGAAACTTAACCAGTAATGGGCTTTTGGGTGCAACCTTAATACAAATTTTCAGTATTGATTATATTTGCAGAGGCAGCTGCAATATGCTCCATTTGTCACAAATGAGAAATGAACTGCTGTGTAGTACCCTGCAGTCAGTATCAGTCTGCTGTGGTGAAGTCCAGAGTTTGAGTTCTCATTTCTCAGTGGATAACAAGGTGACAGTTTTCACTGATTGAAAACCTGCTTCTGCTTTTCAGCAAAGGGAGCTTAATCCTCCTTCTTTTGTTAGTCAGCTCCTCTTGTTAGAAGTCATGTTTCTGTCTCGCTTTCCTTACCAGGATACTGGTTACTTTGATTCCTTTGTAGGGCTGAGCAAGTGTGTGGCTTAGTGCACTAGTTTGCTTCGACAAAAAGCCATTATCATTATTGATGAATCTGTCACTGGCTGGCAAGTTACCAGGAAGTGTGCAGAGGCAGAGCTTTCCTTAGGGTGTGCTTTGCTGCAGCACTCTGTTAGGTCCTCAGACACACAGGGAATTTAGGACAAAAGCATCACATAGTTATCATGTGGAAGAGGGGACGAAAAATAAAATCCAGTTCCAATCTTTAATTTCAAGTATCAATGGCAAAGCTCTCCCACCGAGTGAGGGCCTGTGACATGTAGCCAAAAGTATTATTTTTAGTATTTATTATCCACTTGTGCTACTGTTTTTATTCTGACATCTGATCAGTAAGTGTGGAAGATATATTTCTTTATGGTACGTGAGGACACAAAGGAGAAATTAAGAAGAGTCTCTGTTACTAACAGTGGCCATGTGCGCAGCATAAGGGATTTCCAGTTGTGCAGGCAAAGCTGCAATGAACAGCAATTCTCAGGACCTGACTTGAAACAGATCTTGAAATGAGATGTAGCTCCCTAACAGTGAGAGTGATGATGCCTGAAACAGTTAATGGGAAAAAAAAGCAGATTTGTCAATGTTTAGGATTTTCCAGAGTGGCATTAATTGCTTTGGGAAAGGCATGCTTTAGCACTGCTTTGAGGACAAATCCCCAGCATACTTGTAAGGAAGGTGGTTTAGATGTTCAGAGCTCTCTGTGGCAGCAAAGAGACTGTGAAATCTAACTTTGGCAGTTCAGCTGCTTAGCCAACACCTGCTGCAAATACCATTAAATACAGAAATGTGTTTTCTTTTTCCTGCTTTGGCATTGTGTTGCCAAGGTACAGCTTGTTGTGCCCCTTGGCCTTACCAGGGCACAGAAATGCTGGTTCTATACCTACTGAAATTGCACAGGGAAGTTCATTCTCAGCATACCACCACAGACTTCTCTCAAAAAGATATTGAACAGAAGACAAGTTCATAAATAAAAACACATGCTCTTTCTTGACTTGATGGAATTTAAATCTGGACTGTGTGAGCAAGCCAACTTAAAATTCAGTCCTATTTTTGAATAGGAGGAGCATGAAGTGAAATAGTGGGTGATTAACCCATGCACATCTACGTTCCCTTTGACCCGAAAGTTAATGTTTACACAGTGGAAATGCACTGCTGGCTTTGGGTTAAAGATTGTTTAAAGGACAAGCCTGCCCAGTAGCTGTGAAGGCTATGACTATGGTCAGAGCTTTTATCTTTCTGTCTGATACCATCTGCTCTTCCTGAGGCTTGTTCTGCTCTGGCTTACGTGGGTTTGATGGACTGTCCTACCCTTGCTGAATAAAAGGTCAGATCACAAATGCAGTGCCTGTCCAAAATTAGCACCAGAGTGGGGAAGGACAGAACAAAGCAATGTGACTAAATTTTCTGCTGACTTCCAAGAGTGGTGGTTCTAGCTTGCAGGCAGAAGCATCACAGTAACGTGAGCATGTGGCTTCTCCAGCTTCTGTTCATGCAGCATCTGCTTTTTGGCAACAAGGACTGTGTGCTTTCTGCTGCAGACAACTTTTATGATCTTTCCTGAACAAATAAATGATAATAATTAACCTGTCTGGCATCTCCTGGTGAACAGTCCAAGAAAAATGACAAAGACATATTTCATAAGATCCACTGTACTACAGGAAAGTACATATTATTAAAATGAGCCTTTTTTAATACAATGCTGTTGGCAGTGATTAAAAAAAAGAGTATAAACATTTTTGCTTTATTTTGCTATATTGTGATGAAAGGTTTAAAAACGAGATTAAGTCCTCCTGGTACTAAGTAGTACACTATCAAATAAACAAAGACAGCTGCTCTAAAGAGCTCCTGTCCCATTTAGCAGTGTGTAAAGGGTTAACAAGCAAAAAACAGGTGCAAGCTGAGGAAGCTGGGATCACAGAGACAGGAGTGATTGAGGATATTTATTAATACATACATCACAGATGCATTTTAGCTGATGAAGATAGGAGGAGAAGAAAGATGTACCCTTTTAGAAACAGTGCATCACTGAAAAGCAACAGGTTTTTGCAACAGGAGGGGAACAAATGCATCAGAAAGGATCTGCCTCAGTCACCTGTGATGTCTTTTGCTCACAGGACAGAAGAGCTTGACTTTTGGGACCAGAGAGTGCCTTGCTGCAGGAAGCAGTGGTGAGCTGTGATCCAATAATAGTTCACATCATGGCTCCACTACCTGAATCAGCAGGAAACAAAATGCCTTTTAATGCATATGCTGTGAATTCAAATTTTTTTAGTCCCCTTTTCTATTGGATCAAATACAAGCTGCTTCAACTTCTCATTGAAAGGAAATCTTTTCCATTCTCCTCCTCATCCTTCATTCATCACCAGGATGTTGGACACTAGCTGCTAAATTTTCAAGCAAGCCCCTTAGTATTTTCCTGCTGCCTCTCTGAAGTAGGTGAGCACTTTGAACACCTCTTCAGATGCCTCTGAGAACAGTTCACAGGTAATAAGCTTCTGGTACACAGGTACCATTCAGTTGTACATGCATCAGGTAGCAAATACAGTGATATTGATGTCTTTTGCTTTTTGACATATTTCTTTTGGGTCTTGTTATATCTTTCATCTGGAATCTCCTTGGAGTAAAGGCCAGACATGCACTGGATAATGTCATGAACCCAGAAAGGTGGCTGAGAATACAGAATTCTTTCAATGTTCATTCTTCCAGGCTTAATTCATTGTATTTATGCCCCATGGTCATGCAGTAACAATTCATCGTGTTTCTGTGGTTCATATTTACATGATAATACATACACTTGCTAAAATATTAATGAAGTACATCTATACTTCATGTTACATAAGATTTATAGTGAAGATTTATACTGCAACTAACTAAAGGGGTTGTTTAGGCTAAATCACAGAATCACTGAGCCTGGAAGTGACCTTTGGAGATATCTCATCCAATCCCCTGCTCAAGCAGGGTCAGCTGGAGCAGGTTGCTCAGGACCATATCCAGATGGGTTTTGAATGTCTTCACTGGTGGAGAATGCACAACCTCTCTGTGCAACCTGTTCCAGTGTTTGACCACCACTTAATATTCACATATGTGGGCAAGAAGGGAAGTCCACAGAGCTACAGGCCAGTCAGCCTCACCTCCATCCCTGAGAAGGGATTCTTCAAGGCAACTAATCCTGGAAAACATTTTCACACACGTGAAGAACATGAAGATGATTTGGAGTGATCAGCATGGATTTATGATTTCCCTCTTGAATGCTGGGATTAGGACAGAAACACAACGTGTGTTAAGATTTTTTTTCTGTATTTCATATAATTTGGAGATCAATTAATTGACATTTCAACAGAATCTTATGAAATAATGTTTTTCATGGAATGGAATGGAATGGAATTGCAAGGTTAGGCAGCCTCATCAGCTTTAAAACATTACATGGCCATCAAGTGAGTAAAGTGACAACACCTTTTCCATTTTTAGGAAACAGGAACAACCAGGAAGTAGGCCTACAGATAATTAAAAAGCAACACCTTTATTTTTACCTGTCCCATGAGAAGAAAACAAGAGAATGGAGCCTGTAAAGAGATATGAGCAAGGTGAAATGTAGGTTCTCAAAGGGAAATGTAAGCTCAAATGTGATATTCTCTCTCCTGCTGTGTGTCTCAGTAAAAGGGGATCTTGGAAACCTCTGAAACTCTGCAATTGCAGTTTGCTAAACTGTAGTCAAATGTGTAATTCTTCACTGTCAGAAAATAAGTGAGGTGAACTTTTTACTCTTAAATCTTGTCTGGTAGGAAAGGAGTCTCAAGGGTAGGTGACAAGTGCCAGGTACTTCATTTCTTTGGCAATGATGAATCACTGCTCAGGGTGAGCTAACATATTCACAATCTCTGCCTTGTCCTGGAGAATTCCTCTCCACTGGAGGGATTTTTTTATGGTGAAGCTGGGAGAGGCCAGGGTATGGAGAGAGCCTTCCTGGTGTGCAGAAACAGAGACCTGAAGAAGATTTATAACTTGGAGATTACTCAGTCTATATTCTTCCAGAGCCAAGGAAAAATCTCTCTTCCTCTCTCCTATCCAGAACCCCTGTCTTTTCATCCAGCCCATCTTCTCCCTCAGGACAGCCAGCCTATTTTGCCAGCTCCTAAAAGTGGCAGCTCTCAGTGGCTCAAATGTTACTCAGAATGGTGTGAGGAGCTACCAGTTTTCAGAGAAGCAGAGGTGATTTCAGACCTGCCCCTCTTGCAGCCCAAGTTCTCAGTGACTGCTATGGAGGTCACAGGGGCTGCTAGCTGCTTTGGGGAGGGAAGGCTTCCAAGATGCTCTGGGAGAGAAAGGGACATTAATTCAGGGTCACGTTCATATTTCAGTGTGTGCCTCCTAGAAATTTCCTCCTGGAAGGGCATATAAGCAGAGCAGGTGATNAAAAAAAAAAAATCAAATAAATCAATTGTGTTTTTTCCCCTGCAACTTCTGGATTGCAGAGCTACTTTCATTAGTATTCTGTAGCTAAATGCTTGCTGCCATTTCTTCCCCAGCAACAGCTTTCTTGAAGAATATTAATATTTCAGAATTTGTAAGTTCCCCTTTCTAGCTCTAATCACAGGAATACAAAATCCTCCCCTGCTTTTCTCCCCAAAATGCTGTGTAATGTTGCCACACAGTGTTTCACAAATATCACTGCCTTCACCATGATGAAGATCTCTTCTATCCTCAATGTAACACAGCTCAGAAGAATTAATGAGCAAGTATTTGTTACACATTTAGAGGATTGTATATGAAAATTGCTAGAGGTACAATTTACAAAAGAAGCTTATAAAACAGTTGCAAAATGGTTTTTCTTGGTTCTAAACACCTTGTTCTTTCCCCCTCCCCATATGTGGGAACTATAACCCCTTTTTTAACAGTCTGGGGGGAACAGGGGTGATTAGGAAACCCAGTCCCTCTCACCCCCTGTTTATTCAGATCGATCCTGGGGTTGGCTCTGCAGAGAAGGGCGTTTGGTTAAACACAGACTGGGCTGAGCAAACAGGTTGAAAATTCCCTTGGACTTTCTCACTCCCAGCACTGTCAGCCTGCCTCCAGCCCAGCTCAGTTGATCAGTGAGCAGGCTTTGCTTGGCAGGCTGCTTTGGCCAGATACCTGCTCGAGGTTTGTGTCTGCTCCAAGAGGAGGACAACCAGGAGGAGGATGACGGGCCTGCAGGTAAGAGGTCAGGTGCCTGTGACCCACCAGTGCTGGCTGTGGACACCCTTTCTCTGCTCACACTAAGTTTTTGGGCTCTGTTTCACTTTATTGTGCCCCTCTTTTGTGTGTCAGGGTGTGTTTTTAAAGCTTTCTTGGGATGAAGTATTTTGCTGTGTTTCATCTATAAATAAGCATTTCTCTCCCTCTTCACCTGCTTTGGAAATCATTCTTGGTCAGGACCTCTTCATGGTGGGAGTTGTCCTTTCCCCACCCTCAGCATGCACCCCTCCTCCCATCCTGACTGCCAGGGGGTGTTTCCCCCTCAGCCTATGAAATTTGGCTGGTAACATCTGCCCAGATGTTG
This sequence comes from Illadopsis cleaveri, assembly GCA_013399915.1. Lineage (NCBI taxonomy): Eukaryota > Metazoa > Chordata > Aves > Passeriformes > Timaliidae > Illadopsis > Illadopsis cleaveri. The sequence continues at coordinate 833,873 of VXBB01005092.1, read as the reverse complement.
CAACCCTGGCTGCCATCTTCCCCAGCAACCCCGGGGAGTGGGTCCATTCAGGGCTGTTTCTCAGTACCCCTTACAGGGCACCCAGGAACAGCAAGGCTGTGGCCATGCCCTCCTCTCCAAGCCCCAGCAGGGCAGCTGGCAGGAGCCTTCCCTGCATCATTTGCCAGAGCACAGGGAAGCTTTGGGAGAAGGGTGTGAGAGGGTGGGTTTGTGGCTCAAGCATAGGAACATGAGACTTGCAACTCTGAATCTCACCACTGTCATAGGGGGACAGCTGCCCCAGGGCCATTGGGGTGCATGAGCTGCTGCAGCAGGCAGGAGTAGCAGGGCCTCACCCCAGGACATGGTGAGTCTCAAGAGCTTGTGCAGGATCATATTTCTCCCTGGACTTTGGGGATGTCATTGTTACTGACGCTGTTCCTAGTCCCAGAGATACATGTGTGTGCTCCTTCAGCACCTTCTGTAATGCTCATTATTTTACACAGTGTTCTTACAGGTCTCATTCACCTCTGAGGAGTCCTGTCTCCTCAGACAGTAAGATTTCACTGTGCTTCTTCCCTGACTGTCCATGACACTTCCCAGCTCTCACTATCCTCTTTCAGCAGCAGGGCAGCCTTGCCCCTGTACTGTTCAAGATGAGGGTCCAGCTGGTTCATGTTATGGCTGTGACTGCATCCTCCATATCCATCTTTGACTTGCTCTCAGCAGTCCCTAATGCCTTGTTGGCCATTGTGGCTGTGGCTGCAGTGGGTCTGACCATGGGTCTGCCTGGAGCCACTCATGGGAACAGGCTGCTCTGCCAGCAGCTCCTCTCCAAAATGTCACTTGTGTCCCTACCCCATCATCATCTCCCCTGCTCCACCTTCTCTGGGCATCTCTCCTCCAAAACTGTTGGTTTACCCTTCCTCTCCACTCCCCTGGCATCCATCCCTCTCTTCTGTTGTCCACAGAGGGTCATGTCCCAGCCTAGCGCTGAGCAGGTCCTTTCAGGAAAGGTCTGGCCCTGGACCATCTCCAGCACTTTTGGAGCAGAGGGATGTTGAAATGTCAGGGGAGGTGGCAGCTTCTTCTGGGGATAGTGGACCTGCAACACCAGGGCAGAGCTCTGATTTGTGTGCTTCGGCTTCAGCCTGCAAGGAGGCTGTGGAGCCCCACACAGAGGGTGAGAGACCTGCTCTGCTCATTGCCCCAAATGCTCATAATGTTTCTGCATTTGTGTTAAACACTCCAGTGCTGACTGGACTGAGCTGATAAAAAGTGCTATGCTTCTTGTCGAGAGAGGAATGTTGTTTCCCTGTGTCCTGCAGCAGGAGCTGATAGAGAAATATATTATGCAGTGTTTGAAGAAGGGTCTTAATTATTTTGCAGAGTATGTGTTCAGACTTCAAATGCGTTTTTCCCATGCCTGCTGTCTAATCTGGAGAACAAAAGGTTACGGTTTATAGGTCAGAGCACGACACCCATTGCAAGCACTCTGCTTTACATCCCAGTTATTCCAATCAATGAGCTTTGCTGAATTTTTTATGCTGTGCTGGGCTTTTATCTCTCTCATTTTATCGAAAAACTACAAAACAAAAACCAAAGCGAGTCAGATAAATTCCTAAGGTCCTGTTGGCATAAAAATCTACAGGATCTTGAACAAAATAACAACAGCAGTTAAAAGCAGGACTGAAAACAAAGAGCCACAGAGACTATTTTGTGTAACAGAGAAACCAGCTGCTCAATTACAATAGTGCCCATCAACCTACCCAACCTGGAGACATCTATAACTTATCTAGGAACTGTAGAGGCCAGGCAGAGACCTAGGGAGAGGTACTCTTGGACTCAAATCATGGTGCCACTTCACAGAGAAGGATTGGGATCCATTTTCACAGATTTGTCAGCCCAAGAAGGATGTTCTGCTGCTGGGCAGGCAGAAAGAGGTCATTTCCCTTGGCTTGAGGGCACCTTGTGCAGCACAAATTGGGAAGTGGGAGGTGGGGTCAGAGGGTTGGAAGGGAGAAAGGCCATGATGTGCCTGGCCCGTTCACCACTGCTCCCACCCAACCTGTATCAGCAGGGTCCCTGCATGGTGCCCCAGAGCCCTTGAGCATGATGATTCCAAGGCATGCAGGAAGCACAGGTAGCACAGCTTTTTTGGAGCCCAAATGATGTTTGACACCACCCCCTGTGGGCATGTAGAGGAGAGAAGCCTCTCTGAGGTATGCCACAGGGAAAGAGAAAATGAAACAGTGAATAAGAAAAGCCACATCCAATCTCTAGGCAAAAGTCTTGGAGCCACACTCAGGATGATAAATGACCGGCAAGACGTCTCCCCTCCAGCGGCTGCAGACCTGCCAACGTCTTTTTTTCAGCCCTCGATGCAGTTACCTGAGAATTCTATCTTTTTTTTCTTGGCAAGAAAGAATTTATTTGACCAAACAATGATGCAGCAGCTTCTGCCGCTACTCCCGAGGCAGTGGGGCAGTGCCACCCTCTGCAGCCCCTGGTATAGCTGGGGAAGGGCAGCAGATCTGGCTCCAGTCCAGTGGGAAAGTGCCCCCTGCATTGCTGCGCTCGGGCAAGGGGCGGTGCAGCGCGGGCACAGAGCAGCTGCTGCCACAAGATGCTTGCTCCTGAGCTTTCTTTCTTTCTTTCTTTCTTTCTTTCTTTCTTTCTTTCTTTCTTTCTTTCTTTCTTTCTTTCTTTCTCTCTTTCTCTCTTTCTTTCTCTCTTTCTTTCTCTCTTTCTTTCTCTCTTTCTCTCTTTCTTTCTCTCTCTTTCTCTCTTTCTTTCTTTCTCTCTCTCTTTCTCTCTCTCTTTCTCTCTCTCTTTCTCTTTCTCTCTCTCTTTCTTTCTCTCCCTCTTTCTTTCTCTCTTTCTCTCTCTCTTTCTCTCTTTCCTCTGGCCCGGCAAGCAGAGGCAAAGGGACTTTTGGGGATATGGATGGGCAGTTCAGATGTGTAGGTCACCAGCTTTTTAGCCTGAAAGGCAAGGGATGGATTTGTCACAGCAAAATCTCTGTGCCTCCGTTCCCCCTCACCCCAGCAGTGTGGCACGGGGCTCCCGGGGAGCACACGATGTTTGCCAGGTACACAAACCCTCCAAAGAACCACTGGCTGTCCCCTCCCAGCTCTCCATCAGCATTCAGCAGAGCCTATCGACTCTTGCAGGCTATGCCTCCAGAAAATCAGCTTGTTCCCTCTTCGTCCCCTTCCCTCTTTCCTCCCCTTTTCACCAGGGCTGTCCCGAAGGCAAATACTCGGACCACCTTCATGTTACCGGTAAAGGAGGATGCAGTGTGGAAGTCTCATCTAATTCTGGAACTGCTGCAGTCCCATCAGATATGCTGCATTTCCGTCTAAAAGAAGAGGGGGGAGCGGGGAGTGAACGGGGCGGGGGGAATTGCTCCAATACAATACATTTGCCAAGGCTGCTTAGGTGACCTACTGCTTTGCATATCAATATGCTTCTTGCAGAACCCAGCGGAGAGCAGCTCCCAGCGATGTATATTCATTTGCAAGAGGAGAAATATCCTCCCTGAACCGATGGAAACCAGGATGTTTTCAGGTTCAGGCTGAGCAGGGCTTCCAGCCAGCCTGGGCCCCCTGGGAATGGTCTTCTCTTACAGGTCGCTGAAAGGAGCCTGAGGAAAACACATGATTTCTCAGGAGGTTTCAGGCTTGCTCTCTGAGTCTCTGCTACACTGGAAAAAATATAAGGGGCTGCAAATTGCCCAAGGTTGAGCACCTCTGGGGGGAATAATCCAGGCCCTGTAATACTATCTATAAAATAAACCAGGTACAGGGCCTTCGTCAGTCCACTTTAATCTCAGACCTGTGCCTCAGGGGTGTCATGGATGATCCCAGCTCCTGCCAGGGCTGCTCAGTGCTGGTCACAGCCAGAATGTGTGACAGCCAAGCCTTAGGGCTCCTGGGCTTTGCCATCCTGGCACTGCTGTCTGAAGGCTGATGAGCAGCCCTGCTACCCTTGCAGTTGTTAGAGGGCAGCATTAATATTTAACTCCCTCCCCAGGCCACGGGGCTGAACCGCTGGTCGCTGCCAAAAAACACCTCTGCGTTCACACAGAGTTCAACAGAGCTGCTTTGTGGCTTCCTGTAGCATCTGAAGGGACTGTATTTACATTTCTGGCAGTGCAAAGCTAAGGTCTCTGTTATTCCTGCTTCCCTTATGTGTCTCAGGCTTGCTTCAGGGCTTCTCCCAGTGCTGCAAAGCTGGGATCTGCATCCATTCTACCCTGTGGCTTTTAGCCATGCTCAGACCATGGCAGCTGTTGGCAGGGCAGGTATGGGGGGATGTGTAGGTCTGTTTCATCCGTGTATCTCTTGGGAATTCACTGCTCTAGAGACCCAGACAATGAGCCAGTAATGGATTAATACCTGCTTACACCATGGTGGACAGTTCATGCCCAACAGGACAACGGTTATTTAGGGGAGACTAGTGACACAATTTAACTTGGCTGTGTTTCCCTTCCTCCCTCATCCCATCTACAGCCTGACCTTTTCTTTGAGCATGGGGATTTATCACAAGGCATGTCTACCAAATGATTCCCAGTTTCATTCCCTAAGAATCTGAGGACCCAGTGAACAAATTTGCAAGGCATTCTGCAGATTTTGGAACACCCATGATTGAAGCAAAGTCAGATTGAACATGAATGGTGCTGGCAACACATCCATAATTTTGGTGCACAGTTCTTCCTATCTATCACCATGTTGTCCTTGAGTCTGACAGTATATGTGATATTTGGGTTATTTCACAAGTGCTTTGATGGAGCAGAATGTAGTCAAAATGGACATGCAGACTGAGGAGAGCAATTCCTGTCTGTGCTTCCCAGCCCACCACATGGTTACCTAATGAAACAAATCCAGGAGCCGTGAAAATGGTGTATGGCAACATGCAAGCATATCACTTGAGAAAGTCTTAATGCATACAAAGAGCCTGGAAAGATGCATGGGAAAGCAATGGGTGGGTTGTTTGGAGAGGTTTTGATTGTGTTTTCAAAACAGTGATGAGCCATGTTTATTTTACAGTACATGTCGGGATTTGGAAATGAACATGTTTCTGAGGATCCACGCTGTCCAGGAGCTTTACCGGAGGGACAGGTACTGAGGGTTTTTTAAGTGCTTTATCAAAATGTACTCTTGATGAATATCTAATCCCTTGGCTTCTTTTCATCTTAACATGTTTCCTTTCTTTCTGCCACCATGAAAATCTCTAGGAACCTTCTTTATACAAGACTGGAATAATAAGATGCTGGCAGAAGTCAGAACTAAAGATTCCCATTCATACTTTCTATTTTTAAGTTATTTGTGAGCTTCCAAGTTTCACCTTGGATGTTAAGGCTTGCCTAAATACCTCTGCTCAGCAACAGGGGTTTTTTTCCTAAAGGAGTCTGCAATACAAGTGGCTCAGCCACACCAAGCAGGAAGCCACCAGCTCTGGATTAAACCAGAGCAGAAGTTTGAAGATTGGCAGAGAGATATGCTCATGCAGGGGAGGCAGATTTCACAACTTCTGCAGGAATGGGGTTCAATGACGCTGACATAAGAGTCTTTGGCAGGGGAGAAGCTTCTTTGTAGGGAGGATACATGAATGCCTGTAGTAATAAACTGACATTCATTTTAAAAAGTAACTTCTGAACACGTTGCATGAAAATAAGTTATGTGGGGTCATTCTGTTTCAAGGAAAGGAATCACAACCCATGTGGTGCTACTCTCTTGGTGCCCAGAGGTGAGAATGAAACCCTGAAGAATTAAATCTCTCTCACCTCCTTTTGTGCTGGTCTCCTTTATACCAGCACACACTCTGAGGCTGCCTGTGGCTTCCCTTGGGTCTCCTGTAATCCTTTGGACTTGGATGGCAGCACATCTCCTACGAAGACAGGCTTNCTTCACAGCACCTTCCAGTACCTAAATGGGGCTACAAGGGATCTGCAAGGGGACTTTTCACGAGGGCATGTAGTAGATAGAACAAGGCAGAAAGGCTTTAAACCAAAAGAAGGCAGGTTTAAATTAGATATTAAGAAGAAATTCTTTACTATGAGAATGGTGCAACACTGGCACAGATTGCCCAGAGAAGCTGTGGATAGCCCATCCCTGGAAATGTTCTAGGTCAGGTTGGATGGCTTTAAACAACCTGGTCAAGTGGGAAGTGACCTGGTCCATGGCAGGGAGGTTGCAACTAGATGGTCTTT
>VXBB01005092.1:804090-826225 GCA_013399915.1 Illadopsis cleaveri | reverse complement strand
CAATGACGCTGACATAAGAGTCTTTGGCAGGGGAGAAGCTTCTTTGTAGGGAGGGGACATGAATGCCTGTAGTAATAAACTGACATTCATTTTAAAAAGTAACTTCTGAACACGTTGCATGAAAATAAGTTATGTGGGGTCATTCTGTTTCAAGGAAAGGAATCACAACCCATGTGGTGCTACTCTCTTGGTGCCCAGAGGTGAGAATGAAACCCTGAAGAATTAAATCTCTCTCACCTCCTTTTGTGCTGGTCTCCTTTATACCAGCACACACTCTGAGGCTGCCTGTGGCTTCCCTTGGGTCTCCTGTAATCCTTTGGACTTGGATGGCAGCACATCTCCTACGAAGACAGGCTTAGAGGGTTGGGGTTGTTCAGCCTGGAGAAGAGAAGNCAACACAGCCTGGGAGGGCTGGGGATGTTCAGCCTGGAGAAGGCTTCAGGGAGACTTCACAGCACCTTCCAGTACCTAAATGGGGCTACAAGGGATCTGCAAGGGGACTTTTCACGAGGGCATGTAGTAGATAGAACAAGGCAGAAAGGCTTTAAACCAAAAGAAGGCAGGTTTAAATTAGATATTAAGAAGAAATTCTTTACTATGAGAATGGTGCAACACTGGCACAGATTGCCCAGAGAAGCTGTGGATAGCCCATCCCTGGAAATGTTCTAGGTCAGGTTGGATGACTTTAAACAACCTGGTCAAGTGGGAAGTGACCTGGTCCATGGCAGGGAGGTTGCAACTAGATGGTCTTTAGGGTCCCTTTCAATCCAAACCATTCTAGGATTCTATGACTTGGTGCTGAGCCAATTACATCCTTTGGTGCTCCTCTTCCCCATCTATGCAAAGAGGCCAGTAGAATTAAGGTCAAATGGAGACTTTTTCAACTTTTGCTTTTCCTGAGTTTTCTGTATCCCCCCAGTTCTGATACTTTACATGTTGTGTGCCAGTGAGGACACTAACACACAGCACAGGGACACATTAAATGCAAACGTTCCCTTGGTCTGCATGGCAGAGCCCACGGTGTGCTCACAAGAAAGACAAACTGCTCTGCTGATTCAGGCTGGTAGTTTGGCCAGTGCAGTGTCTTGTTACTGAGGCTGGCTAGAAAAAATGTAAGATAGAGGCACCTAAAAAGGGGAAGATCAGTAGTGGTGGCTGCTGGCTTAAAAAGACAGTGGAATGTAGTGGATGTGCTCTTTGAGGATTTCCGCAGCAGCACCACTTTCCAGAGCAGACTCCTCCATCTCCTGGCTGAGGTGTTCTCATCTGGACAAAGTGTGGACTCTGTGTCAAAAGAGTTAACAGAAAAACCTGAAAAGTTAGACAAAAAAGATCTTCAGTCCCGGGAGTGGATCCTTTCTCCAATGCAGTATTTATAAGATTGGCATCTGCAGTAGTGCTGGCTAAGATAAAAATTCCAAGGCTTATTGATCCCCCTGCCTCACTGCATACCCGTACTGACAAGATGGAGCTGGAGGGCTGGAAGCTACACGCACTCAGAGAGCTTTAGCTCTCCCCTCTGCCCACCTCCCAGGGCAGGGTTTGATACCATATGGATGGCTGGTCTGCTCAGCAGCAGGATACAGGATGCTGTAGTAGACCTTGCAGGAAGGAGATGGGATAGCAATTGGTGTATGACACCCACTGGGGTGTTTCCTGCAGTTTTTGGATGTCTTTGCTTCTTGCTGATCTCAAACCAATAGATAGTGGCCTACTTAGACCAAAATGCTTAGTTTCTGTTCTCTGAAAAGGAGGAATCTGTCCTCCAGTTATGAACTCATAAGGGCTGCTGCGCTAGTTGTACCCACGGCTCTGCAGAGGGGGAAGTGGTCCCTTTGTACGCCAAAGGAGGACTCTCACAGTGCAGAAACCCTGCAGGAAAGCAAAGGCTCCCACACAGGTCACTGATGCTTTTGGGCAGCAAGCAGCCGTGTCAGGAGGAAGCAGTACGACACCTGCTCTGGGCACTGGTTCCATAGGCAGAGGGCAGGAGGAGAAGGGGGAATTCAGTGCATTCAGCTTCTGTAAGTCTTTATTAGCCTTCTGGAAAGCCAGCCAGACATGATGCTCTGGGGTAATCCCTCTGAACACTTGGTCTGAGAAAAGTTTGTGCTCAATACCGGTCTGCTTTTCAGTCTGTATTCGCTGGCAATTATTTCTTCTCCCTGATACTCCTGTTTCCAACCCTGTGCAGCACTGCCCCTTGCAGCTTACTCTATTGCTGCCTCAGTGGCTGTGCTGACTCCTTAGGGGACTTTTATGGCATATGGGAATGGTGTTTGGGGTCTGGCTGGTGCCTCAGAGGAGAAGGAACACACAAGTACTCCAGCTGAAGCACAGCCTCAGGAGAGCACAGCACCCTACAGCATCAGGGTGCTGGGTGCCCAGGTCAGTGCTCTGCTGGAGGCTTCAGAGCTGAGTTCCATTCCACTGCCTCTCACTCCTTATTTTTCCTTCTCCTCCCATCCAGAACAACCCTCAAGTCTGCCCGTACGGCCTGTATGCAGAGCAGCTCTCGGGCTCGGCCTTCACCTGTCCCCGGCCCACCAACAAGCGCAGGTACCGTCACCCCTGGCACTGGGAGGGGGCTGTGGCACTGGGGAGCGGTGGAGAGGCTGCCTCAGTGCCACCAGGGCTTTCTGCAAGCCTAGGAGGGTAAAACACCTCTGCTGTGCACTGGGGGAGGAACAAGGACAGAAGACCATGGGAGACAGAGAGAAAAGGCTTTGGTAGGGTGAGTGGGTTAGGAAAACGCTGACAAAGGAGTGATTGGGATGGGAAAGAAAGTGGTTTTCTGAGCAAGATGAGGATGGGGGGGCGGGATGTTCACAGGGACCCCATGGTCCTGAATGGGTTATGTGTGCTGTGTGAAACAGTCCTGATGGTTCTATGGAAGGATCACTCCTGCCACTGGCATTGGTAAGCACCTGATGATAGACAGTGTCAAAGCCAAGCCTCTGAGAAAGTCTTTCCTCCTAAGGGATGTTCCTCCACCCTGGCTGGGGCCAGTGAGCTGCTAGCTCAGTCTGTTCCCATTTTGGGCCTGCTCAGGGCCTCAGAAAAGTGCCAGAGACTCAGCATGATCTTTAACACCTCAGTAGTGCTGGGAACAGCTTGTTCCAGTCAGCAGCAAGCTTCCCAGAGCTCTGTCCCGGTTGTCATGCTCCAGTCATAACCAGATTGCAGAAGATAGGTTTCTCTTTTTGCTTCTCCCACTGTGGCTTTTCTGTCCCTTTTGCTGCTTGTTCAAATGAAAGGCAAATGCATCATCTGAGATGCCTCTGCTCTCCAGGCTGGTGCCAGCTCTCAGTGTGCGTGGGAAAGGGATGAATCATTGTTTGCTGCACAAAGTTGTCTTTAATGGAATTTTTCCAGCTCTCAAGGGAGAGCTCCCTCCTCCCCTCTCCCACTTGCCCAAACTGCAACTACCATAGTTAACACATCCAAAGCATTGGCTGCCCTGCCTAGCTCAGGCTTTTCTGATCACCTCTGCTCTCTCATCTGAGTGCAAGCCCAGCTTTGGGCTTGGCTGCACCATGCAGGATCTGTGGGTGCTGGAGTGGCAGTGCTGGCAGGGCCCACAGCCACAGCAGGCAGCAAGGAGGCAGAGCGATGGTCCCAGACAGTGACAGAGGCAAAGGAGACCCCCTACAGCAGCAGGAAGCATCACATAAAACTCTGGGCTTTGCTGCATGGGCATGGCCAACCAAGCATAGGATGCTACCTTTTGTAATGCATCCAAATTCAGATACAGGCTGTCTCCAGAGAGCTCCTCTGTTTTCTCCATTGGACACTGCTCGTCCCTGTCTTGTCTGAGCTGCTTTATAGCTGTGTTAAACAAGCTTCTTTTTACAACTGTGAGATTGCTGTATTTCAGCAACAGAAGAAGCACTGTCTTTATTTTTTATATGCATATGTGTGAATGTAGCATAAGTAATTACATGTAAATACACATATAGACATTTACCTATATAAAGCAGGATATGCTTGCATTTAGAGCCTATAATAAAAGCCATCTCTCTGGACACCTCTGGCTGTGAGCTATTGTTTGCTATGTAATTTTAGTATTAATATTATTAATTTGATATTTAATAAATGTTTTGTTCCAGTTGCCACCCATGGAAATGTTATTCTAGGAGCTCAATCAGCCAGCAGCTACCCAGAGGGTTTAGCTTCTTCCCCAGGCTAATCCAGGTGTTTTCCTTCTTTGTAGCTGGCTGTATCGAATCCTACCTTCAGTCTGCCACAAACCCTTCAAACCTCTTGAGGAAGGCCACTTGACACACGACTGGGATGAAATTGAGCCTGACCCCAACCAGGTAACCATGCTGGAAGAAGCCCTGGTCCTGCCAGGAGGACAGTCAAATGTCAAACTAGTCAGACGTACAAAGGCACTGAGTTGCAAAAGGTCTGAGGGGAGCCATGGGTTCCTGGGGGTCTGACCAGTTCAGAAGCAGGGTCTTGTCCACCACCTGTTCATTGTTCCTCACCATGGAAGGACAGCCCTTGATGCTTGTTTCTTCCCATCTTGACAGATCCTTGTGGTGCTTCCCAGCACAGCTACAGTGCCACAGGGTTAGATCTGTGCTACCTGGCATCTCCCCTGGGAGCTCCTGTTGGCCACCTTTTAATCTGGTCTCTCTTCTCCTTCAGTGTCCCCCATCAAATTCTCACAGCCCAGCTCAGCCAGCAGAGCAGCTGCATGTCTCTGCCATCCATCCTCTCCTTCCCTGCACTTTTGGAGAGGCTACTGGCTGCCAGCCCATTTCTCTGCAGCCCTCGTGGGAAATCTCGCTTCATTCTGGAGAGTCACACAGAGAGATGGCATTTGTCTTCCTCTCTTAGGGCCTTGCCATTGTCTTTAATCATGATTTCTTCCCTGCCAGCCCCACAACATTTGGTTTGGCTAATCTGTTGCCATTCTCCTCTCAACATCATCTCACGGTCATTGGTTTTCACTTCTCTCAGGTTTTGCCCTTTGATGCATCATGATTAGGTAATTTCCAGCCTCCCGGCAGCCTCACCATTTGTCTAAATAATTTCCCAGATCTGCTGGAATATGTTTTCCAGCCATTGACCAAGGAGCAGTGACAGGCTCATATTTACATGCCTTTGGCGCTTCTTCCCAGATGAAGCTCCAATGACTTCTGTTATCACCTCATCCATCCTTGATGCCCTTCTGCACCCTACATCTGCCTTTATGATTATTTATGATTACAGTAATTTCAAGATGCTCAGCTCTCAGGCATGTGAAACCATTTATGTGTAGTACTTTTTTTGTCTAAGGAGACAGCAGCAAAGCTGCCCACTCCCTCTCTTGCCACCAAACCCATAAGAGTTATTTCCTGGCAGGAAGTGGGAGCCACTTTCCTGCTTTCCTTCTTATCCTCTCTGAAGCACAGCCAGAGACAAAGTTCAGTTTGTTGGACAACACCTACTCTTCCCTGCAATGCTTTGTGTTTCACCTAGGTATTTAAGGAGCTTCAGCAATCCTCATCCATCTAAAAAGATGGCCATATGGAGGCACCTTATGCAAAGCCAATTGAAGTCAAGGGGAAAAACAACACTTTAAAATTGCCCAAGGACAATGGCAGAATTATAAAAGACACAGATGACAAAACTGAAAAGGAGTCTAATGTGATGAAAAAATATGGGGTGGCATCTGAGCAAGAAATGCTGAAGCAGAAGAAAGCTCTCATGACTGGAGCAGAGATGACAAAGGGAAGCTATGACTGAGAAGCAGGGAGAAAACAAATACCAATAACAAATGTCACAGTAAAAAAAACCCCAACCAACCAACCACCCAAACAAACAAACAAAAACAACGGCCAAAAAAACCCCAGCCAAACCAAAAAACCCAGACAAACATAAACTGTGGAACTTCTTGTGAGAGGATGAAGGTGGATTCAAATCCAACAAAGTATTTTGGACTCCTCTTGCACCTTCTGTCTGAGGACCTTGATAGGCTTTGCAAGAAGTAATTAGTGCTGTTCATGGCTCCTGCTCATGCAGGCAGAGTTATTTCTGCTTTGGATGTGGGGAAAACAAGCAAACAAGCAAAAAAGAATGTCCTCTTTGGGGCATAGAAGGACTGAATCATTCAGCATGGAGCACAGGACCACAACAATTTGACTGTGGAAAGCTGGTTTATCTGAACTTCTTTGCTCTCAAAAGTGTTGTTATTAATAGAGACAGATTTTAAATAGGATTTTTTTTTAACCTTGGCACTACACAGGCCTGTCAATTACTTTACAAAATTAGGATTAAAAATTTTAACTCCCCCACAAAAAAAACCTCACAAAAACAAACAAACCCCTCCCCACTTGTAAACCAGATGCTCAACGCAACAAGAGAAGACAGAAAAGAAGAGACAGCTATCTCAGCAAGGAGAAGCAGGGGGAGGACAGGGGTCTACTTTCTTTTTGAATTACCACCATTTGTGTTCTGATCACTGGCACCTCTTTCTTGTTTTTTGTTTGCTGCAATCTAGCTGCGATGGAAACCTTTTGAGATTCCAAAAGCCCCCCAGAATAAGATGGACTTTGTGAGCGTAAGTTGGGGAACCAGGGCATCTGGGCATCCTCCATCTCCCCTCGGGGGGTGGCAGGGCACACAAGATGCTCAGATTTGGGATAATATTGGCAGTTTTGAAACCACTGGGCTTGCAGAGCATCTATGGGAGGGGAGAGGATTGCAGATTTCAGGCAACTGTCAGTGGGCTTGATTTTCTTCATTGATTTTCAAGAAACTCTTAAAGAAAAGAAAAAAAAAAGCCCCAACCATCTGTTTTCCCCAGACCCTTGGCTGGAAAACATCAGCTTACATGGATTTTAAGAAATCCTTATTATATTAAAGAGATCCAACACATTTGACAAAAGGGCACAAAGAGAAAGATCATAGCAGTGTGAGAAGTGAGAGCCAACAAGAGGGTTGGGTGAGGGGAGGAAAGAGGGCTGTCCCTGCTCCCCTGCCTTCTGCTCACTGCTGGTGCTTTGGGTTTGCCTGTAGGGACTGCACACCTTGTGTGGCGCTGGTGAGCCCAGAGGACGCAATGGCATCGCTGTCCATATTTTTGTCTGCAACACCTCCATGATCGACAGGTCAGTCAGTGCCTGCTGTGCTGGTGGCTCAGGCTGCTCCAGGCTGTCTGTCTGTCTGCCACCAACCTGAGTCTGGCTCCCAGCATCCCTGTACGTCCTGTGCTCCTGTGTGCACAGGCAAGAGTGTTCTCCATGTCCACAGCAGGTTGTGCTCTGTGGTCAAACACCAGAGGAGTGGGTGAGGAACCACCACGAGAATTAGGGAGCTGAACGTGGGGGTGCAGCAAGAGGAGATGTGTTGAATTTAGGTCCTCTAGCAGCTCCTCAGAATTCAACACACATGCAGCAGGCGTTGCTGCTCCCTGCAGCAGCTCAGGGGGGAAATCAGCCCCACTCCTCAGCTTACAATAGCTGATGTGTCCTTGAGTACAAAGGCAGGGACCTGGCAGAGGTCAGAGAATATCCTGCTTTCAGGCTGGGCCATTTCCTTACGAGTTGGACTTGATGGTCCTTGTGGGTCCCTTCCAACTCAGAATATTCTGTGAAATTGTGAAACTCTGCCATGTCAGTCTCCCAGATCAAAACTCCCCGGCTGTAGCTGTGGTGTACACAAATGCATGGGGCTTATAGCACCCTAACCTTACTGTTTCCCTTTTTCTTTAGATGCCTTTATAATTCAGATGGCGACTTCCTGATTGGTGAGTTGATGCTTTGGCTTCTTTTTCCCTCCAGGTGGTTCTACCTGGGGTGCCACCTGCCTGCCTCTTTGTTTTTCCAGAGCCTAGGGCTCTACAGCCAAAATTTGGAGGAGAGAGTTGGCTTCACCCCCATGCCATGCAGATTTGGTGGTCTGGCACCAGCTCGGCCGTTGGGCGAGTTGCACTGCTCCTGTGCCAGACCTCAACTCTTTGAGCAGTGACCCAGCTTCCTTGCCATGCTGCTCAGGGATCATTTCCCAGTGCTCCCCAGACAGATATTAGACATGCCACAGGCAGAGTTTTCTGGAAATCATAAACCTCAGGATTTCTGAACAGCTTAGAGTTAGATGCTTTTGTTGCTTTAGCCCAAGATTATTTGGCACAGCAGCTTAGCTCCCATGCTGTGCCAGCCTCAGGCAACCAGACTGCCACAGTGAGTGTGGAGGTTGACACATAAACCCCACACACGCTGAAAAATATTCTGAGTGGTATCAGAAGTCAGATATTTGCTTGTATCTTTCTTGAGTAAAGAACAGGAATGCCTTTGGGACACCAACAGGAACATTTGTCCCATCAAATAGCTATTAAATTGTTCTCACTCGCCTCCCTCACTACTGTGAAGTATAAGTGCCAGGGCAAGTTTTGTACATCTGCTAGGTTTTCAAGTGAAAATGTGAGCTCTCCTGTGCCAGGACAATCATGGAAAACAATGCAGGTGTTAGCAGAGTATTGCTTCTACCCTCAGGAAGCAGTTATTCCCAGACATCTCACACTACCACAGTCATGACAAAGATAGGTACATACACTGTTTCATATGAAGATTGTGAGACAAAGAGATATGGACCCAAATGTATCAAATTCCATTTATTTGGACTGTGATGCAAACCTTACACCAAGAAGCTTTGGCTCATACAAGTATCTTCTGTGACATGGGGATTATGTGGCTTGTCAGGAAGCTTCACTCCCGTGCAGGTGTCTCTGCTGCAAGAGTCTGCATGGGAGCCCAGACTCCATGTGTAGTTGTGTCAGAAAGGACCCACTGCTCTTCCTTGGAGCCTGGATGCTCTAACAGCAACAGAGAAGGTGGCAATCCTCACAGTACTTCAGCTTCTCTGCCCACATTTTGTTTCCACAGTGCCCCAGCAAGGAAAACTGCTCATCACAACTGAGTTTGGGAAGATGCTAGTGGAGCCCAATGAAATCTGTGTCATCCAGGTAAGGGCTGAATGCACCTTGCCTGTGGCTCAGAGCCAGATGTTGGAACAAGCCAACTCCTGCACTCAGCTGCTCATGGTTTGTCAGCAAAGTCCTGGGAGGATCCTAGTATCTTTCTTTATTTTCCAGCAAGGAATGCGTTTCAGTGTGGAGGTGTTTGGAGAGACCAGAGGCTACATCCTGGAGGTGTATGGGGCACACTTCGAGCTGCCTGACCTGGGACCCATTGGTAATGATCTCCTGTTAGGCCTACAGTGAATTTCATAGGGACAGGCATGAATTGTAAGCCCAAATCCATCACATCATCCCATGCACATGCTGCTTCACAAAGATGCTTTCCATTCCAGCACTGTTATTGCCCAGAAGAGTAAGCATCTGCCCAAAAAAATGTGACAGACCAGTTGCCCAGAGATTCCCCTGGCACTGAAGGGACCACTTATCTCCCACCTTCTTTTCTACTATTTTCTTTTCAGTTCTGGTCAGTGTGTCCCCATCTGCTGGCTCTGAACCCATTCCTACCAAAAGAAACCCAAAAGGCAATCACCACTGATGCCTCATACTTACAGATACAGCATAAACTGGAGTGATAGGAGAGAATTTTCCTGGTAAAAGGAAGGGCAGATTTCAGAGGCAACTGAAAATGAGATATTCCTGAAGGCCCATTTTAGATTTAATCAAGTGGTTTTTTCCCCCCTACTTCTGTTAACAGAGGAACCTTGGAGTGCTTTAGTGTTAGAAACTGCTTCCTCTGGAGAATTAGAAACCAATAAAATGAGCAGCACAGGACTTGGATCAGCAACACATTCACATCTCTGTGTGGTGCTGTCGGCGAGGATCTGCTTTCACTGAGTGCAGGTCTAGCTCTCATAAATCACAGATCCCCTGTGCCAAATGCCTCCTGCTCTGTGCAGTCACAGATCATGAAGGCACAGCCTCTTGCTGCCATGTCAAAGATATTGTGAGGGGACACAGCATCTGAAGGCCTGCTGCCCACATCATGATTCCCCTGTCAGCTTTCTGGCAGTGCTCAGCTCAGGTTTTGTCACCTTTCTTATCTTTTGGGTACTTGCCTCCAAATTTATCTTGCTGAGAAAAACACCTCCTGGTTACTGCTACTAAGATTGTCTCAGGGAAGGGAAGTGAAACTCCTCTTGTAACAGCTAAAATACCTGCAAAACCAGTGCCAACAGTTCTCCACTTTCAGACTGGTGTTTTGGGGTTGGTTGTTTTGTTTTAGGTTGGATTGGATTGTTTTTTTTCTCCGCTAGATATTTTCAGCTCCCAGCATGATCTAAAGGACTAGCCATGCTTCAAGCAAATTAACTGGTATTATCAATCAGTAACAAGCTTGGTGTGGCACATCTGCATTCAAGGGTATTTGTATCTCATGGCCATGGTGAAAGTGAAGCTTGTCCTTCTTCCAGTGGAGAACCAACCCAATCTGCAGCTGTTCAATGGAACCCCACTTGGGCATCTTCTCTGTATGACATGCTGGGCACATCATTTTCCATATGGAGCCTACAGTGATTTTTCAACAGCTTGCCTTTTAGCCAGCTGCAGCTTTCTGCCATCCCCCACTTATCCTACCCTGTGCCTGCTCTACTGGATTATTGATATGGTTGCCCAACCTGTTTGTAATAAGTTTTCCCATTAGCTACTTTTTCAGACACAGTTAGACTTTCTTTGGGATTTTGGTTTGGAGGTTTTTTTTTCTCCAGAAGGCAGGAATCTATTATAAGGCTTACTTTCTTGAGAAAAGAAAAAGAGTGCACTTGCCTGTAAACCTTTTCAGGAGGTGGTAATTATAAGAGATCCTCTTCACCACCTACCCGCCTTCCCCTCAGAGACCAAGATCCTTTGTATTTCAGTCTTACTTTATTTTAACTTCACTTTTCACTTGGAAAAAAGTGACAGCTGGAGAAAAGCAGTGACTTTTAAACCTTAGCAGCAGGTAGTAATGTCTGCATTTTTATCCAAGAAATTCAAAACCACTTTGTAACAATAATACTAACGAGGAGAAGAATGTTCCAGCACCCATATGGTGCTTTGCACTTTGAAAATGCACTCTTCACATTAAGCAACCCCTCAGTATGCCCCGAGTCTGTAGGTATCACTATTTTATTGCTCTCTTTGTTAGCATTCAGAAATGTATTTGGCACCCTTGTGACATGCCTCGTAACTTCTGCATGGCTAAGCATCCTGTCAGCAGGATGTCCAGGAACAGAGAGAAATTCATCCTCCATTTTTCACTTAATTCCTGGTTGCTACATACCTTTAATTGAGGATGATGTACTAATCTCATTCAGAAGGCAACTAGTGAAGACCTGTCTTAGTCACAAAGGGAGCATGGACTTGAACACTAGGATGAATTACAATTACCTACTCATAGGAGCACAAGAAGTACATGACTATTTCAGGTTTCATGGTGGGCCAAGAACCAGCTGGGCCATTCATAACATGGAATGACACCCACAAAGCCAGGAAATTGCACCAGCCTCTCACTTCACTAGAAGATTGCCCAAAGAGCTTTGTCACCTCTCCTTCTTTCCCAGGAGCCAATGGCCTGGCCAACCCACGTGACTTCTTGGTGCCCGTGGCGTGGTACGAGGACCGCCAAGTGCCCGGGGGCTACACGGTGATCAGCAAGTACCAGGGCAAGCTGTTTGCAGCCCAGCAGGTGAGGATGCCCTGGGAGAACAGGTAACACTGAAGTGCAGTGACTGCCAGGGCATGGCCTGGGATATGCAGCTCAGTAGCATGGATGTCGTCTCATGAAGTCCTGCTCAGTTACGTGGAGCAGAACTGAGCTCATGTCTTCTTGGATCATTCATTTTCCCAGCTGAGGACCCTCAGTCTGGGAAAAAAGGGTTTGTGAAGACTTGGTTGTCCAAAAGCTCAACAGTGGTCTTTGTTTCTATGTTTATAGTGACAACGTAGAAATGAGGAGCTGGTGCTACTGTGAAAATCCAGTTTCCTTACCAGAGAGCTGGTATTCCAGCTGGCCTTGTCCAAACACTGCCTGAGCACTCAAAAGCTCTTAGAGACCAAATCCCAGAGGGAAGGCTGAGGCTCGCCAAGCAGAAATGCTGAAGAAAACCTCATCCTCACAACACTGGGCTGTGCTTAAAGAGCTGGCAGTGTACCTCTAACCAGTACTAAACCCACTTTTCACTTAGGAAGGAGCAGCATCCTGCACATGTGCAGCATGTTGGAAGGCTGTATGTGGTAATCCTCTGTCTCTGCTTTGCTAGGATCACTCGCCCTACAATGTTGTAGCTTGGCATGGGAACTACACACCGTACAAATACCACCTGGAAAAATTCATGGTCATTAATGCTGTTGCTTTTGACCACGCGGTAAGTTCTGGAACCAGGCAAGGCAAAGCAAAATTTTGTGGCTACCGTACCATCCAAACCCACCCTGAGCTCCAGGGGCTCTGAACCTCTTAAAAAATATGTTGTGCTCCAAGAAACAGTGTGAAATCTTTTGTGCTGCTTTCCCTTGGTCCAAACCAAGGTTTCATAGGAGAAGATGTCCTCCTTTGTGGTTCAAAGACATAACTGGAGGTTGATCAGCTTCTTAGACAGCTCTGTGCAGCAGAGAATTTCTGTGCCCTGGAGGAGGAATGAATACTGATGCCAACATACACTGTGCAACTCAGCAAAAACACTGTGGCTCCAAATTTTTGCCTTGATTTATTTCTTGCTATTGGACAGACTCCTTCCTCTGGTTCCTCTGAGTCCAGCACTGAATTTCATTTTGAAGAGCTGGCAGCTTTCATTGTAATAATTTCAGATTTTATGGAAAATAACTACAGCCAAAACTAATGTGAGCAACTCATCTAAAAAGGAAACCAGTCCAGTGGGAGAGCTGCCCACAGCAATGCAAGTGGGTGTGCAAGGGAGACTGGAGCATTTCTAGTGAGGAAAACCAACAGAAAGTATTGTTTAAAACTCCAGAAAATGTGCCAGGAGAAGGACAGGTTTGGGATCAAAGCCCAGAAAATCATTTTACTGGACTAGAGATTTCAACAAACCACAATTTCTCTGCAATTTCTTCTC
Source organism: Illadopsis cleaveri (assembly GCA_013399915.1). Lineage (NCBI taxonomy): Eukaryota > Metazoa > Chordata > Aves > Passeriformes > Timaliidae > Illadopsis > Illadopsis cleaveri. Next base: position 813,211 of record VXBB01005092.1, on the reverse strand, counting down.
CATTTGTAAACTAACAGGGCCATGAGGCTAAATGCCTCTAGCAGGATGTTCCTGTCCTCCATAACTGGCTAAGGAAAAGGTGTGGTTTTGTGGTAGGAGTGTTGGAGACTGCTCCTGGAATTGCAGTACCTCATCTTGCAGTGTTGTTCACCCTCCTCATCTACGCTGCCAGCTACAAGGGCCAGGATGGGGAAGGATCATCAAAGCTGCTCAAAGGAAGAACCATCCCAACCCATTATCATCCAGAACCATCCAGTTCCCCCTGTACAGCATGGAATTGGGATGTTGAGTGCTGTCCCCCAGGTTCCCAAATCTCATCCACACTATCAGGTGCAGGTGACAAGAGTTTAGGCAAGGGAGAGGCTGTATCAGTCAGGTTTACCACCCGGGTCACCTGAGCAGACAGCTCTGAGCCCTGCTCTGTTTCATGCTTTTTCCCTTTGCTTTTTTCCAGGATCCTTCCATCTTCACTGTCCTGACAGCCAAGACGACCCGTGCTGGAGTGGCACTTGCTGACTTTGTCATATTCCCCCCGCGATGGGGGGTGGCAAACAACACCTTCCGTCCACCTTACTACCACCGTACGTCTGCGCCTCCTTGGCTGTGCTTGAGTCCAGGGATGCAGAAAAGAAACAAGTCTCCATTTATTTGAGAGCCTGCACAGGGAAGACGCAGTCTGGTTTGTTGTCCTTGGCTCAGTTAGTCAGCTTCTTGGAGTCAGTCAGTCCTCCCTGGAAAATGGACAAATCCAAGGATGTTCCTATTTAAAGCATCTCATGAAAACTCAGAGATGATGGGCTCACTGCTTCTGCATGGATGGATGTGTCTGTACTTGAGGGGCTCCCACAGAGCCTGGGTGCATATTGAACCTGGCATTGTACAAATGAGTCAGATATTGTCCTGTAATCCAGCCATGAATCATTTAATATCTCATTAGAGTACATAGATAAAGAACAGGAGAAAGGGAAATATATTACAAGTGGTGAAAAGCACAGAGGGGTATAGAGCTGGCACTTGTATGGTGAGATCAGAGTTACAGCAAAGGAGGGAATTGGCTCTGCTCAGCCCTTCTTCACCACCTGCACAGTGATGGAGGTACTGCATTTAAGAAGCCAGTGATGAGGAATTGGCTTCTCAGGCAGGGAGTTGGTTGATATTTTTTGGATTTGGTTGCCATCCGCCGAGCTGGTTTCTTTCTGGCAGTTTTTTGGCATCGTCTTGGCAGAGTGTAGCAACGTACTGCATTGAATGGATGCTAGAAATCCAGTTCCTGACATGGGACTGCTCTTCCAGGGACAGGATGAGACACCCTGCTCTGTGAGATAGAGGGGTACAGCCTGGCCATCCTGCACCCCTTACAACAACAGCTAAGAGGCTCCATCTCAGAAGCTATTAAGTGACCACGCTGTGGTCACTTTGAAGTGCTGAGAGGCTTTTTGCACACTTACCACAGTTTAACAGCCAGTTTCTTCTGCTACTTAGAGTATTTCCAAGCACCTTGGAGGCCAGCAGAATTAGTGGCACTTGCAGGCATAGCAGGCAGCTCTGCAGTCATCTGAGTAAATCCCACAGGCAAAGTCCTGCCCTGTCACTCCGCTTTCATTTGCAATAATGAGGGTGACATGAAAATGCATCTCTTGACAGGCTGAGATAGTGCCAAGACACTTTTTCTAGACCCTAAGAGGTGAGACACTGCTGGTTGATTGTGATGAAGTTGCTGCTCATCAGCAGAGCTGTGCTAAGTTTACACAGATGCAATATAAGCCATAACACACATGAAGTTGTTCAGCCTTGCTTTGTCTGTGCTAAAAGATGGAACTCTCCTTCCCTTGTCCATGTTGTGATGATCTAACAGTACCCATGAGGACAGCTGTGGCCGCCATAGCTACTCACTTGACCACAGCACCTCAGCCATAAGCTTGAGCACTAAATTCATGATGAGCAGGTCAGTTGTCTGCTCTACCCCAGCCATGGAGGGGAAGAGCTTGAGTAAGGCAGACATTGTGCTAGTCAACTACCAAGACACTGCACACATTAATTCCTTCTGAAATCAGTGCTGTGACGAGAATCTTGTTGCATTAAGAGAGGTATAGCAGGACTGAGCAACTCTGGGATAGAAGTACCATATTGATTTCAACGTGTTCAGTTCTGCTGAACTCCCTTCTCTCCAAGTATTTCACAAGAGGCTTATTTTGCTTGCCAGAAACTCTTCGTTGCCTCCTCTCCTCAGGTGCAGCGCAAAGCCCGTGTTCAGAGAATTTTGATGCACTCAAGAGTTATGGTTTTCATATTTCAATATTTTTGCCCCAAATATAGCAATGGTGTTTCAAAAATATTCCTCTTGGACACCATAACAATTTCACATACAAAGGGAGCTATGCAGCTTGTAAATACTGACTTCTCCTGGCTACATTTACATCCTTAGAGTCTGTGAATTACTCCCAAGTACTTTTGAACTTAGGCTGAAAATCTCTGATACACTTTTTTTAACATGGGCATATAGTTATTCTGTCTGAGAGTGTGCTTATGTGATTTTCATGATGGTGGGTTGTTAATACCTACTGGCCACTAAGAGATTTTAACTTCACAATGTCCTGCTTGTAGACAACACTTTAACTAATAGGGAAAGGAAGTACACCTAAATTGTTTGGGTTCACATATGAAATTTGCAACCGAAAAAGAGACTGGACTCTGCTCATCTCCTAAGTTCCAAGCTGGTTTCCTATTTACCTGCTCAGTCTTCCTAAGAGATATTAAAATTCCTATTGCAGACAAATTGACTATCCAACTCTTGGGGTCTGTACTGCAGTTTAAATGTGCCAAGTGCAGTACATGAGCGGGTTCAATGAAAAGCTTGTAACTATCCAGTCTTACATGAGACACTGACAACTTGGAGTGAAAATTAATGAATGTTTGCATACATATATAGGCCAACCCTACTTTGAGCTAAATTAGTTTTGCTGTTAAGCATTTCAGACCCTGGATTGTACTTAACAAAGACTGAACTAGTGGATAAAAAGGGCTATATATAAAATAGCTACAGAAGCATGTCCTGGTTTTGCCAAAACTAACTGCTGAGCAGAAAGTTGCCATTTTGTTTAGTCACATCAGGTGTCGGAAAGCTGAAAGCTTGGACCACAGCTGTTAAACATAACTCAGCAAGTACTGAATGATTAGATATAACCATCCTTGCCTAAGTTAGTGGTATGTTACTCTAGTGGTTTCAGAGGGTCTACTGAAAGCATTCCTCCTTGGGGAAGGACAGACTTTGGCTCCTTGTCTTTGGGCATACAGTGGCTGTAGAGAAATAGGCAGATAATGCAGGAATTAAAAGCATAAGGTAATGAAGTGCCTGACTGCACTAGAGGTGGTAGAAGAGTATCAAAACAATTTCCTGCTTATAACCTGGGACAGCAGAGCAAGCTCTCTCATAAGGCTGTTGATCAGGCATGTTGTGTCTGTAGTACAGGGATGATTATACAGAACTTCCTTTGCAATGCTTCACAATCCCTAATCCAAGTCTGTAAAGTCCAGTTACACCACGCAGTCTATATGCAGGTGTATTACTAATAGAGCTCGAGATGGTAGGAAAAGCACAGGTCTACCAACATCATTTAGGGATTGATGGAACCACCTTCATTAAGGTGATTTCTAATGAAAGTCCTTCATCAGGGAGCTCTGTTTCTGAATCCAGGTAATAAAATCCTGTACAACTTTATAAGCATTGCCTGTAGGATCCCTGATGTCCCCTAGCATGATACCCTGTTTAGAAACTTCCACTCCACCCTCTGCTTGGCCCAGCTTAGCTCACGGGTTTCAAGGAGCTCACAGCCTGTCTGTGATCCCTCCCAACCACCCTTCTTTGCAACCTCTTCTCTTTGCCTCCTGCAGGGAACTGCATGAGCGAGTTCATGGGGCTCATCAAAGGCCACTATGAAGCAAAGGAGGAAGGTTTCCAGCCGGGAGGTGGCAGCTTGCACAGCATGATGACCCCTCATGGGCCAGATGCCGACTGCTTCGAGAAGGCCAGCAAAGCCAAGCTGGAGCCGGAGCGGGTGGCAGATGGGACCATGGTAAGGAGCCAAGGGAGCTCTTAAGAGCTGGAGTACAGCATGGCATAGCACCCACTTTTAAACTAAAGCCTAGTACTGTCGCCTCTTGCTGGCAAGTTGGAAAAGTACTTGGTCCCAACTGCTGCAGCATGCAGCTCCCTCACCGATGAGCACTGCTCAGCTCCCAGGAGCTCCCCTGGAGACATCCGATGCCAGGCAGCTTTGATCATCTGCCCACGTAAACTGCTGCCTGAGCAGGAAGCTGGGAATTTCATTTTCGTCTTAGCCTATGGGCAAAGAAGCAAACGCCATGGCTGTCCTCCTGTCTTTACCCCCTAACATCTAATAATGATCATTAATAGACCTTGGACTAGAGCTTTTGGAACAACCTGGCTTTCCTGGGCAGGCAGGGAGTCCAAAGTCACTCCTGAGACCTGACTAATTCCAGCACTGTATTGCCAGATCTGAAGAGCATTCTCCCTGAGTTGGTCAGTCTGAAGACAGAACTTGGAAATACTGGACCACATATGCAAATCCTATTTGTGGTAGAGCAGACACTTTGCCTGGATTTAAATTTTTCCTCTTTTATCCTAACCTACTTCTCCTCTTCCCAACAGGCCTTCATGTTTGAATCATCCCTCAGCCTTGCCGTCACCAAATGGGGCCTCCAGACCTCAAATCGCCTAGATAAAAACTACTACAAGTGCTGGGAACCTTTGAAAAGCCATTTCAACCCTAAATGCAAGTAAAGAGAAGTGCTTGCTGCATGCAACACAAGTGAAGGCAGGGAAATCCAGCACACCTGTGTGTGATGGCACAGTCAGTTCGGGCAGTGGAGAATGCTCCGGCACAGAACAGCACTTCCACCAGCCAGGAAAACGATCATCCCTAAGTAACGTGGGAAATGCAGTAAAACCCGTCATTATTCTTTAACTTTCAAGAATCCAATTAAAGTTTTCCTGGTGACATGCTGAAGCTGAAGTACTTGTGTGGCTCTCCCCACATGTAGCTGGTGTGAAAGCTGCACCTTGTGTGGACACGAGGTGACAGCTAGCTCCTGTTCACAGAGCCTCCTGAAAATACAATCCAGTGTGTCTTTCCCAGGGAGAAGCTAGGGACTGACAAAGCATTGTATGTACGGGAAGAGCTTTATAAACAGAGCTGAAGGCTCTACCAGGCCTAAGCCCACTATCAGAGCAAGCCACTTCAACCTGCTCATCCATGGAAGGCTGACAAGGAAAGACATGGTTATGAGAAAAGTAGACCACAAATGAAAAAAGTCTGGAGAATCCAAAGCACTTCACTGCTAAGTGAGGGAAAGTTTCTATTCCACGCTCTGGCCATCCTGCGATACTGACTTGTTTATCGGCACTTGACAAATTCTCTCCCTAGTTCTGTGCTAAACTGCAGCATAGCAAATGTGAAAGAGTTTCCCTGGCCAGTCTAAGCATTTGCTCCTGGGAAGGTACCTGGAAAAAAGCTCAACTGCAGACACAATGGGGGACCTCAACAGTGAATTGAGTATGCAAGCCTAACCCCCAGCTGGTGAATTCCACAGGCTGGAGGCAGGAAGCAAAGCCCCAGGTAGAGTGGGAACCAGGAGCACAGCCCAGGCACCCCACACTTCAAGCCTCTACTTTAACACATACCCACGTGGAAGTTTCTAAACTTGGTGCCACCAGATCTATGTTTCTTACTTCTTCAGAGAATCACAGAATCACAGAATGTGTAGGTTGGAAAAGACCATCAAGATCATCGAGTCCAACCCAGCCCTAACACCTCAACTAGATCATGGTATCAAGTGCCACATCCAGTCTCTTTTTAAACACATCCAGGGATGGTGACTCCACCACCTCCCTGGGCAGATTATTCCAGTATTTAATCACTTTCAGTGAAAAACTTCTTCCTAATATCCAACCTGTATTTCCCCTGACGCAGCTTAAGACTGTGTCCTCTCGTTCTGTCAGTTGCTGCCTGGAGAAAGAGACCAACCCCCAGCTGTCTACAACTACCCTTCAGGAAGTTATAGAGAGTGAAGCAATTTTCCTGAAGAGAAGGAAATGTAGACTTGTGACACACAGTTATCAGTCAGTTACATCCATCATCAGTTTTGGATCTGCACCAGGTCCTTGGGGGGGCAAAAAAAAAGGCATCAGCTTTGAGCAAAATATTGTAAAATCTACACAGAGACATTTACTCTAAAATAGCCAGTTCAGGAAAGGACATTTGGAAGAATCAATTTGCCAGAGAAGCTGATTTAATCAGACTGATTCAGGGATAAGTGAGGTCTAAATGTTTCACAGGCAGAGGGGAAGAGCCTGTTTTCTGTTTGGGACCTAAATTATCATCCAGTGACCTACAGGCTTGAATTTCTCTCATACAGACACATGACCAAAGCCTATATGGGTGGTAACACATCAGTCAAGGGTAAAATTCCACAAGGCACATTCACTTTCCTACCCCCACCCTAGATATCTGAACGGAAACTTCCCTTTCCTTCCTCACTACACCCAGCACCACTGCCTCAAACACCAACCCCACCTCCAGCAGCATGGCACGCTCATTCCTACCAAGAAAACAGCTTGGAGAGTTCTGGAAATAACAAGAGAGAAAAGTAGGGCAGCCTTTCCCTAAGCATCACCCTCAAATCTGCAGGGATGTAGCATCAGAGACTCAGGGCTGGAAAGGGCTGGAAAGGAAAGGGCTGTGGCAGCTGCCTCGAGCATCAGTCCAAGGTTGGCCTAAAAGACCAGAGGCGCTGTGCTCATCCACAACCCGTCCTGAAGCATTTGCTAAGCTGGCCTGAAACAAATACAGCTGCAAGGGAGAATTTACATGTGTGGCAACTCAAGTTCCAATTAGCTGAGGAAATGGGTCCTGGGAGATCAAATTAGTTTGTGGCAGCAAGAATAGCTAATTTAGCATGCTCAGACAAGCAATTATTTCTTTCCCTAAATACCACTTTCTCCATGCACTGATGCCTCTCTGCACTGATCCACAGCCCTATCTTGTAATATCATTTGTGACAGTCTTTTAGGAGCTATTCTGCAGAGAGTAATACGGGTTTGCTTTAGTTAAACTAGCAGAACAAGCTGCAGAAACTGGTGCAAAAGGGTTGCTGGAAGCACATATGGAACTGCAAAACCAGGGCTCTGATTAGTCCAGTTTCTGTAGACAGCATTAGTACCAAGCTCCACACAGCCTCAGTGTTTCATGGCCCACACAGGAAGAGCTACAATAGGAAACACTTAAAAAAAATATTTTAAAAACCCCAAAACATCAAAAAACCTCTACCATAAAAAAAACCCCAACCCAAAACCCACCCCCCAAAAACACCTCTCAGAAAGAGTGATTTTATTGTGAGGGTGACTGAGCATGGGCACAGGTTGCCCAGGGAAGTTGTGGAGTCTTAATCTCTAGAGATACTCAAAAGCCACTTGTACATATGTGATCCTAAACAAGCCACTTCAGATGGCCCTACTGGAACAGAGGGTAGGACCCAGATGACCTCCAGAAGTCCCTTCCAACCTCGGCCACTTTGTGATTATGTGGAAAAGCTCATCAACTCACCCTGCTGGAGAGTGACTGCAAATGGCCCATATTTACATCATCACCAAGAAAAGAAAGGATGCAGGAAAGCTGTTTCTGCTGACTTCACATTGCCTGCTCTCCCAGCAGGCAAAGGGAAGTTTTCAACTACTGTATCAGACTGAGATTCTAGCATGAACCTCACTGCCTGAGAAGAAACCACTCTCACTGTCTCTGAAGAATGAGGGTTGTTTGGCTTATGATGGCACCTACAGGCCACGTAAAAATTCAAGTAAGGGTCAAAAATCTTATCTTTGCACTCACACCTCAGTATATTGGCAGTAGCAATTCCAGAGTCCTCCATACCAGTTGACCTGGGCAGGAAAAACTTGTGTTCTTCTAAGAATAAACAGAAAAGGGATCTTTGCAGGTGTAAGATTCAGTTATACTTGGTGATGAATTTTTTGTTTTTCGGAACACAGCCCCCTTACAGGGATGAATTCTCCTATACAAGACAGTATCAAAGTAAAAATCCTTATCTTACACTTCTTGTCTCTCTCATTCACAGGAACCACAGAATTAGTGGAAATTTTGGTTACATATAGCATGACGACATTCAGCTCACTATTTCCAAATTTGGTATTAATAAAAAATTAGAATTTTATTGCAATAAACAAACACATGGTTTAGGCTGATAGTTCATTATAGAAAAGGAAAATTAACTCAACTTATTGAGAGCAGTCAGGCAGATTCCTAAATTCTTAAAAATGTATCACAGAACTTGCCTATTATTCAGTTAGGGCAAACCACACAGCCAAAGTGACACCCACAGTCAAGTGACACCAAGAAGAAACATCTGGAAGCAAGCAGTAGTTCCTTTAGGAAACTGCTTTGGTCTTGCTTACCATTTTAACCTGCCAGTAATTTTAAACTTCAGCCTTCTTAGACAGCAGCAACTTCCATGGTTTAAAAGCATCCTCTGTATGTACACCAAAAGAGTACAATGGCTGAGTTCCAGACACCTCTCTGTATCCATCTGGTTTAGATATAAAGATCCTACATTTTTGCACTTCCCGTGATTTTTAAAGATGCAAGACAACCAACAAGCAATTAAGATTTATTCCTGTCACAGAGAAATGTCACCACATAATGCATCTTATTTTATTTATATCCCATGAACATCACTGCAATTCCAGGAACTTAGAAGAATACACTGAGCGATGGTCGCTTGCGTTTACCTTCCTGGATCTGCTTCTCTTTACGATCCTGTGGAAGAAAGGGAACATTTATCATTATCCTACTAGAGAAGAACTTTCAAGCAGCCTGGGATAACAGAACAGCAGTTCTAGTATTTCAGCATAGACCACATGAAGGTAGCAGCACACAGGATTTTAAGGGTCTTTTCCACCCTGAATGATTCCATGAGCACAAGCTGTTTAAAGGTAAAAGGTAACAAGGCACTCAGCTTCACCTACTAAAGACCTGCTCAGACTGGCCTCACTCCTGGGTACTCTCACAGGCCCGCAGAGACCTCTTCCTGT
>VXBB01005092.1:755465-802884 GCA_013399915.1 Illadopsis cleaveri | reverse complement strand
GAGGGCTGGGGTTATTGAGCTGCAGCAGGTACTGCCGCTTGAGCCGGGAGCGGATGGCCAGGCGCTCGGCCTCGGCGCGGAGCTTCTCCGGCGATTGGTTGAAGGTCTCGGGGTCGAGCTCGGCGGGCAGCGAGACGTAGCGGTTCGGCCTGTACAGCTTGGCCGGCGACGGAGGCGGCACCGCCATCTTGGAGAGCCGGCCCTGCCGCCGGCGGGGGGGGGGGGGGGGGCCCCCCCCCGCNCACAGGAACCACAGAATTAGTGGAAATTTTGGTTACATATAGCATGACGACATTCAGCTCACTATTTCCAAATTTGGTATTAATAAAAAATTAGAATTTTATTGCAATAAACAAACACATGGTTTAGGCTGATAGTTCATTATAGAAAAGGAAAATTAACTCAACTTATTGAGAGCAGTCAGGCAGATTCCTAAATTCTTAAAAATGTATCACAGAACTTGCCTATTATTCAGTTAGGGCAAACCACACAGCCAAAGTGACACCCACAGTCAAGTGACACCAAGAAGAAACATCTGGAAGCAAGCAGTAGTTCCTTTAGGAAACTGCTTTGGTCTTGCTTACCATTTTAACCTGCCAGTAATTTTAAACTTCAGCCTTCTTAGACAGCAGCAACTTCCATAGTTTAAAAGCATCCTCTGTATGTACACCAAAAGAGTACAATGGCTGACTTCCAGACACCTCTCTGTATCCATCTGGTTTAGACATAAAGATCCTACATTTTTGCACTTCCCGTGATTTTTAAAGATGCAAGACAACCAACAAGCAATTAAGATTTATTCCTGTCACAGAGAAATGTCACCACATAATGCATCTTATTTTATTTATATCCCATGAACATCACTGCAATTCCAGGAACTTAGAAGAATACACTGAGCGATGGTCGCTTGCGTTTACCTTCCTGGATCTGCTTCTCTTTACGATCCTGTGGAAGAAAGGGAACATTTATCATTATCCTACTAGAGAAGAACTTTCAAGCAGCCTGGGATAACAGAACAGCAGTTCTAGTATTTCAGCATAGACCACATGAAGGTAGCAGCACACAGGATTTTAAGGGTCTTTTCCACCCTGAATGATTCCATGAGCACAAGCTGTTTAAAGGTAAAAGGTAACAAGGCACTCAGCTTCACCTACTAAAGACCTGCTCAGACTGGCCTCACTCCTGGGTACTCTCACAGGCCCGCAGAGACCTCTTCCTGTGAGGCATTTTTCACCAAACTAGTTGTGCCTCTTAATTTGTACCTTAGTTTCTACCTCCTCCTTCTGGCTGAACAATTCAGCTTAGAGAACTAATTACGGAGAAACTTCTTTATAACTTGCCTAGAAGTGCCTGTGCTCACTTTCTACCCATTTGTACCTCACTCTGCAGTCATGTACCTTTCTGACAGGCACCATTACAGTACACAGGCACTGCAGATAATAGCTAGATTCCTTCTGCTGGATAAAACCAGAAGATTTGCTCAAAACCTGGTAATTTATGTCTTCCTTTCTCAGATACACAGCAAACATTCCTAAGAGAAAAGACTATGATTATCGTGCCTTATGTACTACCAGGAAAACAAGGAAAATCCCCAAATATCACTAAAGGAACTGCAATAAAGGGAAGTGGATTATCCTGGACACTAATTAAAGACTTCAGCATAGCAAAATGCTGCAGAGGTACTGAAGTCTCAAGAACATTTACATCAACATGCTAAGCATGTTTCCTAAAACCTGAGATTTCAATTCACCCTAGCAAGCAACATTCCCTACAAATATTCTATTAATTTATGTTAGTGCTTTGTGGTTTATGCCTTGATCTAAAATGCCACTTCTGTGCAAAAGAGCGCAATAAAAGTGTTTTACAACAGCCACAAATTCTGTACTAAAAACAGCCACTGTGTGCCTGTTAACATTTTTTAATGTATGTATATGGCTGAGCTTTTTCATAATGATCTACCATTGTTCACATTCTGACACTCAGAGTTTAGGAATTAGAATGGAAGCAAGATAAACCTTCCAAAATATTAAAACATCCAGCTGAAATCAGACACAGCAATTAGCATAATTACTCCCCTCATTTGCTTCACTAAATTAGAGAAATGGTCAAGCAATTGCACAGAGATATTGTTAGGTCTGTCATCCAAAACCTTCCTGTGTATTTTAAGTTCAAAAAGCATAGTTAATGCATGTCAACTGCTGAAAATAAGAGTAATTGAGGATTAATTTTCACTCAGTGCTTCACAGAGCTTTGTGACTGCAAAACAGGCTGATCAGGCAAACTGTGACTGGCCATACCTCCAAGGGTACAATAAAGGGCTCTCAGAAAAACAAGACTCTGCAACCAGTAACAGGCTTTGAGACAGCAGCCTCGCTATCAGCCTTTCCTCCTTCACTACTTTAATGGTATTAATCATTCTTAGGTGCATGAGGATACCACACAGTGAGACTCCAAGCAGATCTGCATTTTACAAGCTAGTGTTTGTGGTATTCGCTGATGTTCAGCGCTGTGGGCCGACTTACCCTGTCAGCTTTTAAGACAAACATCCAGAAGAGGAGGGGGCCTAACCCATAAACAGCTCCTAGAAAGGACGTCTTGAGTGTCGGGCGGAAAGTAGGGTACACGTTCTGCGACTTCGCATAGCCCCAGCGGATCAAGGCGGGATTTTCCTGGGGTGCAAAGAGAACGCCAGTGAGGCCCGCGGGGCTCTGCAGCGGTCCCTCCACCCGGGGACTGAGGCCAAGGCACACCGGGAAGGGCACCAAGGTCACGGGGAGGGCGNGCCCCGCTGCCATAGCCCGGGACAACTTCCACTAGACCAGGTTTATCAGAGCCCCAGCCAGCCTGGCCTTGAATGCTTCCAAGGGATGGGGCATCCACAGCTTCTCTGGGGAACCCGTGCCAGTGCCTTACCACACTCACAGTAAAGGATTTTTTTCCATGATATCTAACCTAAACCAACTCTTTTGATTTGAATCCATTCCCCTTCCTCCTGTCACTAGACTGTCTTGTAAATAACCTTTCCTCATCTTTACTGTGAGTTCCCTTCAGGTACTGGAAGATCACAATTAGGTCACCTCAAAGCCTTTTCTTTCCAGGCTGAACAAACCTAGTTCTCTCAGCCTTTCCTGGTGGGAGAGATGCTCCACCCCTGTGATCATCTTGTTGGCCTTCTCTGGACTCGCTCCAACAGATGGATGTCCTTCCTGTGCTGGGGGCCCCAGAGCTGGATGCAGTGTTCCAGGTGGGGTCTCACAGAGCAGAGGGGCAGAATTCCCTCCCTTGCCCTGCTTTGGATGCAGTCCAGGACATGTTTGGCTTTCTGGGCTGTGAGTGCCCATGGCCAGAGCATGTGAAGCCTCTCATCCACCAGCACCCCCAAGTCCTTCTGGTCAGAGCTACTCTCAATCTGTTCATCCCCCAGCCTGTGTTGATCCCAGGGTTGTCCCAACCCAGGTCCAGCATCTTGCACTTGGTCTTGTTAAATCTCATGAGATTCCCAGGTACCCACTTCTCCAGCCTGTCTTGGCCTTACCTGGCCTCACCTGCTGTGGCTCAGGGCATGTCAGGGGAAGGATTTGGTCTCACAATAACAACAGTTCCAGCAGGTCAATTTTTCCTGTCACCTGCAATTAAAATGGCCTTCAGGATGAGTCTCGGGTCAGGAGTGTTACTTTCTTTGAGTCTGCTGGGACAAGGGGGTGCCATTGCTGTGGAAGTGTTAACTGCCCTTTTGAAAAGTATTTCTATGTTTTAGAAAGTGTAGTTTGTGTATGTCAAACTGCTGTAAATAAGTCTCTTAACATTACAGGATCACAGAATATTATGTGTTGGAAGTGACCCACAAGGATCATCAAGTCCAAATTAGCCCTGCACAGAAGCATCCCCAAGAATCACACCATGTGCCTGAGAGCATTAGAGCATTGCCCAAACACTTCTTGAATTCTGTCAGGCTTGGTACTTTTACCACTTTCCTGGGGAGCCTGTTCCAGTGCCCAAACACTTTCAGGTGAAGAACTTTTTCCTCATATCCAACCTAAACCTCCCCGTCCTCAACTTTAGTCCGTTCCCTCACGTCCTGTTGCTGTTCACCAGAGAAAAGAGATCAGTACCTGTCCCTTTACCTCTCCTCACAAGGAAGGACTGCAATTAATTTACACTGTCAGTGCTGCAGAGAGCTTTGTTATAGCTACACTTGAACATTAATTCATTTTTGAACTGAATAAAAAATCCCTACATCTGAACGATATTCCATGTTACAGAAAAGATATGTTGCAGGCAGACTGGTATTTGCAAACCCCCACATTTATGGGCTTTCAGCTTCAAATTGTCCCTTTAATTCTTTAACCAAGCTGCCAGGTAACCTCCAGGATTCTCAAGAGGCAACTCACCACCTGACAGACATTACTGACAGGTTCAGGAATCTGTCAATCTGTCAGGAATCTGCTTGGTGAACAGTGGGCAAAGCAAACAGGGGTTTGACCTTGCACTGCTTTCATCCAGCATGTTTCCATGTGGCCAAGAAGGCCAATGGCATCCTGGCCTGGATCAGCAATAGTGTGGCCAGCAGGAGCAGGGCAGGGATTGTCCCCCTGTACTGGGCACTGGTGAGGCCACACCTTGATAACTGTGAACAGTTCTAGGGCCCTCTCTGCAAGAAAGACATTGAGGGGCTGGAGCATATCCAGAGAAGGGCAGTGGGGCTGGTGAAGGGTCTGGAGCCCAAGTCCTGTGAGGAGCAGCTGTGGTTGTTTAGCCTGGAGAAAAGGAGGCTCAGGGGAGACCTTTTGGCTCTCAACAACTATCTGAGAGGAGGTTGTAGCCAGATGTGGAGTGGGTCTCCGGTCCCATATAACAAGTGATTGTACAAGAGAAAATGGCCTCAAGTTGTGCCAGGGGAGGTTTAGATTAGATATTAAGAAATTTTTTTTCACCGAAAGAATTATCCAGCCCTGGAACAGGCTGCTCCAGGAAGTGCTGCAGTCACCTTCTCTGTAGATATTCAAAAGACATGGCATGTGGGGACACTCTTTAGTGATAGACTTGGCAGTACTGGGTTAATTATTGGACCTGATGATCTTAGAGTTATTTTGCAACCTTAATGAGTCTTAGGCTTTGCCTTGAAGAAGTTTTTATCTTGTTGGTATTAAGAACTTTAGTCTCCAGTGATGTAAATAAATATATGCAAGTTGTCTTTCTGGAAACAAAGTAGCCAGTAAACAAATTTGCTGTTGTGTTTTCTTCTTCCAGTATACAAAACAGTGGTGGTTATGCTGATTGGGACCCAGTAAGTCAATGACTGTACATACATAGTTATGGCCTGATTTACACTGTGGTAACTGCAGACTCAGGTAATGTTGGATGAGGGATTACAGTTTCGTCCTAAACATACACAAAATAATACTGCTGACTCTATTTAAGATGCTGTGCTTTGGCACTGCAATAATAGAGCAAAAGCTCCTCCTCACATCCTACCTTTTCACACTTTTTCCTAAGCACTTGGAAAATAAATGACCTCCTTTTGGTCTGAACAGCTAATTAGGAGTTGTGACTTGCTTTCAGCAGGATGAAATACCATTTGGATGTTTCTGCAGTTTGTGTGCCTTGAGCACCACAACACACAGCATTAGGTACATTTCCCTCTCAAGTACAAGCCTATAGTCTTCTCAGAAATCTCTCCAGCTTTTCCACCCTCATTTTCTTCACAAACATGTCTGCAAATCCAAGTGAAAACCAAGCTGCTTTGTTCACAGTCAGCTCCCAGGGAAGTACTTATATACCCTGTTGCCTTTTCTCCCAGGGCATTCATCTTGGGTCAGTGACTCCTGGAGCATGGAAAAATATACTCCCTTCCCATTTTGTGACCACTGGATTTAGTGAGATTTGTGTCTCCAGTTCCACGATCTGTGTCTCTTCATAACTGGCATGTAGAGAGCTGCTTTAGAAGCACTGTACCTATACCAGCAGCACTGCCATGTGGCACTCCTGGGGTACTTCCATCTCTGAGTGTTCCCAAAGTCTTGGCAGCCTCTGTCTCCCAGCCCCTGCATGGCTTGCTGCTTTTAAAGCTGCTCCTCCTGCTCTCTCTTATTGCTTAATAAAATGACACGTGCAGCCTTGAAACAGATTGGTTCCTGGCAGAAGTGCAGATTGGATTAGCAAACTGGGAAGGGTTAGCTGCTCTGTGGGAAATGGTGGGCGTTTTTTTACCTCTTTGCTGCATCACAGAGTGGAACAGAACACTCCTGTTCCTGCAGATCTCCCAAAGGACTTCAAAACAGCCAGATGCTTTTGCCCCAGTCTGCTGACTCCTGAGACCTGTCTGAAGTGGTGTGTGATGGTTCCTTTGGGCAGGAGCAGAGATGGTCTTGTGGTGAAGTCACTTGGCAAAGGCAGCAGGTTCAGCTCCAAGCCCTGTTGCGGAATCTTTGTGATCTTATCAGTGCAGGTCCAAGCTGTGCCTTCTCCTTCTCCCCACAGCTCGTAGCTGTGAGTGTGCATGCTTGGCATGCAAACAGTGCTGGAATTAATTCCACTGGGAGAAAAACAGAAGGTACAAAGCAACATTTCCATTAACAATGTAATGTACTGTATTAGAAAACCGAGCAGCCAGCTGCTATGCTGAAAACACCTTTGCATTTCCTCTCTCACCACTAACTCATCCTCCTTCCCAAAGGATCCAAATCCTCACAGGGAGTCTTTTCTGAGAGATGCCACTTGTTTCATGGGGTAAGAAAATAACTAAATCCCTTCCAGAGAAACATTCTCTGACACTGAAGCCTGTGCATTGCAATTTGTTGTTTTCACTCCTCTAGGGGTGAATTTGTGCACTTTCTTTGTTTTGTAACAGCCTTGTTTCTAACTTGAAAACACATCTTTCAGCAAAAGCCTGAGTCACCAATAGTCAGTGTCTAAACCTTGCATAAAGCAATGCAGGACAAAGACAGAAATGCTGCAGACAAAGCACTTGACTGAAATCAGTGATTGCTTTTTCTCCTGCTGCACACAGGGAGAAATGCTGTGGTGACAAACTGTCCTCCTGTGCAGACCTCCTGTGTCATCTGCTCCTCCTGGACCACCCTATGGTAGCCTCTGAACACAGTCTTGCTGCTACTGCAAACCATCTCTGAAACAAAAGATTTTGCAAGAATGAGCAAGACCCTCCTTGTCCCTGTTTTGTCAGCCAGGTCTTGAAGCTCGTTTGACTCTCCTCCTGACTGCTGGTGTTGACCTAAGGCAAGCAGCAGGAATATAAAATAGGATCAAGTAAGGGTGGGGCCAGTCTCAGTAGGGCAGCACAGGCTTGAGCTAGAATATGCTGGTCATAAAACCACATCCTCGTGGGCTCACACCCCAAGGCTTAACAGGTAAGACCCCAAGTGGTTTTTCTTCTTTTTTATCAGGACTGCTGTTTGTTGAATGTTCAAGGTTGGCAGCATTCAGTGAAATTGACAATTCTCCTATGAAAATGCCTTTGAAGTTTACATCATCTGTTTTCTTTGCCATCAGCAGTAATCAAAATGGAAAGAACAGTCAAGAAAATTAATCTATGTCCAGAACCCCATGGGGGGTTGGCCTTGACTGACTGCCAGACATCCACCCAGCTGCTTCCTCACTCTTCTCCTTGAAAGGGCTGGGGGAGAAAATTACATAGAAAATCTCATGGCTTGTTAAAAGTGCAGTTGTTCAGAAAACCAAAAGCTGCACAGGGAAGCAAAGTAAAAAAAGGAATTCATTAACTACAACCCATAAGCAGGCAGATGTCCAGCTATTTTTTGGGAAGCAAGGCCTCAATAGGCATAGCAGTTGCTTGGGAAGACAAATGACATCACCACAAATGTCCTCCCATCACTCTCCTTCAACTTTTATTTTTAAGGAGGGCATCATATGGCAGGGGATATCCCTTTGGTTATTTGGGTCAGCTGTCCCAGTTATTCCTCCTCCCAATCTCTTGCCCATCTCCAGCCTACAGACCCTCAGAGTTGTTGGTGGGGTGTTGGAGAGAAAGCCCTGACACTGTGCTGGCACTGCTCAGCAATACCCAAACCTGTGTGTTACCAGGCCTATTTTAACCACAGATGAAAGTCACAGACCCTTTAGGCTGCAGTGAAGAAAGTCCATCCCAACCACACCCAGTACAAAGGTAGTTTGAAAGATGTCTGACGCCACTGAATTTCAGACCATTTTCATACAAAGTAGCCTGACATCAGACACACCTTTATGGCACTCTTTGATTGAAGCCACAAATAGCTTCCACCTAGAGTTTAAAGTAACCCCACATACCTTCCTTTTAGAACAGTGTGATTTTTCTGGTGGCTTTTCAGTCTTGCCCTGAAATTCACAGACTGGATTTTTTTGACTATATACACAAAGTCACTCCTATCAGTGTGGCCAGACTAAGTGGTTCTGTGCGTCAAGTGAATGAGAGAAAAATTAACCTAAATCACAGACCTATCTCCCTACTTCCAAGGTGACCATGCATGATGTTTTCAGAAGAGACAGGTTAAATATGCTGTCAACTCCAAAAATACTGGTGCCTGTCAAACTTGTGCTGAGTGCTTGCAGTTGCCCTGTTTGAATCAGTTGTCAGGCTGGGTCAACATGTCGCTGTGCTCTTTTGTGATTTCTCACTGACCTTTGCAAAGAAAGCAAGCTGAAAAATGGGGGAAGCTAACAAAATCACTCATATCACAAGAAGGTTCCTGAACAGAGGCCCCTTACTTCTAATTCCCACATGCAATGGCCAAGAAGGGTCATTTGGCTTCTGTTCCCATTCTGTACAAGTGAATAAATACTGCTAAGTGTGCTGCTGACCTTCTTTTGAAGGGGCATCAATATCAAGCATCCATGTGCATGGATATATCCATGGTAAAAGCCAAATGGATACAGAAAGGGAGCAGTGTAAGAAGCATTAGGATCCAGCTTAGTTTTATTTGAACTCAGAATGAGTGTATCGAACTGCAGCATATAGTTACACCAATAAATTGTCCAGATACATGTAATTCATTCTATGTTAAGAACTGAAGTCCCCAGTGTCTTTATCTTACAGTTGTTTAAAGGAAGCCTAGCATGCAAAGGAAGGAGTTAAGATGGTTAAGGGAATTATGAATTGTTAGTACAGCCAACAGGCCACCCATAAATGTGTATCAAATGTCGAGCTCAGCAGGAGTTAGTTACAAAACTAGGACATTTAATGAGTCGTGAAGTGCCAGGAATTATGAGACATGGCATTAAACAAACCATTCCTGCCTCTCCTTGGCTTGTCCAGAGATGATGGCAAGAAGCCCTCTGCTGTTTCAGCTTTTCCTGTCAAAATAAAACTTTTGACTCACATTGAATTATGGCCGTGCCTGAGCTGCCTCAGCCAGGGAGCTGGTGCCGCCTGGGCGGCCCTGGTGAGAGCAGGATAAGCTGGCAGCCAGCATCTCTTCCCCACTCCTTTGCAGGTCATTGATTGTAGCTTTTAACACTGTTCTATTCTTAGCTCTCCCTCTGCTTCCAGCTCCTTGCACGGGAAACTATTAATAGTTACGTGTGAATGAAGAGTGGGAGAGGAAGAGGTCTTGGAGTAGGGTGGGAATTTGAAACATACCCTGCATGTCTGAGGGTGAGTCCTGTTGTTGGTTAAGTGTTAGAAGTGCTTAGCCAGTTGAGGGCTAACACTGTTCCTAGACTTCCCCTCAAAATGGCTGTCAGGAACTGGAATACTCCAGCAAGCTGTCATTGCTCCAACCACCCAGATGCAGCATAAAGCTGAGATCCTTGCCTTAGAGTTGGCCTGAACTGTGTGAAATGTGTGTTGTATCTCGGCTTGGCTCAAGTTCCTAACTTGACCTTAGGCCTTCCTTACTACTTTGGCTTTGCCTGGACAACACTGGACTGCAGTTGGTTGTGGTTATTGCCACTGGTCCTGCCCTCATCACCTTGTCTGGCTCCCAGCTCAGCCCAGTCTTGCCATTCCTGGACTGCTCTGTCACTCATGGAGCAGTGCTCAACTCCTGGCTGTGGGGATTGTATGTGGTGCCAAGGGTGAGCTCAGATGGCTGCCAGTAAAAATTCACAAAGCAGTTGCTAACAGGAGTCAGTGAGAAGAAAGTCAAGTGTTGCAGGAAATGGCTCGCACAGCGTAAGGGGAAGCTCACACGTCTTTTCTGGCCTGCAGCTCCTGACACAGACCATCACCAGAAGCTAATGTTTGGGTTTTTTTCCCCATTTCTCTGCAGGTGTTTTGCTCTGCCCACAAAAGAAATGACAGATCTGCTTCCTTCAGTTTGGGTATCAGAAAAGTACCAGTGGCTGCCGTGAACTCTGCCTCCTTCTCTCTGGCATGATGGGGAGAGTTTCAGATGGTGAGTCCTCTTATCCCAAAATATGTCTGAGAGACTGTGAACCATCCCTTGGAGATTCATTTTTTCTCCGTGGGTTGTGGAAAGAGTTTGGTGTGGCCCAGATACTTTCCAGCTCCCTGAGTATCCACTGTGTGACAGAGTGCCATGGTTTGTGTAGCCTGGAGCAAAACGTTACACAGCCTTTATTGCACATGGAGGATGCTCCTGTGAGTTCTTCCCAGACCCACAAGTGAAAAGCTGGACTTGTTGACAACAAAGGAGCCCTATGAAAAATGGCTCTGGCCCACAAAGCTTTCACATTCCCTGCAGTGTCTTACTTGAAGTTACCTGATGGGTTTAGCTGGACTTTCTTTCACAAACAGAATCAGAGTGTAAAGAAAAGCTTGCTGTGTGAAGATCCAACCAAGAGGGGCCAGGAAAACTTTAATCCCCAACAGACATGGCCACTCCTGCTTGAAAAGACAGAAATACAGTGCCCCAACAGCTGGTTTGGTGTTAGGGACTTGGCCTGTCAAGTGGAGTCCACTTAAGAACATTATCTTGGAGGAAACCTCACTTTGTGGTATCTTCAGGTCCAAAACTTATCCACAGCCTGAAATTAATTTTTAACTCAAAAAAGAATAGGACTTTAAAGACAATGTCTTTTTTAGGAGTCACAGATTTCTCCTTTGTACGGGAAGACACTCCAACCCTGTGTGGGGGAAAAAAACCTCCTGCCTGAAATCTGTGATAGATGAACCTTGAAGGAGAAGCAGCTCTATTGTACTGTTGTGTAGAAAAAAGATACTCACTTTGTTTTGCTTTATATATTTTGTTAGAAGTCTGGAGCTTAAATTCTAAATCAAGTCTTTGGGAACACACTGTGAAGCAGGCCATCAGTATGAATAAAATATGTTAGTAGGAACATGTGGAATTTAGTGTGACTCTTTGGCAATCTCTGTATTGCAGTGGGGAAGGACTCAGTTGTGGCAATGCAGAG
The DNA here is from genome assembly GCA_013399915.1 of Illadopsis cleaveri. Classification (NCBI taxonomy): domain Eukaryota; kingdom Metazoa; phylum Chordata; class Aves; order Passeriformes; family Timaliidae; genus Illadopsis; species Illadopsis cleaveri. Next base: position 791,556 of record VXBB01005092.1, on the reverse strand, counting down.
TGGTTTTTTCTTTGCTCAAGTAAAAGACAGAATACAAATGAGGCTGTTGCTGCAGAATGCCAGCTAGTGGAAGAGATACACCATGTCCAGACTGGATATTTCAGTGTTTAAAAAAAGATTATGGCAACACTTGAACTTTAAACTTCTGACCCATAGAGATAGAAAGGCAGAGCAGTGATGTCCCTGGACTCTTGTTATCATTGTGTAAAGCAGGACCATTCACTAAACAAGAAATATGCTTTAGCATTGCAGAACCCTGTATCCATCAGGTTTCACCTTCCTGTTTGGGAAGATGGGGTAAGGCAGCTGCCAAGGTTAAAAATTGCTTCCTAAATTAATGTTTCCATACTTTTCTAGATAACCTCTTAGCAGAGGGGTTTCTCTTTGTGTAAACCACTTCTTTTTACAGTGCCGTAACTCCCTAATTCAACAAGTGTAATTGTGATTTCAGTGCTTGAAGGGAAGATTTCTACTTGTGGTGTGACTGTAGCCTTGGTTTCGTGCCTGAGATGTTTAGGTTTTCTGAAATTTTTTTCCCAGAGAATTTTCTGTAAACAAGTGTTTTGTAAACTGTAACTTTGTTTTTCATTCGTTCTCCTAGGAGGGATTTCTTCTCGATGTCCCTCTGGCCTCACCAATGTGATTGAAGATGTTTATCTTTTTGTCACCAATCAGATTGGTCTGTGTAAAATAGTATATAAGGGAGCCACATCCCAAAAATAAAGGAGTCATTTTCAGCCTTCTGAAATTCAGCGTCTGTGTCGTTGTGGTGTAAAACAGTGTCAGTGTGACCCTTGCAGGACTCTTTAGGCACACTGCTTTTCCTGCTCTCCTACTGCCCCCCACTCCATCCCTTCACATGCATACTCACCTGCATATGTTTTAGTCCTACCCAATCCTTTTCTCCCATACTCTCAGCACTGCTGACAGGCTCTTTACACCCTCAACCTACTTTGACTTCCTCTGCCTCCTTCACTTGCTGCTCAGTCTTTTCCCTGCTCTCTACTGGACACATCTTGCTCACTTTCATCCAAACATGTTTAAAAGTAGATCCAGTTGTGGTGGCAGCCACGTGCAAAATGCTTGGCAGATGGCAGCTGACAACTTTTTGCTACTCTGCTCCCTGATTCTTCTCATCTTTTTTAATCAAGCAACGTGTACACACCACATTGGGAGCAGGAGCATTCACAGTTCTTCCTCCTTTGCTTTGAATTATTTCAGAAACTTCCTGGGCCTGAAGCTAAGGGAAGTGTAAGCAGCCATCATACAGCTTGCTGGTTCTCCTCAGCACAGGAGGGCTGATCAAACTCAGTTTCTACAATCAGCCTTCTTGTTTTACAGACCAGTATTGTGGTGAAGGCTATGGAGAATGGCCCATCCATCTCTGTACTAATGCTTTTCATGGTGAATCCTTCCTTTCTTTGTGTGCAACATACTGTCAGGAGAGAGTTTGTCCTGACTCAGGCACAGGCATGGTATCCTCACCGTCTGTTGCTGTGTTGGTCTTGCTGCAAGCTCCTGGAAGGCAGCCCTCTCATGTTCCCCACACAGTCCACCAGTCCCTGCAGTGACCAGAGCTGCCCACAGCACAAAGTCACAAACAGAATGGCTCTAAGGAAAATTGCAAAGCCTGGTGCTGCTTTGTCTGTATCAGTCTTTCACGGCTGGCTGAGATGCCTCTTCTGCTGGACCAATTAATAGGGAGGTTGCATTTCTCTGTAATTTCCCTGAGGACTGAACACATCTCAGCAACTGAAAGAAAAAGGGTGGTGACCTCACCTCTGACCTGCTTAATTCTTTCCAGGATAGTCCTTCTAATGAAGTCTTGAGAATGTCTGGGATATACCCATGAGACAAACTCATATGCTAAAATCTGTCTCAAATCCAAATGAAAATTTGAAATATGATAAAACACTCACAGCACAACAGTCACCGAAGTTAAAGTGCTTTTTCTTTACAGTTATATAACTCTCCCCAGCACAGAGCAAGACCCCATTTCCCATCGCTTTGCTTTGCCTTGTGAGGCTGTGTCGACTCCTTGACCCTTTCTTGTTTTACTTCACTGTAGAAAGAACTTGAACTAAGCAGGAAAACTGAGCCCCTAATCTTAAAAATCTCCTGCATATTTTTTAAGATCAGTGAAATTATGAAGCTTTGGCTTCCTTGTTCTTAGACATAGTTTTTGCAGAGGCATCACAGGGGTGAGATCTGTTCCTGACTGCAATGCTGCCTTTTGTTCATGCAATGATAGAAAAGGTCTTTCTGACCTGCAGAGCAGTCTCAGAGCACAGTTACCTCTGGCTGTATCGTCCCACCTCTGACATTTGTCAGGCAGTTGACAACTTCAGTTGACAGCTTATGGATTTTTATCCTATTTTCTTGCAGCACAACCTCTTCCAAATACCAGCATCTCTCTCTTTTCTGAGTGCACCTATAGTGCATCTGGCACCAGCTTTGTCTTGATTTTTGACTGTGTTTGGGACAAATTCTTCTGACTTGCCTATCATGTAGCATAGTGCTGACACAGACCTTTTACATGTGCTGTGCATGGTGCACAGGGACACAACTGCAAGATGTGACACTGTGGTGACAGGTCTCTTCCCTGGGACCTCTTGGAGGGAGAAGCTGTCACTCACTGCATTATCTTGACCTTGTTGAGAAGCAAAGGTGCAAAAGCATCCCAGAGTCCAGACAGTCACAGGCTTGATCAGGACTGAATTTAAACAGTTTTCTACAGAGGGTACTGCCATGCTCATGGTCCTAGGGTGACCTTGGGGCACAGCATGCAGAGGGATGTCCCTAGGAGTTTAGGGCTGATGGTGTTGTTAGCATTAGCTTGTCCTTGCCTAATACCTTATTCTTGGAAGAAAGGAAAAGTCAGGATTGGGTATCCCTTGGACAGAACATTAGTTGATCAGAGCATAGATATTTTGAGGTGATTTCTTCTGGTAAAGATTACTTTCTTGCTTGAGAGTTGCTTGTTGTTTGTGCTCTGTGGCAGTGAAAGGCCAGTAGGTGATGAGGAAAAGGTGATCTTTAGTTTAGGACAGGAGAAGTGAATCAACCACCCAACAGCTGGAACTGCATTTGTGACTTTGCCTGGCACCCTTCTGCTCTTATGGCTTGATCTTGTCTCAAGATTTCAAATCTTGGGGTGCAGTCCAGGATTTCTGAAGAAATCATCAGTCTTTCCCAGCAGTAAGAGGTAGTGCTGAAAACATAGTGGGTTAATGATGATGCTGATAAAAATACCAATAAAAATAATACCAATAAAATTTCCTTCAACAACCATTTTCACATATTTGCTGTTTTGATGCAACATTTCTGGGTTTTGACAGAAACAGAAGCACTTCCTCATCCTTCCATTGAAAAATATTTTGTTTGTTTATTTTCTACCTCCTTTTCTCCTCTTTATACCAGTTGCTAAGGGAAACAGAGGAGTAAACAAGAGGAGAAAAGTGAGAGGGATAAAGGAAAGGAAAACAATTCAGGTTTTGTTATTTTGAATGCATTTTTTCAACCAAACCAAATATCTCATCATGATAAAAATACAAGAAAAACTCCTTTCAGCAAAAGCTGCTGGTTCTCTGTGCTTTCTCAAATCAATTCCTACTGCATTGTGTCCCCCTGAGTGTAGCAAAGGCTAGCATGAGGTATCCAGAAAATGCTGGCTCCTGACAAAATGGCTGGTTTGGTTTTAGAACTGCAGAAATGCAGTGGTAAACAGCAAATCTTATGTGTTTTCTTAACAATTATCCATAGCTGCTTCTTCACTTTACAAAGTAACTTTAGGTTGCTCCTTTCTGCACCAGTGAACAAAGCCTCCTGAGACTCTGCACATGCTGGTCTGGTAGGTGTGCTGCAGGTGTGCTGGAGTCCTGCTTTGAGAGGATTATTATTATTATTATTATTATTATTATTATTATTATTATTATTAATGAGAAACTTCAGCTGCCGCTCTTGAGCTGAAATCAGTGAAGCTCTGCAGAAAGCAGGAGGTGAATAGCAGTGATGCAGCAAAACTGTTTCCTAGGAAAAAATCTTTTCTACGGGTTCACACTGCACTGCAGAGACTAGAGGAGTCAAAACAAGTTCTGTACACTTTTAGGCAGTATCAAACATATTTTAGCAAAACTGATGTTCTTTGTTGAGTTCTGGACTATTTTTCCACTAGGTAGCCAAGAATTATGCCCAGCTGAATGGGGAAGGAGGTTTGAGCAATGCAGTCCCAAACTAGTAAAATAGCAAAGGGTTCAAAAAGGAAGGGATCTCTGATCTAATGCAAAACTTGATATATGTTTTCAAGATACATCTTGGCTGCAGCAGTAAAGTAGATAGGATCAGCGGTAATTCTGACTAGTATGCTGGGGTTCAGCCCAAAGAAAATTTCTAAAGGGAAGAAATAAAGTTTATAAAAGAATACACTGACCAAATGGAGCTGTGACAAGTAATGCTTCTTCTACATCTTCATTCTTAACCCTGAGCTGCATTCTATGGGTAAAAATAGCTGCTGCCAAAAATACAAGTTGCTTTAAAGAAGCTGCAGTGCCATCATGTCTAGAGGAACTTCCTATTGTTTCTGGGTACAGTGTTGAAACAAGCATCATGGTTCAGACAATAATATTGGGGTTGCAATAGAACTCTTCCAGTTGTTGTTAACTTTCCCGAAGAAAACAACATAGGGGGAAAATTAAAACACACAAGCCTTATTTGCAAAAAGCCCAGTGTAGCAACACTGAATAATTAAGATCTCAAGCCCAGATGAGAGAGACCTTCAGGGATCTGTCCAGAGGGATCCCTGTCAGAGGGCTCTCAGATGTCTCATTGGGAGTTAAATTAAGGACTGCTCCCCAGAAAGGACAAGCTGGTGTGTTGGCCCTGCACAGAGGCACAAAGGAGGAAGGACAAAAGCAATTTCCCCCTGCTTGGTCTGGTAGCCAACACAGGTTAAAAAGATACAATGTGTGGGAGGGCTGGAAAGAGAAGAAAATACACTGCCAGGCCCAAGTCGTGGTGGATTATTAAAAGTCAAAACACCTTGCCATCTGATGATGGGATCAAAACTCATTCTTAGGGCTGCTTCAAGAGGTCCATGCGCAACATGTCATGCTACAAAAGGGTGAGTAAGAGCTCTGGGCTGAAGCAAAAACTTATCATGGGAAGCTCAGTTAAGGTTCCCCTCTGGTCACTGCAAAAGGACCACAAAGCAGATTCTCATAGGCTAAAATTCTGGGTAAAAAGAGAGTTTGACCTCTGAGTTATCTAGGTCCTTAGTGCACAAGGTCAGGAGTCAGTCCAGCTTTTTTTAAGTACCTAATTCAGATGTTTTGCCTGGGGATGCTACAGATTTCTCGTGTTACCTATTATTTGGAAATACATACAGAAGCATTTATAGCACATTTTCACCCTAGATCAATGCAGTGGTGCCACAGTGCTGCCAGATCAGAGTCCCTCAGTACCACAATATTGTGCCATTGGCAGAGAAGACTAAGAGCCATTTGGCAACTGAAGGACACAGGTTTCAAAAGGGACAGAGCAAACTTTTTTAGTTGCTTTATGCTGGGCAGGAGATATCAAAAGAAATCATAGATCACATCACAGGGGTTTTACCATGATGATGATGTGTTCTCATCGTTCCTGCTTCTTGTGGCAGGACTGTCACTGCCAGGCTGGAGATCAAGCCTGGAGGAAGAGCAGTAGCTGTATTGCACCATGGGCACCTGCCCACCATTTCCTTGGAGACCTTGCATTGGGCTTTTGCAGCCCACAGTTTTAGTGCCCAGAGTTTTTGTGTCCTGTGGGAGGAACTCCACCAGTCCTCTGGGAAGGCACACCTCATCCACGTTGTGCTCGTCTTCTTCACTGGTGATAATTGACTTTCCCTTTCTGAATCTCCTGGGCTGACTCCCTGGCAGCTCCACAGCCTTGGAAGCATCTGGTGCATGTAGAGAGACAACTTGTCAGGGAGAGAGGGTGAAAGCAGATGTTTAAAACATCCATAAAAGACCTGCTGGTGCCTGCTGGTGGGCCTCATGGAATGCTGATTTGTATGTATTTCTGCTTATATAAAGCTGGTCCTTTCAATTGCCTGGTATTTTTAGTAGTCTGATCATTTGCATAAGAATACAATCTTGGTTGCTTGGGAAAATGATATGTCCTATATCACTGCTTTCAAACTCCTAACCTTTTCCAACACAACAGGCTCTGATACTTGGCATTTTCACACAGCAATATCTTAGGCTGACTTTTTTTTTTTTGCTTTTACCACTGAATTGCTAGACTCCAATTCAGAGAGAATATCTTCCAATATCCATTTGTATCTTCAAAAAATAAAAATAAGTTTTACTATATTTCTTCCTTAATAATATGTGACTGCTTTGGTTTTTAAGATCATGTTTGTCTATTTTGCATGGACTTCGGTTCATATGGATGGAAAATTGCAGTTATTTATGACTCCATACATATTTGCATCTGAACAATTGTATGCTTCTTGTTCTAGCATTAACAAGAAGAAAAAAAATCTTAGTTCATCAAACTAAACAAAAAAGTTTCACTAATTCAGTTTTTGTTTCTTCTGACTTTTAATGTCCAAAACCAGAGTTTGGTTATTCTAATCCTCAAGCCAGAAAAGATACCACTGTTGGAGACCAGGCATAGGTGTCTTGCGAGGAAGCACAGCAATTTCCCAGCACTTCACACCTAAAGTACATTTGCATAAATTCCTGAATGAACACTCATCAGTGAGAAATACCTCTAGGAAATTAGTCCTGAGTCTTCATACAGCATCAAAAAGGCCATGCTGGCTTAGAGGTGCTTTTCTTAGATGAAAGATTAACAGCTTTCCTGAAAGCTAAATTTTTTGCTTCCCAATGGCTGTTGGAAAGCCTCACTGTAAATTGAGTAGGTCTGAACCTCAGCCTAGTGCAAATTACCATGCATTCAGCGTTTCTCCTTTGTTTTACTGTCAGTGTTTCTGAACTTGCCTTGCTCTGACTTCCCAAAAGGCATCACTAGTATCCTATATTTTAGCCATATTTTATTTATGGAAAAAAATTTAATAAGATGAAAAAGGTTCAAATCTGTGGCTGCTCTGGTTAGATTTCTATTGTCACATCAAAGGAGAGGATATACTGGTTGTCACACTGTGTTGGTAGTGACTATTGGAGAAGAAATAAAATAGAATGTGCTGTTTACTGAATGGTCATTGCAGAAAAAGGTCACTGTCCTATTACTCTCTGCCCTGCATCTTGTGGTTATGAAATGGCTGTGAAGGAGGAGTGAGCACCTGGTCCACTACAGGTCAAGAGCTGCTTCCCACAGGTCAAGAGCTGCAGGAACTTCACCCTCGTGTGCCCAGGCTTTGCCTGATGCCTCAGCGGCTCTGAGGCAGGGCTGAGGCTGCTGCACAAATCTGTAGCACAGCACAAACGAGGCAGAGCTGAAATAGGAAACGGCGTGTTGGCAGAGCTGCTTCAGAACGGGCTCAACGTAGGAACGAGACGTGTCAGATGCTTTCTGAAGCCAGGCAAAGTGACAGCCGGCTGCCTTCCCTTCCGCCTCGGCTAAAGTTCTCCGGGTGTTTTCTTCTCAGACAGGGCTTCAGGTCCAGCCAAGAGCGTGAAATGCAGGTATGGGGAAGGTGGGAGAAAAAGGACATCAAACTTCTCCAGCAGGCAATCCCAGTGTCCTTGCAGGCTGATGCGTCTGCGGGCAGAGCGGGGAGCCGTGCCCTCTGGTGGCAGAACAGGAGAAGGAGAAGTTTAAAACCTTTTCAAATACGCAGTCTAAGGACACCAAAGCAGTCTGTACGCTCTGACCCCTGCCAAAATATTCGGCCTCTGATTAGGCTTGTACTGCCCTTGAAATTCAAGCAGCTCCCGTGTGAGGTCAGGATTTCCTTGCTGCAGTCAGAGGCTCACCTGTGCTGGGAATGCCATTGTCCAGGTGGGATGGCAGATTTTGGAGGAGTCTTCCAGCTACTCAATGAAAGCATGTTCCCTGCCAAGCACAGCTATTGCAGCTCAAAGTATGCAGCCAGGGCTGTCAGCATTTGAGTGCTTCAATATCCAATCTGTCTCTCAGAGCTTTATAACGAGTCCATCACATGGCAGATTTAGGAAGCTCCTAATAGTTCATACTGAAAGATTAGCTTGATTCAGATTCAGATATGGAAGAAAAGCAAGCAGAAGAGTTTTCCTGCTTGCAGGGAGAGCACAGTCCAAATAGATTTTGACAAAAACACCTGTGATTTGGGTGAGTGAGCTGTTAATCACACTGTGAATGTTTTGTCCTTGAAGAATGAGTTTCTTACAGTTGCTTTTAACCTAGAGGAGTGTAGCAAAAGCACTTTATGTGAGCTACCTCCGCATAGCACGTGTATGATGCTTGAGCAACTGATCATCCCTTTCCATCATGCTACATATGCAGCACAGACACATCCTCCCCTGCTGAAGCGCTCTTGCAACTGAAATTAGGGGATCCTCAGTTTGCAGACTTCTTGAATCCTGAATAAAATTATGTTGCTGGTCCTAGGCACACACAGCCTCCACAAAAATCCTGCTAACTTCTCATTCCTAATAAGCTTTGCCACTAGAAAAGGTGAGCAATACCCTCTCTTGTGCAAAATTTAAGCTGCTGGACTCTCCCCTCCTGCATCTTCGTGTGCACACAGTTGAGTGCTGGCCACACAGCGTCATGCCAGGAATCAGTGTGTGGAGTTAGGAAGAGACAGAGAGAAGAAAGTAATTCCTGACCATCAAGGCCCCAGACCTGTTTCCTTACCTGTACGTGGCAAGTTACCATTAGCTGTGGTTCAGTACCTTAAAACCTGCCACCTTTAAGAGGACTTTCCAAGTAAAAACTTCACACAGTTTCCCCCTTTCTGCCTCACCTTCAGCCTTTCAGCAGAATGGAGCATTAGAGCAAGGATACTTTCATCACGAGGTATCTCTCTGCTTTGGTGTCCATTTTCAACCAAAACAAGCCCAGAGCCTGGTACTTGGCATAACTCTTGCTACTGATGCTGGAGGAACACAGAACATGTCCATAGATAGCTGAAAAAGCTTGAATATGACTGTGGTTGCAAAGACATCTCACCAAATTGACCTGTCTGTGCTTGGATATTATATTTAGGTGCTTATGAGGATTTTCTGTTGTGGAGAGCTCAGGAGAGCTTAGATATGTGTATAGCAATCTTTAAAACAATTAAAACAGCTTATATGAGGAGACTCTATGGTTAGTCACACCTAAAATGAATTATCAAGGAAGGCTGGTGCAACAGTCTGTTGGCTAAGAAATTATTTCTTTAGCTCTATGCATTGCAGGATGCTCAGTTCACTAAACCCAGTGGACCTGGAAACATTGGTTTCAAATGATAAAAGAATAAACTGAGATTTATTTTATAGGTGTGCCAGAAACAGTAACAGAGTGCACAATCGTGGACATTTTATTTCCTCACAAATATGTTAAGAGCTCAAAACTGTTGGCTTGTTGCCTTAATGGGATCTTTTTCTGCTTTATTTTTGCTTTCAAGTGGGAATGCAAAGCCTGAAGTTTCATCAGGTTCATAAAGTATTTACCAAAGTTTCTGCAGTGAAATAGGAATGTTGTCAGATCCAAACTGAAAGACCAGAAAACTTATATTCCCCTAATTGTTTGCCATTCAAACAAAACTTTTTCAACAGTAAGTGAACAAAAATAATTTTAACAATTTATAGCAATAGAAATTACTTTGCAATTGAAATTTGTGCTCACTGATGTATTACCTGTATGATAGTACTGCTATTTTTTCTGTTGCTTACAGGAATTCAAGAAATCAAAAATTAGAAAATTCAGAATCATGTAAGCACTAGCAGGACAAAAAAAAAAGCTGTTTAGAAGAGGACTTTCAGCTTTTCTTTTTGCACAAGAAGCAAAAGCCATTCTTGCCACTTGGAAGCAACTTTTATGGATTCTGAATTACTAGAAAAGAGCACTCTCAGTTTCTAGTCTATTCATCAGTTTTGCATAAATGTTTCTTGTTTGGAAACTGTATTTTTGTGACATGCACTCAGTATGTTAATCCCTTAAATTATTGATCTGTTTCATGATATATTTCAAGCCAGACTTTTCCACCCAAATAGACGTCCGGCTTACATAGATTCAACTTGCAAAGGGATTTTTTATAACTGCATATTAAAATACTGTCTCAGTTCATTGGTCCCTGTATGATCATAGCAACAATGCAGTGGCAAAAGATATGAAAAGTCTGTTTCCCTGCAGCTGATGGGGAAACATGATTTTGTAGAAGATGCTTCTTTTCTATGCAGTTCAGGACCACAAGCAGCAAGCTGATGTTGGGAGGTTTTTCTGTCTGAGAGGTGACATGGCTGAGGGTTTTAATATCTTAGAATTCATTTACTTGTAGCTCCCACTCCAGCCACACTAAAACACTCATTTTGGTGCCAGACTGGTCACTCATGGGCAGTCTATTGTATATCAGAAGGTGGCTTAGTAAACAGGGAAAGATTCAGGAAAGATTCCTGTATTTCCTATAGTGTCTGATAGACTATAGGCTCCTATAAACTCCTATATTTTATTATGTCCTCATTAGATGAGAACAAAATGCAAAAGTGCTCATCTCAGGCAGCTTTAAATCCTTGTTATTTAGTGGATGTTGCAATTCCATGATTTCATTCTCAAAAATCACCCTCAGATTTTGAAAGAAACTTCACACAACAGTCTAGCTGTTTTCACATGCTTCAGCCGTGAAAAGGCAAATATTGTACTGAAAACATCAGCTTCAGTCCTTTTCACTGTGTAAATTCCCTTCATGATCCTTTAGGAACCCTAGTCTAGTGGAAAGTGCCCCTCCCACAGCAGAGGGATTGGAACTGGATGGTCTGTAATGTTCCTTGCAACCTGAACCATTCTATGATACTGTGATTCTAAGGGTGAAGCAGATCTTCTTCAAGGACTGTCTTCTGCAGTGTAACAGGATGGTGAGGAGAGGTGTGCAGTGCCTAGAGAGCCCCACCTGCAAGTGCCTCCATCTCCCAGACTGCTTGGCTGGAGGAAGGATAAAAGTTGTGACAACTGCACTGACATGAGTCTCAGCAGTACCAGTGTGCTCCCACCTTTCATCTGCCCCTGGACTGGAGGAGTGGGCTTAGCACAGCTGAGGGATGAAATGCAGCAGCAGAGGTTGGTGAAGGAATCTGCAAAAGGTCCACCTCTCCTGTGCCTCTGCATGAGCAGCTCTTCACATCCCTCAGAGGAGAAGTATGAGTATTGCCTGAGTATGGCAGAAGCACTTCTTTTGTTTCCCAAGCCTGCACTGACTGTGAGGGGAAAGATAAAATTTGAAGGAAAAAGACATATTTTTGGAGTTGTTCCTTATTTCAAATGTTCCATCCTGCTTCCAGTCTTAAACAATGCCTTTGTTCACAAAGCTAGGACATTTCCCTTGCCCAGGAGGGAGCTTAGACACTTCAATTTGCAGCTAGTGCTTGGCATGTGGTTTTGCTGCTGCACACAGAAGAATGAATGAAATGAGCTTCGGGCTTCCAGGAGATCTCATGGCACCTCAGCCAGGGATGTTTGTTATGCCTTCCCTATGCTGAGTGATCCTGGTTGACACACACACAGCCCTACATCATAAGTTTTAAATTGAGTTCCTTTTCTTTTAACATGTTCATTGTTATGGCCTGCTTCCCAGGGGCATGGTTTGCCCTTAGCTGATTGAACTAGGCTACCAGTCAGTCAGAGCCTCTGCAGAGGTGCACCAGGTTTGGCCAGCTGTGTTAGCAGAGACTTTATCTATACTGGCAAAGCTCAACTTCTGTATGACTTAATGGTTATGTTCCCTGGCCACCTTTTTGACCTGTGCCAGTCAGCTCCAGCCTGGAAAAGGACTGGATAGCATTTAAATGAGAATTTGGGGAGGGACAGTTCCCAATTATTTCCTTAAGAACTGATTAACCCTGAGTCTTGTGTCAGTTTCTGTTCACATCAGAGGCCCTTGGACAGGTCCGGGATCAAGCCCAGGATTCACTTTTAAGGCTCTGAAAAATTTATTGAATGAATATAGGCAGCACTTGTCCTGGTGTTTGGCAGCTTCTCTAGGTCTACAGATGTACCAACAGGCAAGAGGGGTTTGAACACAGCCACCCTGTTCTGGTGGAGAACTTAAGTGGCTTGACATGACTAATGCCCATGTTCCACAGCCCTTGAATCTTTCATTCTCTTTTATTTAATAACAGACATGCAACCCGACCTGGAGTGGACTTTTGCTTGGCTAAAGTATTGGTGAGAACAACAGGCAGTTCTGCTGCTGAGAGAGACGCAACCCTCCCGTGCATGGAGGGACAGTGATGGCCTTTGTTCACCATCATAGAGGCAATGCTGAGGTCAAGGCAGGAGATTCATCTGCCTGCCATGCAGCAGCTTGCAGCAAGTCTCCTTTCACTCAGTAGTGCCACTGGCTGGCATCATTTGTGGTGGTTTTTGGAAGATACTTCTATTTTGATAACCCTTTGGCCTCCCCAGTACAGATGCAAGTCTCCATGAACCAAACTCTGCATGGTCTGAGCAGAATAAGTTTACACAGATGACATTTCAACACAAACAGAATCTGCAGCAGATTACAGGATTAGCCTTCACCCTGAAGGCAACAAGGAGTGATGAGCTTTTCAATGAGAAAAATGGAAAAAAAGGGAAAATGGAGATCAGATTATGTAAACCACCTCTGCTTCACCCAACTAGAAAAATCAAGCCAGGCAAACCTGCAAGGATGGCAGAGTATTCAAGCATAGTAAACGTTCTTCATAGTAAAGTGGTCCCAGCTCTCTTACAACCTTCACAAGTAGCACAGCCTGGAGAAGAGGCTGGTGACAAGGAGCAGTCAGGTGTCATAGTCAGTGGGCTGCCAGCCCTAGAGGCAAAGCTGGGTGTCTCTGACTGTGGTGGGAAGGCAGGCAGGAGGAGAGCCAAGGGTGAACTGCTGCTCTAAGAAGGCTGTCTCTTTCTCCTGCCCCTGTCTATTTTGGACTCACTGTTGTTTGAGCAGAGTTAATGTTTGCTCTGGACCCATCTCTTCTTTGCAGAGCTTTCAGTAGCGAATCCAGCTATGGCAGTCTGATACTGCTTCACAAAATTAGGCCTCAAAAGTCCCTGGGATAGCTGCTGAAGGGACAGTCACAACTCAAAGAATGGTACAAAGCTTCTAATAAATGAGGTGAAATTGCTATCCATCCACAACATTGGGACACAATGGCCATAAGCTTCCTTGACACAGAGTGGATGCTTTCAGCTCCCAACAGAAACCCATGGCAAGGGTTGTGTCCTCTGAGCAACATCCAGCCCAACAGGATCCTGCTTCTCAACTGCATTTCTGAGATACCAGTGACACGTAACCAGAGCTTTCTTTATCTGTCTTTATGAAATGAGGTGTTTGAAAGACTCACAGTTGGTTTCTTACTGGTTTCTTCTCTCACATCCTGCCCATGGCATAGTCCACTGCTCTGATCTTCACCTGTGCCACTCAGGTTTTTGAGTTTCAAAGCTGTAGCTACAATCACAATGTTATCTCCCTTGCCTCCAGCTGTTCCAGACTGTCAGGATCAGATGTCAGTCCTCCATAGAAGCATGGCACTCTGCCCATTCATACTTTCAGATTCTTCCTCAATCAAGATCAGCATTATGTTGAAACCTGGGTGCCCCAAGAGAGCTATTATCTGCATATTATTTCAGCAAGCACTTGAAGAGCTATTCTATTTTCATTCTACAAGGGTACCTATACTAATCTGCTCCTGGGATGAGCCTTCAGGGATTTTAATGCACAATCTGAATTCCTCTCCTTCTGGATACCTTTAGAGATGAAATTTGTCTCTTTTCTTAGTCATGCTTTACCTTATTTTTATTTTGTAGGTGGAGGTTGATTACCGTCCTCTCTGTTGAAATCTTCCTTACAATGAAAATACTTTATTCTGCTTAATGGCCACACTTCTTCCAAAACACCTCCTAAAGTCTTACAGTTTCCTTGAGAGTGGCATCCATTACAGATGGTACTTTCAGAGGAGAGACAAATGCTCCTCTTTATTCAACTCAACACAGAATAGATGCACCAAATTCCTCACACACTCCCATTTCTTTTGTGGAGGGGCAGGCAGATGAAAGAGAACATCTCTCTGGGGATGAACAGATGTTCCCAGCAGACCAGGATGGTGTAGCAAGGCTGCACAGTGCCTGTGTGGTACCCAGCCCATTTTGCAGAAGCTATTCCTGGAGCTTCTGTTCTGAAAGATGAGGAAGGAATCCCTGCCTGTCTCCTGGTATAGACCTGATGTCAACCACTGGCCATGCTCTTATACTCAACCTTAGGTCAGAAATACTTTCTGCTGCCCCAGGCAGTCTCTGCAGTGCAGTATTTGTGGAGCAACAGTTCCCCTGTCCCCCCAGGGATGCTACAGCTCCAGTGTCTTTTGGCAGGGCTTCTGGGATGGATGCAGTGTGCTGCTGGTCATCTTGGCCCCACCTACCAGATTCTCTCAAAGCATCTTTTATAAGAATTCCTCCAATTCTTCCAAGCTAGGGATAAGGGCATAATTTAAGCAAGCAGACCAGTTATCATCCACTGCCATTAGTTTTCATCTAATGGAGATTTCTATCCTGCTTTACCTGCATGGAGCATTGCAGACCATGAAATCTCAGAAGAAAGTCTTTGCTCTTGAACTGTCTTGGACGTACTGCAAACTGGCCAATCTTCACTGCCCACATACTTTTCAGATATTTGGCTTCCACTAGCTATCAAATGGGTGTGTTGAAGCAGATAAGATTGACCCAAATTTACACTGGTAAGACAGGAAACATCTTGCTTAGGATTTTCAGATGACTAACGTGACTTTGTGGTTTCAGATCAACCTGCCAGAGAATGACAGGTGCAGTGGAGAGAAAGCAAATTTTATACTGGGATGTCATTTCACAGGTCAATTGATCTTCAGTCAAACAGCAAAGCAATAGAAAGGAGTTTGGAAGGAGGAGAAAGGTTAAGTCATCTCTTTGGTCTGTATACAGACTTTTATTAATGTGATATGCAAGATAAGTTCTAATTCTCCTCCTCCCTTTTCAGTGTCCTTTGAACAAAACCTTAAGGTAAAAATGCTTTGGTTCTGTTAACGTGAAAATTGCTGCCACTTTTGCTCTGCCTCAGCACAGATGCTGCTGAGCACTCCAGGTTTTTTGGCCTCACATCTGTCCAGTCCCACTGCACATTCTGTCTGTCTGAGTCCTTAATTCCCTGTTGAAACTCAACGGGAAACCTGCACAGGTACCCACAGTGGTACAGAGGTGTAGGCAATGGCAGATGTGCCTCCTGTTATCATAGCTCTGCTATGGAAAAAGCCACTCAGTGGAAGAACATGAGTCTACAAGGTTGTGGCAGAAGCATGTCAGCCCTCATTTGCTGGACTGGGACTCTGGGAGCTGGAAACTTTTCTCACTGCAGCCTTTGAATGCTGTCTTCACTTAGCTTTCCAGCCTTACTCCCTCCTAGGGCACAATTTGGTCAGCAGGAGTGCTTTGGCCCATACAGGTTATGCTGTTTCCCCAGAGAGAGAACATCTTTCTGGCCAAAAGGATTTTGTGGCCAGCATAATCACATTTACATGAAGGCTTTTGCCAGCTTTGCTATATTGGTTGGGACTAGAGAATGGTCTGAGGGTAAATGACACTCTTGGAGATAGAGTTTGCCAGAAAAAGTTCTAGTGCCTTACCTCAACAGCTGCCCTTCTGGTTCTGTATCTCTGATTATTTTTAGCTTGCCTTTGCAATAGACAAACCCATACCTTTCTCATGAATAGTGTGAAATTTGCCAAGTTCAGAGTGCACATTTTAATTAAGTCAGTGTTTGCTTGAAAGAAAATGATATTGCTGCACTTTCATTTGATAATTCAAGTAATACTCGCTGAGTGTTCACTCCTGACCTGCAAGCCCTCATATTTAAAATAAGATGGGAGGTGGGAGGGGAGGAAAAGCATTTTTTGGCAAGGAAACTGCTGCCCTCAGGCTATTAATGCATCTTAATCCTGAACAGAAGATGAAATCACTTTGGGCAGGTGCCAAGCAATACAATGACTTTCCTCTGATTTTAGGGAGTTCTTGAACAGCCTGTCCTGCATGGAGTGAGAGCCATATGCTTCATTTTGCTCTGACTTTACACCTATTTTATACCCCCACCAATGCAGTGTCCCATCAGAGTTCTCCCAGATTAACAAAAGAAAAGCAGTCCTCATTGCTGCTGTTATTTATTACTTTTATTATGGCTCAGGGCCTATGTTACTGTTGCTGACACTGGACTTCATTCCTGCAGAGCCAGCGGGCACATTTTTTCTTCTGATTGTGCTTTTGAGCATAATTACCTCTATATGGCATTTTCTGGTCCCCTGATAGTGTTACTTAGAAAGAAAAATGTCTAAACCTCTTCCTGCAAGGCAAAAGACCTATGATAGTCATCAGGCTGCTCAAAGAAGCCAAATAGCATCTCCTTGTCACTGATTTGTCCCAGGGCATGATTCATGGTCCTGTTTAGCTACCCTGATGCTTCAGGGCTGACAAGAGGGGCTGTCCCACATTTTTTCTGCTCCCCTGGGGGCTTCTGGTTACCTCTTATCAACTTGGACCTGGCATGAGATTCTGTGATCTGAATCAGATGAGCTGAGTTATTTGGCTGGAAATTACCCCAGGAAAATGTCTGTGGGATGAGTGTGCTGATCTGAGTGACTGCCCAGCCATGCATTGATGGGGAGGTCCAGGAGCAGGATGGTTTCAGTTGCTGGCAATTTACACTTAAATGTCCTGTGAGTAGTAGCTGGTAAGATGCTGGTTCCCTCCTTGATATGGGCAGAAATGCAAGCATTGCATAAGAGGAGAGCAGGACATGAGGGAAGGAGCAGATGGGAGCAGAGCAGGGGCATGGAGGGCTTCTGGAAAGACTGCAAAGGAGGTGGGCTGGAGCTGGATGCTTTGTGGTGACTGGTGAGAAACTCAGGGCAAATGAACAAAGAGACAAAGCTCAGCAAAGGAAAACATTTCTGCACAAACACTAATTATCAAGGAAAAACCCAAACCTAGGCAGGAAGAGCCCAGTAGTGAGTGGAGAACTGAGGCTTTAAGGAAAATTCTGCTTTGACAGAGGGGAATGTTGAATTGAAGGAAAAGGTTTTAACAGGGTCAAACCAGAAAGGGGCACAAGGAAAATTAGGAGTGAAGACCCATTTAGCAACTGAACAGAGGGAGCTCAGAGAGCACAGGCATCACCTAGAAGAAGAAGTTGGGGTGGTGTTACCTCATAAGATGAAGAGACAAGGACAAGAGAGTGCCATAGGCAGTGCTGAGTGGGGAGGGAGGTAGCAAAAGGCCTGAGCCACAGCCAGCAGTTAAAGTGGAGTAAGCAGCAGAGGCACATCAGGAGGACACTGATGTGATGCATTGCACTGTGCAAAGCAACAAGCAGACCTGGCTCTCCACAGTCCAGATGAGAACCTGGCATTTGAGCAGAGGGAAAGGTAGCTGGCCACACCCACAGGTGTGACTGCAGAGCACCTCCAAGGACAGCAATTCAGCAGCAGGGCCATTGCACTCTTCCCATAGGGCCAGGAGTTGGACTTGATGATCCTGATGGGTCCCTTCCAACTTAGCATATTCCATGACTGTATGAAATTTCATGATGTATAGGGCCTAGGAGACACACTAGTGACACTGCATCTTCTCATGGCTCTACAGGCCAGTTACCACCCTAGGACAGAGTAAAGGGGAAGCACAGCCTGAGCTGTCCCATGAACACTGTTGTGAGGCTGGCAGGATGCAGAGACCTGCATTTGGCACTGCAGGGAAATGCAGTGTTTCAGACACACATACATCAAGGTGTCAAGTATCTCCAGTGCTGTGATATAAAAATGCCAGGAAAACTGGTCCTGGGACCAAAAAAACTTAAGTCTCTGAAATTTGATTAAAAAATTTCAAAGTCTGCCTAACAGAAGAGAAAACCAAATGCTTTCCTGGAATTTGAAGACATGAGATGGAGTTTGTCAGGGCCCTAAGTGCACTCTCCTAGGATTTTGGTTGGCAGCTTCAAACCAGCTGGCTGGTCAGAGCTGGTGAGAAAAGAAGAGCTGGGAGAGGCTTTTGTGGAGGACTCCCTGCAAAGCTTTGCTGAGGTATTTCCATGGGAGATTCCCCTCCTTATCCTGGGAACTGCTTGAAGTCACAGCTCTCTCATGCTTGGCTGCTGCCTGAGCTGCACTGTGGCCATGTTCCTGCCAGGCTGGTACCCTGCTGATGGAGCCCTGACCCTGCCACAGGCTCTCGATTTCCCATCTGGACCTCAGGCTTGCCTCTTCACTTGGGCGTTGCTGCTCCCTGCTGTGGCTTCGTTGTGCCTGCCAGGCTGGGGCACTTGTCCAGCAGTGGAGCTGTGCTGCAGCACAGAATGATGGATGATTCCTCCACTGCTGCAGGAGAATTGAATCGGCAGGAATCATTGAGGATGACATCCCAGGCTCCCTTAAGATTCAAACACAACCCCTCCCTGCAAGAGAGCAGCTACTGCCTAAAATTATGAATACACACCATGACATCCACCAGCAGCAAGACTCAGAAAGGACTGGGGAGCAGAGCCTGTGCTGCAGCTAAAGACAATTGAGCCAATGGAGAAAGCACTGGAATGATTTTTCACAATAATCATGGGGAAAGAGAGAAATATCATTATAATCTGTAGCTGCAAAGGCTATTGAGACAGAAAGAAACCAATAAAACATTGCACTTTACACACCCAAGATGAGATCACCTATCTGCTTTCTATACAAAATATACTCCATGTACTAAATGTTCCATCTCGACACAGGCAGTTCAGGCTGGACCAAGAAAGCAGAATGTTAATGACTTTAAGAAGACAGCATTCCAATTTTGAGCCTTTTAAAATGCTGCCTATGCTGGAGATATTTCCCAAAATATTCCTGAAATAACATGAAGCTGATTAAGGGCGGGAGTCACTTTTGATGACATTCTTATGAATGACAGACCCAGAGAAAAACATGACAAAACCCCTCAAAACTAACAGCATTACCTACAAGAAGCAGAGAGTGCAGCCTAAAATTGAATCACAGCAAAATGCAAATCCATGCAAAGGAACTGAATTATTTTGTCCATGCTGCAGAAAGAGGTGACATCAGATTTGATTCAAAGTAAAGAAAGCAGCTAATGAACAGTAACTTCCCTCTCAAAGTCAGCAACTGCACAAGGAATACTGACATACCTATCAAGATTTTTACCATGAGCAGCATAAATGCATGGCTCATGAACTGGGGAAGGATATAAATGAGGAAGACTAAGAAGGGATAATGGCAAGAAAACCTTGAACAAGACCTCCAAAGCAGTTGCTCTGAAATCAGGCTAAATCAGCAAAAGCAAGGAAAATACCACATCAGACAGTTAAAGTAGGAGGAAGGACCTCTTGTAGTTTATGAGTGAACTGAAGCCAATACTGCAAAATGAAATTCCTGGAACAGTCCTTGTTTGCCATTGTCTGAATGTCAGAGTTTTCTCTTGCACAATGCTGGACCACAGGCTAATATTGCAAGAAATTCACAGCCTCTTAGGAGATGTTCTTCACAAGCCTCATGCTCCTGTACAACCAAGTAAGTCACATATAGTTCTAAAACTAGAAAGATTCAAATTGAAAGGGAAAAAATAATCAGGGAAAGACAAGTTCTTCTGATATATCCTCCTTGAAATTTCATACAGAAAAGGAAAAAAGGAAGAGTTTGAGGAAGCAATCTGTATTGATAATCCAAAACTTAACAAGGCCCATATTTAAGTTATCAGAAATAGCAAGAAAAGCAGATTGTGGGATGTGCTGTGTTTTAAAAGGAAGCAAAGAGAGCAGAGTGACCTGCACAAGAATAACAAGCTCCCTTGGCTATTGCAGACTTTGGGATGAGCAAAACATTGTCTACAGAGAAAAGACTAAGGATGAAACAAAAGGAGAAACAGTGATTCCTAGAAAAATGGATCTGAAAAAAAATAGGTAAAGGGGGGTTTTGCTATAATGCTTTATAAAAATACAGAAAAGGCAGCATAAGGTTTTGACATGGTGTGAAACCACAGGTAGAAGGAAATATGGACATTGGTGCTCAGACCAGAAAGGGTAGTGCAAGAGATGAATCAAAGTTTGTGTTATTGGCAGAAACTGACAACTGATGTATTGTCTAGAAGAAATACCACACTCATTGTGAATTATTGTCAAAAGGTAGGTTTTCTTTAGCTACACCATTACCTAACAAATTCTATGGCAGTGTGTCGAGTCCCACAAAAGCAGCATTCCCTCAGCATACAATGATGCCTGCAGTTCATCACCTAAAGACAGTGGGGTGAGAGGGTCCAGGAGAAGTCCTTGGGATATCAAGTGCTGTCTGTGTGATTACTGTGTTGGGAGGGTAGGGGCACACTGTGGTGGAGACACACAGAGTTGTACCCTTAATTGTGGCAGGAAGATGGACACCAGGACTGTGTGATTGCCTTCTCCAAACAGAGCATGGAGGGAGGAGAAAAGGGTTAATTTTCAAGGTGGACTAACCAACATCACATCCAATATGCATTTGCAAAAGAAGACAAGTCAGTCCAACCTCACCCAAAAGTTCCAGACTTACCAAAAATCCCAGTATCTCATGGGATTTAAGATGTTTTCAAGGGTCTGTAATTTTAACATTTTAGGATATTGAGGAATGTAAATGATTCAGTGAGATCAAATAATTCTTCCCTGAAACTTGTGCTGCTTTCAGTCCTGCTGTGCTGTCGTCCCTTCCTTGAGCCAAAAGGTATCAGCAGGCTGAGCTCCCAGAGAGTGAGGTTGCTTAACTGGGAGGGCTCAGATGTCTCAGGTACTGGTTTTAGGGGACAGATTTGGTGGAAAAGAAGGTCCACAGGGTGGATGTCACCAAGATGAAAGAGTCTAGGATGTTATCCCAGAATGGATGTCACACAAGGGAAATGAGTCTGGGAATATGCCCTTGTCACTCCAGATTTTAAACTGTGGAATTTCCTTTGCTGCAACTGTGTCCATTGCTTCTCATCCTTTCAGCTTGGACCCCTGTGAAGAGTCTGACTCCCATAACCCTCCCTTTAGTCAAAGACAGCAAGTAAGTTCTCAACAACTATCTTTACTCCAGTGTGAGCAAACCCAGGTTCCTCAGTCTTTCCTTACGCATTGAGTGCTTCAGATTCCTTATTTTCTTGGTGTATCCCACTTAGTATATGAATATCATTAATACCCTGGGAAGAAAAGAACAGGAAAGAATGCTCCAGATGCAGCCTCATGAGTGTTGAACAGAGGGAAATAATCCCTTTCCTTGACTTGCTCTCTTGTTTCTGCAGTCCAGCATGCCCTTGGCCTACATAGCTGCTGAGTGCACTTCTGATTTCAATCAGTAGTCTTTTGGGACCCTAAAGCCTTTCTGCAAAGGTGTTTCCTGGGCAGTCAGCAGCCAGCCTGCACTGGCAAGCAGTGCAAAACTTTGCCCTTGTCACTGTTGAACTTGGTGAGATGTCTGCCAGCCCTTTTCTCCAGTTTATTTAGGTCCTTCTGAATGGCAATGCTGCCCTCCCAGTCACCCACCACTACTCCAAGTTTGCATCATCTGTGAATTCTGCAAGGTGTTCTCTGCCTCCTTTTTTCCTGTAGATGAGGATGTTAAATGGTATTAATCCTTTGAGGAATGTTACTCCTAAGTTGTTTCCTATTTTCCCATTAGACTTTGGAATGTTGACCTCTACATTTTGAGTTCACCTGTCCAGCCTGTTTTTTACTCACTTTGTAGTCCCCTCATCTAGTCCATGTCCCCTTGTTCTGGCTACAAGAATACTATGGGCCAGCATTCCAGTAATCCAACACTTCATTTGAGGGAGAAATACACATGCACCTAGGCATCAGTAATCAAAGAATTTTCCTGTATCACATTTGGCCACATCTCCTCAGCTGGCAATAGATCAGCTGGACCAAAGTTCTCTGGAAAGTGGCAGGACACAGGGCCAGAACTTACACATGGCAATAAAACTGTCATGGAGTTGTGGCAAGTGGCCAGAACCACAAGCTGCGCTATGCCAGTCACAGATGGGAAATGGAAATTTGTGACATTTTGTACTTAAACCCAAAATCAGAACAGATTTTCATGAGACCATATTACAAAAAGTTATCTTTTCCTGACTTATGTACCCTACCACATTTCATAGTCTTGCTACAACACTGCAAGTATTGCAAGAAAGAGGAAAGTCATGAAAGGGTGGGAGGAGAGCTTTTTTATTTCTTTTTTATCTTAAGGAATGTACCAGGCTGCCAAGTTTTAGGAGTGTGAGCTCCTCTGTAAAATCAAAGAAATCAGGAACCAGTTTTCAGCCAAGGTCTGCTGGTTATTTCTATCAGTTGACCACAGGAATCAGTTAGCTGTAGCCCAGAAAGACTGGTATTTGTGCTGATAAATTCAAACAGAAGGGTCTGATAAGGTCAGCCAAAGATCTGGTAGGAAAAAAAAAAGGATTGGGTCCTCTCTCTCCTCTAAAGTTCTTGCTTCAGCTCCTTGAATTTCTACCCTTTTCTGGAATGGTTGAAAAAACAAATCTGCACTGTTAAAACTATTCTTTTCCCAAGCCCCTTTCAGAACACAAGGATGCTATTTCTGTGAGAATTTAAAAGGAAATACATGTCTGAGACGGAAAGCAAGAATGGAAAATTTCAGTACAAATAAACGGTGAATGTTTGGCAGCCAGGACAAAGTTTTGTAATACACTGTAACAGAGAGGTTGTCTTGTTGGCTCTACCAGTGGTCAGATTTCTAAGGAAAGAAAAGAATGTGCCTATTGGAATGTTTTTTCTTTTACAGAAAATGCTTCAAAAGGCTGCTATGGTGGAGAAATAGCAGGTATTTTTTTCAGATGGAGTCCAGTATACTCCCCAAAAAATGCCTCTCCTCTCTTTCTCTTCCTTTACCTTGTCCCAGCCTTGGCCAAAGTTTTAGCCACAAGTTTTTTTTCTCCTCCTGCTGTGCTCAGCTTTCCCACCTCCAGCCTATTTCCTTCTGCCTTTATTTTACTGAGATCAGGCATGCCAGCAGCATGGAAAGCGAAACAAATGGCTTTATCTTGTGTTTTCTTCACTCTGTGAAATGATGGAAAGATTTGGTGCAATCTTATCTGTCCATCAGGAAGGTCAAGTTGAAGTTAATTACGACTATTAGGAATGCAGGGCTGCAGCTGCCAGGTTTCATGGTCTTTCTCATCTCCCATCAGGAAATGACCCAAGGTTGTACAATTCTCCACAGAGCATCTTTGCTTTTTCCAAGGATACAAATTCGGCTGTCTTAATAGGGCCTTGTTTTAGTGTGTTTCCACACACAAACACTAAAATGAGGCATTTCCACTACAGAGCAGTACTTCTGTTTGAAAGAAAATCAACCATGAGAAGGTAAAATGGAGCTGTGTCTGAGGAGAGCATGATGTCCTTATCTCCAAGTCATCACATCAATTAAAAGCCACTGCCATGGCCCCCACACTTCCCACATACTGGATGGGTGTGTGGGTACCTTCCTGAGTTTGGGTGAGGGCAGTAGCACAAGCTTGTTCTCAGGATGGACTAGTCTGCCAATTTGTTTCCCAGCTGGAGGCAGGAAATCCATTATTTCTGTGCTGTTCTGATGCCTTTGCCAGTTGCCCAGGCAGCTCAGGGAAGAAAAGGCATTTACCTGCAATGCAGA
Source organism: Illadopsis cleaveri (assembly GCA_013399915.1). NCBI lineage: Eukaryota > Metazoa > Chordata > Aves > Passeriformes > Timaliidae > Illadopsis > Illadopsis cleaveri. Next base: position 767,779 of record VXBB01005092.1, on the reverse strand, counting down.
GTTGGGAAGGACTAGATGGGAAGAAGACGGATTATACTGGAACAAGCCTCCAGGACCTGAAAGAGGGAGAAAGCAGTGATTGTGGGTAGCAAAGAGTGACCAGGAACATGACAGGAACTGTAGGATCTGGAGCACTGAGGGAGATGAGACTGAGAATGGGGAGACACAGCCAGAAGCAGATCGGGGGGGAGTGCTGTGGACAGTTGGAGGAAGGAGATTGGGAAGGGTGGGTGACTGGACAAAGAGCTGGAGGAAGGAGCCTAGGAACAGGAGATGGATGTTTGGGGGAATGGTGGTAAGCAGAAGGAGGCTGAGGCTCAAAGATGAAGGCAGATAGATACTTTGTGGGGTAAGTAAAGAAAGAAAGCAGGGAGCAATTATGAGGAGGGGAGGCAGTGACTGGAGAGCAAAGAGGATTGGAATGAGAAAACAGCTCTGAGTACAGAAAGGACCGGGACAAGGTAGGAATGAAGGAATCAGACTGGGAAGCTAGGGCTGGCTCACAATGTCACCAGGAGTGGCTGGGCAGCAGACACCCATCTGCAGGATATTGAAAGTTATTCCATATTGTCCCTTGCATGGCAGTGAAACCCCAAGTGACCTCCTTACACCAGTTGTTCTTCAAGAGCTCCATACATGGTCTCTGCCAGCTTGTGTGCTGTCACGTCAGCTGGGGCACCGCTGCTTCCCACTTCCCTTTCTCCTCCCTACCCTTTTTCTGGGCTCTGTCTTGTCCAGGTGGCACACTGTCCTTTGTCCTTGCACAGGTACAGCAGAGACATCTGTGTGTGCTCACTGTGTAATGGAACCACGGGCTGCTCCCGAGCCCCCATACCTGCAGTGATTGCAGTGTGCCCTCTGCTGTCTTCCTATCTGCAAGTAGCCCGGAGTTTCTGAGAATTACAGAAGCTCAGTCTCTGCCCAGAAGCAAAATCAGCTGTGACCCCCGTGCCCTTGTACTGCCTCAGCTGAGGGAGCTGCAGCATTTCTTGGCAGATAAGAAAAAGTCAGCGTTGCTTTGGAGGAAATGTCTGATCTTTGCTCTGACCGAACAATGTAACCAAGTTGGTTTTAATTTTGTTTACCTTACAGTATAATGTATGCAAGAAAAGAATGAATGGGGCACGACTCCCAAAGGGGAGTGAGAATCAGCTAGGTGAAGCACTATACCATTAGTCTCAGCTAAATTTGTCAGGTTTTCCTGCTGTTGTTGTATCTGTGCTCAAAAAAAAAGGCCTTTAACCAACCTTATGACTGATCAGAGCAGGAGAACAGGAGCAGAAGGTGGCTGCATGCAGCTGAATGCCTATTTACCCACTACTAATGAGGGAAATGCAAGTGGAAGAGTTTGTAGAAAAGGATTAATGTTCTTATGTATTTTTCAGTCAGCATTTTACATTATTTTTAGGTTTGTAGCGAGTTTACACTGTTAATGTGTATTAATACACATTATTATTACATAATAATATTCATATTAATAAAAATTATATGATTACCATAAGTCCTAATTTGTAGCCATAGCCAAAATTCAGACTAATTCCTGATGTAAAGTAGAGTGTAATGCCAGAGGGACTTCATCAGTGACTCAGGTTGTCTAAGGCCAAGATCTGTCCAGGTCCAGGAGACTTCTCAGAGCAGTCAACAGCTCTGTTTCAGACCACTGAGATTCTACATATGGAGACCCCTACAGATGTTGAGGAACCCCATATCTGGGGACATGAGAAGGGGTGAGGGTGAGTTTAGGGAGGATAAACATTTACAGGTTCCTGGTACAGTGGTGTGTCACTGTAACACTGTAACTGTCTCTCCATCTGCAGAGATCTTCAAGATTTGGCAAGACAGAGGCACAGCCAACCAAATAGGTGTTGGCCATAGCCCTGCTTCAGGCAGGAGGCTGAGCCACACAGCCTCCAAGATCCCCTCCAGGCCGGCATTTCCATGATTCTGCAGGACTGCTCAAACCCACATATGGTCCCAGCCTGGCAGAGGTGCTCAGCTCATATCCCCTTCCCTTTGATAGTCGATTCAACTCTGCAAACAGCTGCCAAGGCAAAAGTTTCTCTCCATCTTTCACCATCTAACCAGGTGCTCAGAGCTTATATGGAGTTGGTGAGACATGCATCTAGGCTTAGGGTGGCAAAAAGGGAGACGCCAGGAATTATGCAACACTTTTGTTGAAATCTTGGGGCTTGCAAGTGAGAAAAAGTCAAACTCATCAAGCCAGTTGAAACGAGGTCTGGTCCAGAAGGCAGGGATCATGAGCAGTCTGGTCATGGATCTGATCATGGAAGCCAGGCCTACCTATGTGTTTTGCTTCCCAAAATATCCTGATAAAATGCAGAATATAGCCATGGGGAATACAATACTGCCACTCAGACCTCCCTTGTCTTAGGGCAGTCCATGTTTGTGAAGCCGCAGAATTCTTTCACATTAGGATGCTGACAGAGGAGTCCTGGCAAATCTTCCAGCAGCAATGTAAGCTGTAGTTGTGAGTACCTGTTTTACATCTCTGCTGTAGCTTTATTTCACTTCCTAGAGGTGAGTTGGAGGGAAGGGGACACGTAGGAACCTAATTTCATTTCTGAATGGTTCTCATCAAGTGCCACCTTAACTTCCTTGCAAACATGAAATAAGAAATTGGAGATTTTCCTTCTCAAGGCAGATGAGATCATGATGGTTGGAGGAACTTCAGCAGACGTCTCCAAGGGCCAGAATGGCAAAGTTATGTGAGGATACAGAAAAGGGCTTTGTGGGTTCTTCAGATGGATCCTTCCAGCTTGGTGATCTCCTCTGCAGCTGAGCCCAATGGAAAAAAGAATCTGCAGAGCAGAGGCTGATGCCATTCCAGTAGCAGGTTTCTGTTTGCAGGAAGGAGGCTGCTTGGCTCTGTGCAGTAAGTAGGTGGCTCAGCTCCATACATGTGGGACCCCCAGCAAAGGATGATGTTTTGGGGAGGGAGGGGTGTGGGGGAAAGAAGAATCCAAACAGAAAACCTCCCTTGAGTTTCCCCTCCCTTCCTCCAACCCTGTTTGGTAGTTTTCTATAGCAGGGGCAATTTGACTCCCAGACAGAGGCAGCTCACAAAATATAAGTCTCAGGAGGGACAACACAAAGGCCCTTTGTACTGTACACTGTGGAGTTAATCATCAGTCATTGTTGTCTGCCACCAGTCAGTTCCACACAATGTGATTATACCTCATCAAAGTTAATTTACCAAGCTGTTTAAATGCCTGTACAGGACAGTGAGCCTCCTCCCACCACTAGCATCTTTTTCAGCTGCTTCCCTGCTGAGGATGCTTCAGTCTGGGTGGTCCCAGCAACACCCTAAAGCATTTTTCAGTCTTGTCAGCAGCCTGGAATAGGGTCCTTTCTTCTGAGCTTTTGGCTTCATTTCCCAGCCCCAGTTACAGGAGTCCTGTGGAAAATGATTTGAAGGACAAGAGGCAGCTCTGATAATGGAAAACGTCTGCGAGGGATTGGAACATTGGCACGTAATCCTTGGACAAAACTGCCTCATTCAGAAAAAGGGGAGGGGGGGAAGGAAAGCATGCAGAACAAAGATCTTATTTCACTTCATGAAATGAGCACGTGATGTTTTCTCTGGAATGCCTCACTGACAGACAGGCCCAAATTTTCCAGGGACCATGGCTTTTATTTAAGATCAGACAAGGCCATAAATGGCTGTGAGAAGTATGTAAACTCACAGCTTATGTTAATTTGTCATTTCCAGGCTCCACACTAACTCAGAGCCATGCCATTCCCAGGTTTGCATTTCCTGGGGAGTGGGATGATGGAAAAGGCCTCTAAAAGCCCTGTCCAAGAGCATCTGGACAGATGTCGTGTGCATCACGTATAGATTTGCATGGGCACAGAGTTATGGCTCCATCCAGACCTGCCTGTGTCACCTGGCCATTGAGCTTCTACCACCAAATTGGGATAGGTACCCACAGGAGACAAAACTGCCAAGCCAGTTGTTTTGTTTGGAACAGATGACCTTATACCTCACTAAAGAAAGATAGAGGCAAGCTTGTAAAAGATACTGCAGATGTGGGTTCAGTGGACAGATTTTATTCTCTCAGCATTTTGGTCTCTACCAATGCTATGTTAAACAGCTGTACCTCTTGCTGTGGGAAGTCATGGATATAGACATTTTAAAAGAGTCAGAAGCTCAGATGCAGTGAATACACTCCTTTTCTAAAGAGAGGATTGTGCTACTGTTAAAGTCAATGAGCTTGTGAGTGTTGGATGTCCAGATGGGATCTGGAAAGATGTCACACTTCCACCACGAATTTATCCCCTCACTCAGCCTTTCAGAGTCAGGCAGGCCCCTCCAAATCTGTGCCATTCAGATGGAACCTGTCCCTCTTTCCAAGCCCTCCAGTGGTGCTTTCATCCTTCCTTTTTGCTTGTGGCTTGCTTTGCTCATCTTCTCCACCCTGTTGTTCTGGCAGAAAGGTGTCTCTCACCTCCTTTGCCTTGCTTTCCAGCAGAGTTCAGTGGTCACTGCAGTTCTGCACTGGCCCAGAGGAGTATGTCATTTGAGCTTGCCCATCCAGCTGTCCCAGTTTCCATTCTCCTGGAACAACTCATTTGGTTTGTAATCACACCTTCTTATCCACTTTGCCTCCTATCACTAACATTTCCCATTCAAAAGCTTTCTCTCACACAGGTTGAAAGCAGTGACCTTTTCCTTTGGATTGGCTTTGTTTACAGCTATTTATCCTCTTCTTACACGTAAAAGGTCTGGCATAAATCCTGACCCACTGGGTCAGCTTGGCTGCAGTGATTAAAGGCCAACATGTTCAAATATGGATGTCTAAGGTCAGACACTTTGTCCATACTTACCACCTAATGCAACAACTGTATTTTCAGGTGCTCAGCAACTGCACTTGCCAGACCTTGTAGTGGGGCTGAGGGTGCTTAGCATCTCCTGGGGAATGATAGCTCTGGTTAAAGACAGGCATTGCTCCTCTGTATGAAGGAAAACTAAAACCCCCTTGGTTTCCACTGTCTAGCCCAGGGCTGGGAGGGGAATATATGATTTCATAGCATTGCTAAGCAATGACAAGAGCTACTCTCTAGGGTGAGATGTGTTTACTAACACATTGCACATTCTTGCTTAGCAGCATAATTTCTCATTTTATAAGAGTCCCTGAACTTGTGTTTATGTTTTAGGTCAGCTATCCCAACTTCCATGGCCAACTCCCAAGCTTTCTCATATACACCATCAGAACAGATATCCTGAATCTGTATACAGAACATTGCAGCAGTCTGTACTTTAAAAAGGCTGTGTCAACTTTTCCTTCAGGTCTCACAGACCTCTGGTAACTCACAGAGCTGCTGTTCCACACCCAGTCCCCACTGACCCAGGCACGACTCACATGGCTCAAACACATTTTGTGCAGCAAATTCCTGAATGCCTTGTAGCAAGTATCCCAGGCTCTGCCACAGGCTGGGACAGAAAGCTGTGTGTTTGTGATCATGTTCTATGCTCACAAGTTGGCCATCCACAGAGGATGAGCATAGCAAAATTATTCAGAGTGGGTGGAGAACCCAAGAACCTCTGTCCTCTGGACCATAGAAGTGACTGGCACAGTCTGTGAGGTTTTTGTATATGTATAATGTAAGGGTAAGGAGAAGGAAGCTACAAGACCTGAGTTTGATGTACTTTGATAGTCCTGTAGCATTGCTAAGAGAGAGGATCTGCTGCTGTGGCAACTGTTTGAATGGACTGGTGGCATCTTTGGGTGCACTCGATATCTACTGTCACACAGCTGTGGACAGATTATGCAGATTAGGAGACAGCCTTAGACAGAGCTGCTCAGTGGAGGGTCACCTCAGCGGTCTCTGAGGTCCCATATCTCATAGATGGATGGTGTAGTATCGAGGCACACAAAAGCCTCTACACAAAATCTTCCCACACCTCAGTAGGCTCATTAGCTCTGTGTACTTGTGCTCCCAAGAAGGGGCTGGCTGCACACACCCCAGCACCTCCTGTGACGTTCATATTAATCCTTGAAATGCCCACTGGCTCTTCCGGCACTTGGCGCTCTGACTTGGTAGCCAGGATCTGTAGGTCCCACAGCCAAGCCACAAGTGATGAGCTTTGGCTGCTGAGGAGAGAGTGCCTATGATGCTGTTGTACCCACAATGACACAAAGACTCCGACTTCAGAGGGCTGAAAATGACTCCTCTATTCTTGGGATGTGTCTCCCTTTTTATGCTATTCTACACAGACCAATTTGATTGGTGACAAGAAGACAAACCTCTTCAATCACATTGATCAGACCAGAGGGACATCAAGAAGAAGTCCCTCCTAGGGAAAGAATGTAAACAATTCACAATTGCAAAAACATGTCTCTTGTTTACAGAAAATTCCCTGGGAAAGGAATTTCAGAGAACCAAAACATCTCAGGCACAAACCAGGGCTAGATGCCTGCTTCTTTACAGCAACATGGCAGGTGCTAGCACAGCTCCTGGATTTTTTTCTGGATGTTTCATTCAAATGTTAAGCTTGCCCCTGCATAACAGCAGCAATTGAGAGGTGAGACAAGTGAGTGGCATGTGGAACACTTGTGTTTTGTTGCGATATAATTGATAGATTATAACAGCCTGTGCCTGAGCTCAAGACATCCTGGGTTGATTTCCTGCTACATTCATGAGCACAAAGCCCCTACTGTTTCAGCTAATGGAGAAAGTGCTCTTAATTGTGGGAATCAGGATTTGCTGGTGGCAGATAACCACTCACTCCACAGCAGTAGTGCATTGGGATAGGGTGCCTGGGTTATGGTATGGAATATGGCAGGGCCAAGTACCTTAGCAACTCCTCAGTGAATGTGTCTGCAAAATGAGGGAGATGATGGGGAAGGAAGTGGAAAGCAGTGATGTTTATCTCTTCACTTTTGAAGAATAGTATCATATGCAACAGTTTGTACTGTGAAGTGCATGTGACATTAGCAGGTGTGGAGTCAAGCTGGGACTCTCTCTGCCTTGCAGTGTTTCTTCATGGCAGTGCATACCTGCATCCTGCCTTGTCATATAGTATTACACATGAGGAAATCCATATTATGAATCAGGCAGGCCCATTCAGCTGCCTATACAATGAACAACTCACCTTACCTTGATAATAGCCTCAAGACTTAATTTGCTAGGCTTCTGTAATTGCCTGTTGCATTATCAAACTGTCTGTGAGGGGCTTTTGGGGTCAGACTCAAATCCAACAAACTGAGGCAGTACAACATGGGCTAGGAGCTCACAAAATAACTGTGGGTACAGATACCTTGCTAGTGACTGCCTCATTTGGATGAAATAAGGATTTTGCTCATCTAAGTGATAAGCCACATCTCCTCTGCACCAGGACAGATGTACCAGACAGTCTCTGTGAGCCAATCTCTGTGACCAGTCATCATCTACACAATGGTGGGGAAGCACACATCTGGCAGCTAGGATAGCTCTTACTCCCTATCAGGCTAGGGGGCAGTCTTGTAGATGATATTGGACTGCCTGGGAACACAGTTTCCTTCATGTCAGCTGTTGCTCTGGATGCATTAGACATGTCCTTTGTACATAAAGAATCACAGTAATTCTTACAGGCCCGTATCTCCAGATCACAGCTAGTGGACTTGGCAGTTCTGAGTTGTTTGGCCATGGACAAGCAGCATCCTAGGGAGCACTTTCAGGGAATTGTATCAAACTGCTTTTGGATAGGTAGGACTTCTTTTGTGAGAGTGCTTTTAGTTTGAAGGTTGTGCCAAACTTAAAGGACCAAACAAGTTCATTGAATAATTCAGGTTGGAAGAGACCTCAACCTATCCTCCTGCTCCAAACAGGGTCTCTTCCCCAGGCTGAACAAGCCTTGTGCCCTCAGCCTTTTTACAAAGGACATGTGTAGGAGCAGAATCAAAAACAAGAGTAGTTAATTCATCTGTGCTGCATCCTGGTCTGGCAGCAGTGGAGTGAACTGGCAGAAGGAATATGCTGAAACACGCATGCCACGCTTCTGAGGATAGATTGACTGCTTCCACACTGAGGCTTTGAGACTGATTTTTTCTTTCTTACACCATGACTTGGATCAGAGTGTAGTTCAAGCCTATGAGGTACTGGGAACATCAAGTTAGCCTTGGCCAGGCTGTGGCAAATGCAGAGTGGATATGGTTACACTGACTGGACATGGGTGCAGCTCTGTGCCCACTCCTGATGGGCATGGCTTACCTGGGTTATCACACCTGGGTGCTTGGGCTGGATGAATTCTGTGAGGAAATGCTGCCTTTGGGAGCTTGTCTGAAATTAGAAAAGCTCACCTTGAATAAGGGATACCAAGGATAAAGTTTAAGGGCCAAGTTGTCAAAGTATTTAGGCATTTTACTGCTCTAGCTAATGGCATATCCAAAAGCCTATCAAATGCATTAACCATTAGAGAATACATTTTATACAAATCACATAGCCTGCTAGTGATAGACTTGTGTGCCATTTGGTCAGCAATGTCCCCAGAACTACCTGAAAAATAAAGACATCTACTAGGGAAGAAAAAGAGGGGAAGGTAGCAGGGTAGCAGAAGGGGTAGCACTTTATTACATCAGATCTGAAATAGAGCTTTAAGGAATAATGATTAGTATGAATACTGCAGCTGGAGCAGGAACAAGAAATGAGGAAACCACAATGAGAAAGAAAATTATAAGAGCAAGGGAATGAAGAAAAAAAAAAAAAAGCTAGAAGAATAGAAAAAACCATCTGTATTTAACAAAGTGCAGTCTGTAAAGTAACCAAACTCCAGAAAAGTAGTTAGGGACTCGAGTCAGCACTGCCAAGTCAGGGGGACACTTGGAGAAGGCTGCTGCAGGCCTGAGTTCTCAAAGAAGGTGGTGAGGTGTCCATGTGATCCAGGTGTTACAGCCCCGGGAACCCTCATGCTGGCCTTGCAGTCATCCTAGAGTTCATTTGGGTCTGATGCTCACATCTTTGAGGGTATAATCCTGCTCCAGGCTTTCCCCTCATGTCTTGCAGTCTTGGCCTGTGTCTGCTGTGAAAACCCAGGCATCCCTTGGCCCTTCCTCAGGTGTTGGCAGTCTGGTCCATGAGGAGTCACTGCTCATGTAGCTCAAGGCAACACAGATGTCTCCGATGCCACAGGAGCTGAGCCTTCTCAGCTACAACCTTAACAGCTTTGCTACTCAAAAATAATACCCTGCTTCTTAATTCCACCAAATAATGTTGCTGCAAATGTCCTACTCTTCAGTAGGACAGACTGTTGTCCCGTCACACAGGCAACTGTTGTCCCATCACGAAGGCCACTTGCCAAAAAACTTGGTTTCTTGAATTGTAACCCAAAACACAGTGCAGGCAGGGCAAGCACTGACTTCATCACAGCAGTGTGAGCACAACCCCATCCCTTAGGGCAGATGGTTCATATGGCAGGGGAAATGGGGAGACATGAAGGATGTGGGTGGTGGATAGGAGTGAGGTAATGTGGAGAGAGTGATATCATGGTACAGCTACAAGAGTTGAGTGAGGGCTTAAGAAGTAATTTTTGGCGTGTTTAGTCTCATTTTCCTGGGAAATGAGGTTTACAGTATCATTTTGGGTGTATATGTGTGCACATGCTGTAATAAGGGAGAGGCTGAGCCTTCAGAGTAACCCTCATGAGGTGCCAGAGATCCAGGGGAGTGATCTTGACAGTGCCCCAAGTTTGGAGAAAGCCTCTGTTGAAGCCTGCTTTTTATTAAACACAGGAGAATGTATCCACCCATGAGATGTACACTTGCATGTGTCCAGGCTTCCCTTGATCTGCTTCTCAGGCAACAACTTGTTACTGAATTTCAGTTGTGCAGCCACTTGGGGATAAGTATGTATTTCAAAATTTGCAATCCCATATGTATAACAAAATATTTGTTTTAGAAATACCAGCAACTGGAAAGAAAACATCAGCAGAAATGAAATAATGGTATATGTAATAGAACAACATCTTGTCTGTAGTGCAATGATTCCCAATTTCTTTGGCCCATCAGAGCATTGCAGCCTTCAAAATTTCAGGCAAACATCGTTCACCCTTATAATGAAGCTTTTAGCTGAAAGCATTTTTATGATACTTTGGTTGTGTAGCCAGCAATGATGAATTACCTTATCCATTATGGCCACAGCTTGAAAACACAACCATAAATGCATTTGCTTTCCCCTTATTTGACTGCTTCTGATTCAAGCTGCGTGTTTTGGGCCCATCACAAAAGAGCGAAGATTCCCATCAGATTTATTTGTCATGCACTCAGGTTGTACAAACTGTTCCTTTGCAGTTTACGGTTATAAATGGTGAAAGTTTGGAATAAAAGTTAAAAGTTTGTCAGATATCCTGTATTTGGTTATAAAATGTGTGCCTTTGTACATAGCAGTGAGGCTCTGGTGTCTTCAGTGAGATTGTTTTTTCTTGTGCTCACTCTTTCCGATGCTTGTATGAGAGATGTTTTTTAGTTTTTACTTCTACCCATTTCCACTTGATAGAAACTAAGTTGAAGAAATACATTTTCATGTACCTGAATGTCAACACAGAATGGGAGATTTAATCCTTTACTTTCTGTTCCATATTTAGTCCTTTGAGTACACCAAAGAAAAACCCATGCTCACAGTGACCTACATAATCCAGCACGGTGCCTAATCACACCTACATGAGGAGGCTGCCCGTGGTATCAGGGAGGGAATGCAGGCACTGGGAGACCCCTGCTAGTGCTCTGTTCTGAAGCCTGATATGAGTCACTTTTACTCTCTGGAAATAGAGAGCCTCCTCATGTAACACAGCTTCCACAGAGCTGAGTATCAAGGGCATAGAAAGTGATGAATCTTTTAAAATGTGTTTATCATTTGCCATTTGTTTTCTTCTTATCGTGGCACTCACCTCAGGGTGACTCAGGGTGAGCTTCTGCAAACTAGAGGCCAGCTGATTTCAGCCATAACTATGCCTGTGCTGTATCATAAGGCAGGGCAATCAATGACTCCAAAACAAAGAATTACATTGTGAAAGGTGAGTTTAAAAAATCCAAAACCAAGCAATGAAAACCACATTGCTCAGCATCAGCAGTGAAATAATTAGACATCTCTTCAGGATGGATTTATAGACTAGTACCATTCACAGGCAGAAGCAGAACTTGCTGGGGAGGATGCTTTATAAATGCAAAATTAGTAACAGTAGTCCTAAAAACAAAACTGAGTAAGGAAGCAGAGCCTGAGGAAGCACAGAAGAATGGCACGGCTGCCATGAACAGACCAGATGAGGGCTGATCTAGGGTAACTCTTCCCAGAGTTTTCTCCTTCCAGCAGGATGCTGGAATACTCTTTGGTCTTTGTGAATGAGGGTACACATGCCAGCATCTCCCTTGTGCCTGCCTGCATTGAGGGCACAGAATAAAGCAGGAAAAGAAGACAGTTTATGGGCATGCTTGGTCAGAGTGAGATGGTATTTTAAAGCCAGGGGTGTCATTTATGGTTACAACAAACCTCAAACTCGAAAGAATGCCTTTGACAACTGGTGTCATAGTGCTGCTTGCTGTGACACAGATTTCTGTATGTGCCCAAGGCAATGGGTCTCTTTGCATTGTCAGATCCTTCCTACTAGCTACTGGAGGCTACTGAAATTCAGAGATGAAGAGATAAGACAAGAGGATCACAAGTATTTATACACAAATGAGCACCACCAGGCATCTCAGGTGGGATTTTGAGCCCCTGTGCTTGGCATGAAGTCCTAGCTGCCTGTTTTGCTCAGAGAACATTTGGATCCTAAGATATATGGGTCTAAACCCTTATTTTTAAACTTGCCCACATCCCGACATAAATGACACCTGTAGCTGTGGCCAGCACTTCAGTGGCCTCAGGGCTGGAGCGTGGAGGGGACAGCAGGCTGACTCGGTGAGCGAGTCCCGCCTGTGGAGAAGCCACCTCGTGCCTCAGTTTCCCCATTTTTGTGACAATGTGGGGGGAGGCTGCGACCCCTTGCCGGGATGCTCTTGACCCAGTTGGCGGGCATCCGCGCCCCGGCACGGCTGTCNGCGGGACGGGGAACGGGATGGGACGGGGTGGGGACAGCGGGGGCGCCTCGGCGCCCGCGGGGGAGCAGCCGGGACCGGGGAAAGTGGCAGCCGGGGCTTCCCACGGCGAGAGGGAAGNTGGGGCAGGGCTCGGGGAGCCTTTCCGGACCCGTGCTCCGCCCGGCGGGGATGTGAAGCCGGGCGGTGTGGGGCGGCAACCGAGTCCCCTGGACGCCCCTCAGCCTCCCGCTGCCTTCAAAGGCCGCCGAGGTCGCCGTGGGGCGCCGAGGGGCCGGGGGCGGGAGG
>VXBB01005092.1:671339-755343 GCA_013399915.1 Illadopsis cleaveri | reverse complement strand
TCCTTTTCTCCATCCCTCCCTCCTTCTCTTCCGCGCGCTCTTTCCCTCGCTCTTCTTTTCTTCCTTTCTTTCATTGCAATGACATTGAAAACCTTTGAAAGCCCCCAGCTGCAACCCCCCCAGCTCTGTTGACAGAAAACAAACGGTGCCTGCATTCCCGGTTGCGGCGGCCTCCCTAAAAAGTGAAGTCAGAAACAAAATATTTGATAATTACGGGAGGGGAAATGTGGAAGTGATTTGAGGAAAATGAACTCAAGCTGGGCTGGGAAGAGAGGCCGAGCTTGCCTTCGGAGGGAAGCGGTCCCGCTCGGGGAGCAGCTCGTTCTTGCTCCCTGCATTTTTTCTCCTTACATATTTCTCCCAGATGGCAAGACCCACCCTAGAGTATCGCAGTTTGGCTCCATGAAAAAAAAAAAAAAAGCATAAACACGTCTGGTTCCCTCTTCTTCTGCCTCCCACCCGTGGATTGTGCTGCCCGGGTTATGGTAAAGAGTGGGCTTTAGGATGGAGCCCGTCGCTGTTGCTCTCTGTCCCTGAGCAAAGCTCCTTGAGAACTCCCTGCAAAGGCCAGGTGAGGAGCAGAAGTGAGGCAGGGTGGTTGTTAGCCAACACTGTTGAGCTCTGGTCGCTGCTGTCATGAAAACTAAGGGGAGTGGGACTGAGCTGTAGTATGGACTAGCATTTCACATCTGCCTGTACATGATAATATTGTAATACACGTTCTTCCCAAAGCGTGACATACTTATGCAGTGAGCATTTTCCTGCATCCTCTCCAGCACTGTCCTGAAAAAGCCAAATCATGTTTATTCATTTTCTTAGGAACCCTAAATATAAACCTTAACCGGTTCTGCTCAATATACACCAACACCTCTGTGGGAAGGAGGTGCACAGTATCCATAAGAAAAATTATAACAACAGCTAAATAATGATGACACTGGTCTGAGTAAAGTCTTCTGGGATCAGTAACCCAGAGAAACAGCTAAAATATGTTTGGCCCTGCATTTGTGATTTCATTGGTGTCACTAACATTGTCAAAGTGCTAAATCCTGCTTTTTGCCTAATGTTCTCTAATTTGTACTACCTGGATAGCTTCCCAGATGTAAGTACTGGCATGTCTCTGTCTCACCTGCAAACTGAAAGTAAGAAAAAATCTACAGCCCTCATGTTCAAAACTTGGTTTTGAAAGGCAGTTCATGCTTGCGTGAATAAATTAATTATTATGACTGGCGTCAGAGATAATGGTCCAAGTGGCAAACCAGTGGATGTTTGGTTTGATTCCAGTCTAAGTTCAGCAAAACTTGAGACTGATGACTGAGGTCTGGGTCTGGTTTCAGGGAAAATGGACACTTCAGGCAACTCTTCTTTTAGGATTCAGTTTAATTCCTCTTTGCTAGTAGCTGCCAAGCAGTGAATATCAGTTCAGTCACAGGTAGCATCCCACCCTCTGGGATATTTAGACCTTCTCATTTTCTAGGGAGTGCTTGAAGGTGAGCTGCTTGTAATTCAAAGACAGCTTTGATGGTTGCCCACTTCTAAATGTTTCTTGTTACTACCTTACTGCATCACTGGCATTCAGTAAGATTAGTGTGGCATTTTCCTGTGTGGTTTTCGCTTTCCAGATTTTGGAAGTGATAACCCTCTCTATGCCTTCTGTTTCTGCTGCAGCTTGCACTTTGTCCCTTTCAGTACATTTGGAATATTAACACTGAGCCTTTAGCTTCTAATCCTTTTGTTAGCAAAACTGTATCTGAGTTGTACTGGGGTTCTTGTACAACATTCATTTCTACAACATTGTTAGGTGCATAATTAGAGTCTTGAAAGAAAGAAAGAAAGAAATTGCTTCAGTAAATGTTCCTGGCATAACCTCATGCAGACTGGAAAATCTGAGGCGTGCCAGAACTTGGGAGCTTTTCTTGGCCTGGTTCAGTAATAGTCACAAGAGCAATAGACGGTGAACTGTACTCCTCGGATGGAGGCCAGCCACCAGCTTCAGACAGCCTCTTTTATCTCTCTCTTCCTGGGTCACACTCAATGAGGTGGCTGTTCACTCCTATTAACAGGGATGCTGCAGATGTGAAGTTATTCATATTCTTAGCTGGGGCTCCCAAAGCATATGGAATGATTTTTGGGAAGCATCCATCATGATAGAGGAAAAGGGAGAGGCTTGAAATGTCTGTTGAATTTATTAAAAGTCAATCAGTTGTTCACATCCTGCTGGAGTAAGTTAACTAGGTAACACTGGAGAGGAGTCCAGTTGCTATTTCACTCTTCCCATTGAGGTCTGAAGGGTGGTGTGTGGGACCACTTCCATACCAGCATCATTCTATGTCCCACCAGGATACTTGTTTCACAATGAGAATGAGGAGTTTCCTTGTTTTCATTTTCCCTTAAACCTCATTCAGAATTTTTGAGAAAGTTATTTTCACCATGAGTTTTAGATGTTAGCAAAGAGGTTTACGCCAGCATGAATATATTGATGTGAGCTGTGGATACAAGTCCTTTCTTGAATGCAGCATTGCCAAGAGGAGAGGTCATTGACCTGGTCTGCCTTCTGCTCCTTGCAAGTTTTCTGGCCATTCAGAATAATCTCTGGGGCCTGTAGCTGTTTTTCTGGGTTAACTATCCTTAACCCATTTCTGGCCAAATGAGCCAGCCTTTGGAAAGAGTTATGTGTAAATGGTTTAATCTAACTTGTCTCATTTTGGCTAAAAAGGGCAAGCAGAGGAAGGCCAGCAACTCCCCTCTTGTGAGGAGATGTCCAGACAGATCTGAGGTGCTATAACCTCTGAGCAACACAGTGGTGACAAAAATCTGGAGGCAGAGTTATAACCTTTTCTAAAAGCATGGTGTTTTCAGTGTCTACATCTGTTGTAACATTGGGATGATTTTTTTTTTTCACTTGACCTCCATTTCCCCCAGTGTAATTTTGCTATATGAAAAGCTGAAAAGGGATGTTAAGGGGGAGAGAAAAGGCAGAGGTTTCTGTTTGCTTAACTCACCTAAGTGCTTCCTCTTGATCTGACTTGGCTGCTTTTTCATGTAAGGAGAGCAACTCTTCACCCTTTCCAAGATTTGTGCCCTTTGGCAGCAGAGTACTTGTGTGCACCAGGGGATTTGGAGCTGGGAATTCCGACGGTCTTCACAGAACTTGGTGTACTTCCTCCCACTGGGCTGTTCACACAGTGTGGCCAGCATCAGGAGCTTGCCTTGGTCAAACTTTTCCCACGTTTTTGCAATGGACAAAATCTAAAAACTGATGTCTTAATAAATGAAACTGATTAAATTTAAATTGAGATCTTTATGTAATTGCATAGCTGTATTTGGCCCTGAAGCTATCATTTTAAGAAATTTGCCTTTTGAAATTAAATGATAGAGACTTTATGAGTAGTTCAGTCCTGCTTTCACTGACAATATAGCCAAGACAGTGGACAGAAAAGGCAGCACGGTGCTAATCGTGTGGCTGACTCAGGCTGTTTTTAATATGCACTGGCTTTGTGCAATAAAACCCAGCAGTAACACATTCATAAAATAATTTAATGAAAGTGACTTTCCAGGTCTAGTCTAGCAAGCATATCTTCAGTGGAAGGAAAGATTGCATCCATTTTTTCTCCTTGAGCTGGTTTTGGAGTGATAGATGTCTTCCTTCTTGAAATCCTTCCCTTGAGTGCCAGAGCAGGTATTGTTGGAGTTGCATCTCAAGACAATAAGCACCTTTGAAATGGGGAGGCAGAGAAGAAGTGGTTCTTCCCTGGGAGCACAGCAAAGGCTCATCTGTGCAAAGCCTATTTTTTAAGGTGCATGCTGTGCCACCAGGCAGCTGCTGTGCTGCAGACATCTCAGGAACTGGAGTCTGGGAGATGGACCAAGGGGTTCTGTCCAAGGCACCTCATTGTGCTGAAGTCAGTGGCCAAATGCCCCGTGCAGGAGTGTTTAAACAACCTCCCCTGCTGTTGTGAAGGGGAGCAGCATGTGTGGGACAAGCTCTGCAGCAGACACCATGTCTTGTAGCACTCACATGTGCATGGCACCCAAATGTTGCCTCTCAGATGGAGCTGCTGTCAGAGCCGAGCTGCTTTGTGCAAACGCACCAGTGGCTGAGTGAATGACTTTATCTGCCAGAGTGCAAATTCCTTGCCGGTAATTAACAGGGGGCTGCTGCTGGGGGCTGCCGAGGAGGCAGCTCTGCTCCCAGCACAGGAGGAAGGGACTGGCTGAGTCTCCTGTTGCATTTTCCAGCTGCTGTTATTGGTACAGCTGCTTACCCATCGGGAGGCTTCGGGGCACCTTTGATCTTTCTTGTGTGGTGTTACATGAGCTGGGAAGTGTTTCTCTTTGTACAGAAGGGAGTCTGTCACAAATCTCGGCCAGATATCTCTTCCCAGACTGATGAGACTCCCATTAACCCGGCTGTGTTTCCGCCACGTATCCTGTGAGCTAGATGAGAGTGGTTCCCAGAAATGCCTTGTTTACCTGGATTACATCTATCTTTGCAGGGAGGTTGGCTTCTGCTCTACTGTGATAGCTCTGCTTAAATGTGAATAACCAACATTTCCTTGGAGAGATTTGTCTCTCACAGCGTTGTCTCTGAGTTTAGCAAGCAAAAACAGCAGCTTGCTCTTGTGCTGTGAAGTGTAATTCCTTCTACAGCTCCATCTGGGTGGTAGACAGGGGGTTATATATGTCTGGACTTTTACCAGGGGTTGTAGGTTTTGTCACCACTGCATACAGCAAGGTGTGAGTTGGTTAGAGCAGGGGTGTATTTGCTCTCAACTGTGGCATTCTGATTGTAGCTCCTCGGCAGTAAATAAACAAATGGCAGATAAACAAGTCTGGAGGCTTCAATGCTCCATTAAAGCACAGAGAACTGTAGCACAAGCAGCGACTGTGTGGCATTTTCTTGCTACTTTTTCTCAAGTGTGCTTCAGTGTTCATCTAGGTTGAAGACACCAGGCAGCAGTGATGAGTGGCTGCCTCTTCTCTGCCTTGCAAATTAGCTACCCAGAAGTGAAGTTCATATAAGCTGCTGTGAAATTTTACTACTCTGCTGTAGTTTTGTCACTTATTACTGTGTACCTCTTGGTTTTTGCATAGGCCCTGCGGTTGTCTGGGGCAATGGTTTAGATGGAGGCTGCCTGTAAGGGTTGAAGAAAAGCAAATCATGCTCCAGTCTGCAAATGTGGAATTTCTTGCAGATGTCTGCACCTTGTTTGAAGTGCATCAGGAGGCCTGTAAGGTAGAAACAAATTAGAGACTCTTCTTGGACAAATACAATGGAAAGAGCAAAGGATTTGGGGTGGATGACTGGGGAGGAGTTTTGTATCTCATTAACTTCAGCTGGAAGTGAATCCCATATTTCTACTATTTGACAGCTAAACAGTGTTTTCCTTGGCTGTACCCTCTCAACTGCTGTCCCAGAGATGGACCTTTAACCACTTTCTGAAAATACCTTAATGCTGTATAATGGACCCCATAGAATCCAGCTTTTCTTGTTCATTCTCCTTAGTCCTTCCCTTTTGCACTGCAAAGGGCAGCAAACCAGCTTGAGGAAACAATGGAGAGAAACAGATAAAAACACCAAGACAGAGCCACTGTGTTTCATTTGCAGGAGGAGAGGATTTGCACACCTTATGCTGGGCTGTTTGGACAGCTATTTGTTATCCACTGCTGGTTGTCCCTAGCCAGTACGTGCCTCTTTTGATCCCATCCCTGCTTCTTGCTTAGAGTCCTGAGACAGGATCAAGAGACCTTGGGAATATGAATGCTGGTGGATCTTCCAGTGCTTAACCAGCTTTTTTCCCAACAGTGAAAGTTTTCAATGAAACAATGATTTGAAGATTGTTTTATAGCCAGAAACAAATTCTTCAGTTTTGTATCTGTGAGGAGACCTAGAGGCATCGAGGAAAGACTTACTGTGGAGGTACCCATGGCAGTGGTATGACTCAAACCTGAAAGGGGCTTGAGTCTTCCAAGTCACAGGAGGGGAGCAGAGGATGTTAAAGTCTTCAATAGGAGGGAAGCAAGAGTGGGATGACAGGAGTGGGCTGGCAATGGTACTTGCCTCTGATGGAGAGATGGTTTTAACAGCAGAGTCTGTTGCTGTTTTCCCAACAATGAATCAATCTGGAGGACTGTTCCTGGGAAGGTGCCCCTCATGCTAGAGCAGCCCCTGCCATTTAAGCACTGGTAATTTTAGCCTGAAGCCAAGAGCTTTCCTTCTGCATGATGTAACTCCTTGCATATGTACTTCTTGCTGCTCTGGGACTTTCTTTTCCCTCCTGGTTTTGGCTGCTTTTTCATGTTTATGTTCAAGGAAGCTTAAGTATGAGGGATTGGAATTGTTGTCTCATTTCCTATATGGAGAAGGAAGCGATTTCATTGGGGAATTTTTGCAATGTCTGAATCATTTAGTTGTCTGGGTGAGTAAAATTCCTCAGGGATAACTGTAAAGGTTGTGACCGAGCTGTGGTCTGCAGTTCGTGCATTCAAACCCAGGGCTGTGGAAGATTAGGGTGGCAAGGGACCAAGCATTCATGTCAGAGGCATCGCCTTCAGCTTGGCAGAAAAGCTGCGGTGTTCCTGTCTGAGGACAGCGTGTTTGCTCCACATGATGCAAGCTCTGGGGTATTCCAGTCCTAAAACAATGAATGCCACATGAGTGGTGTCAGCCTAATCTTCAGGCAGTGCTCTCCCTCTCCAATTATCCTGTGGATGGATGATGGAGAAGTCAGGTTACAGCAGAGGCTCAGTTTCTCACAGAGCTTTTTCTGTCATCCCCAGGACTGGGGCTTGGATCCATTTGTAGAGGGTGATGTGTAAGGGTAAGGAGGAGCAGGTTAAGAAGGGAGTACTTTTTTGTTCTTTACTTGTTCAGAAAAACAGACTGTTTTTTCTACAAGATATCACTGCATGCCCTGGGATTAGTAGCTGCTTGTACAAGCCATAGCCATTAGTGTCTTGTCAAATCCAGTTTTACACATCCCTGATAAGTGATGCCCTCTTCCTGTTCTATGAAAAATGATACCATGCTCTGGAATATCTCAGAGCTAGTAAGTTTATCTTCACAGACCTCTTCTGTGAGTAAGTAGACCATTAATCTTTTTATTCTATCCCAACAGTCCTAATTACACCCCCGTGTTCAGTGATAATCAGTGCCTCCCCCGTGCCATTATCTCCACCTTATACACATAGCCAGTTCATGGGACCCCTCAGCTCAGTGCTTAGCACACCTCTTTTAATCTCCTTGTTGCTGCCTTCCACCTGTCCGTGCAGGAAAGGAAACAGAGATGTATGTGATCTTTTTCTCTGTTTGGTGTTACCTCTGCCCCTTCTCAAACAACTTTTAAACTAAAAAGTCAGTTTTAGCCATGTTTAGTGAAGCCTATTAATTTCCTACAGGATACAATGTTGCTCTAAGTTTTGTAAAAGTAGGTGCAGTGGTACAGTACTTACTGCCTTACCAGAGGGAAAAGCTTGAGTGTGAGATCAGCTTCTACTCCAGGCCAAAGAAGCAATTTATGAGCATTCCCCAGTGATTGTATTTCATACCTTCATAGCCACTAAATGCTATCAGCCTCAAGACAGGAATCTGCAGGAAGCAGTTTGTAGAACAACTTATTGTTGCTCAACTTTGAACTCAGTGCTTTGTCTTCTCCTCTGTGGTGCTCAGAGCTGTGTGCAGTCCCCCCCAGGAGGGTGTCATGGAGGAAGCTGAGCCAATGCATAGCTAATCAGGGGGCACAAAACATGGTTTGTTACAGCTCATGTGTACCCACACCCATGCACACAGAGCCACTGTGCTCAGTCCTGTTACTTGCCAGTAACTCCTGCAACCCAGACCTGGGATGGGAGAATGGAGGATGTAGCAAAATTTGCAGTCAGTGTGGATTATTTGTGGATTTCCTGTCTTGCTGGGTGAGTGTTAAATCTCACTGTGGCATGTGAAAAGCTGGAACTCACACAGTGCCAGCACCGTGCCTGGGCCACTCCTGGCTTTGTGCACGTGAAAACCAAAAGAGATGGGAGAACAGCTGGATGTTAACAGCTCCGTGCAAATCACTGCCAAGCTCTTCTGCAGTGCAGCAGCACACACCCAGATGCTGGGGTGAGTTAGGCCATCCTGGCTGCAGATGCAAGGTCAGCAGTAAACCAGCATTAAACAGAGACAACTATTTGAGGTTTGGGTGTTTTGGTGTTGTTTCAGGTTAATATTTATTTGCTGTGGGGTTTTGGCAGGGTGGAAGGACTACAGCAGACTCTGAGCATCTGTGGTTCAAACACTTTCAGAGCCTGTGGGCATCAAGAAAATGCAAACAGACTCTTTACAGACCAATTTGTCCTCACTCTTAGCATGATGCCATGATTTGTATGTAGGCTTTGGGCAAGGTACATTATTCCTCTAAGCTGTGATGCTCACATCTGTAAAACAAGGATAATGATGATGCTGTGCCTCATAGCAGGATTTATAAAGCTGAATGCATTCTTGTTAAGAAAAATTTAAAAGCTCTCATGTAGAAGGTGCGGCAGGCATTGCAGAGGATCATTTTCCTTGCCAGCAACGATAACAATAGTAAGAAAAATGGAGACAAAATGTAGGCCAGAGTTACTGGGTGATACAGCACTTTCTTGCTAGCCAGTAAAGATGTACAAAAAGGGCTTAATATGGGCCACCTTCAAGGTGTGAGCCAGTGGCTCACAGATGGAAAAGAGGTGGTTGAATGTTTTGATGAAGCCACAGAGAGAAAGAAGCAGGTCATAAAGTGAGAGAGCTGGGGTATCTCAGAGGTGATTACACTTCTGGGGTGCATTTGCTCTTGCAGGAAAGCAGTAAGCGCCTCTCCATCCCCTAGTATCTGAGAGGAAAAAAACTAGAGTGGTGCTGTAAGGGGAGCACTTGACAATATGGCAATGTAGCTCTCCCAGTGTTCTGGTTAAGTAGAGAACCTTACAGGGCATAGTCCCTTGCTTTCCCTGACAGGTCTGCCAGAGGTTGACAAGGGAGAGAAGATGGGTTAGTGATTTCCATTGGTTGTCATGGAAACTAATGGATATTACTCTTCTTTTTTTTTTTTTTCTTTTGTCTGTCTGTCGTATATGAAGATTTTGTTAAAACAACTCGGAAGCATTCTTTCCTTCTCTCTCTGTTTTGTTTTTAACCCTTTAATTGCTGACTTCTGCTCTTCAAAAGCATTTTGTTGACAGAATTTTCCTAGGGAAGTTTGTATACAGTTTTTGAATGCTATAAAGTTTGTGTTGGGGATGAGCATCTGAAGTAGGGCAGCTGCTGGGCAGTTTTGTGTGCTGAGCTGCTTTCCACCCTGACAGCTTCTGCAAGGTACCCATGTGACCATTTTCTCACCAAAAGGTTTAAAAGTAAGAAGGCAGATAGCCTGAGTGTTCTGTTTCCCATGTAAATGGTAAGCAGATGATTAGCTACTGTGAAAAAGCACAAGCTGGATGAAAGGGGAATGATAATGCCAATTAATCAGCCAGTGAGTTGTCAGGCTTGCTGACATAGTGATGGTAAAGAGCTTAGAGAATTTCAGATTAGAGGTGTGGGTGTAACACAAGGTATTATTATTACTATTTCATGTAAACATCAGCATGTCTTGTTGCTAAAAATATGGCTGTCTACCAGCTCCACTGACGCTAAAAGGGGCAATTCCCCCATAGATTAGTAGATGGTGAGGCCAGAAGGAGCTATTGTGCTTTAGTTCTGCCTTCTTGCATAATGCAGCCCATATGTCTAGGGGTTTTTATTCATTCCATTTGCTCTGGACTCTACAATGTGTCTTAAAAACATCTAGTCTTGATTAAGTAATTACTACAAATGGAAAATACCACTGTGTTTGGTATGTTGCTGCAGTGGTTAATTACCCACATGCTGTTGCACTTCATTTCTGGCTTGCATTTGTCTAGTCTTGATCTGCAGATGCTGAATCTTCTGTTTAATCCACTAAACAGAAGAAGCCCTTAGTCCAGTGTGTCTCTTCTGCACTGCAGTAACTGTGGTCTGCACAAGGACCGCTCCCAGTCTTGTCCTTGGCAAACTGAACAGCCTGAGCTCCTCAAGCCATCCCCTGGCAAGGTGAGTTTCCTAATCTCTTGCTCAGTACTGGGTCTCCAAGCAGTGCATCCCCTTTGCCAGGGTGTTAGTGCTCCCTCACTCTGTGATGACAGGGCACCTCCATGTGCCCTCATTACTGGGAATCCATAAATACTGAGCAATATAAATTGTGAAAAGAAGAAAGGCAAAACCACTACGAGCCCTAATTTACTACTAGGGAGTTTATACACATTAACACACACACACCATCAGGAAGCACAGCTGGCGAAGTCTTCACAATGGGGGTGCTCCCGTAGTACACAAATGTGCTGTTGTTACCAGCTACAGCCTTGGTTTTGAGTTTCCTAAAATACATGCTTAAGTTTAAGGTCAATATTTGGAGGCTTTCTGACCCTCTTGACTTCACAGGTGAGATTTGGCTGGTCTAGGGGCCAGGAGGTGAGTTCAGCACAGCTTGTGTCCTGTAGGAGGCAAGCGGCCGAACTGCAGCACTTCAGCCAGCTGGAGCCTGTGCTCAGGCAGCCTCAGCTGAAGCTTGCTGGGCTCCTGTGCTCCCCAGCCAGTGCCCTGAGCACGGTGTCCCTTTGTCTTTAGTAATCTTTAAGTGGGGATGTTGGATTTTTTTCCTCCTCTGAGAGAAAGTAGAAGGCTGGTTGTGTTTCTTGGCCTCATGTCCCTTCCGGTTCATATCTTGGAAAGACTCTTGGGCGAGGCTGAAGGTTTGTGCTTTCATAGCTTTAAGGCATCTTCCTGCACAGCAGCCTTTACTGGGCAGCAGAGGCATTCAGATAAAGAAAGCTCATGCACTTTTTCTATGGACAAGCTAGTTGGAAGTCTTATTTTGTCAGTGATGAGAGGTGGAAGGAGGTAGTTTCCTCTTCTGAGGTGGTGCTTTCACCCTATGCTCTGCTTCAAGCTTGAAACTCATTTTTAATAAAAGTCTGGCAAGAGGCAACAAAGTCCTGTTTCTCAGGGCTGTGATTTTTAGACTTGTAGCCAAACTTCCTTCAGAAATGCATCTAAAGGAGTGGTTACAGAGTGTGTGAGTTGCTCTGCCTGTGAGCTGCCCTGAAGAAAGGTGAGCATCTCCTGTGCTGCTTTGTCTTTGTGGTTGCTCTTCTTTATCCTCTGCCCTTAGGCAGCTGAAAACTGAACTCTGCCCCCAGAATAACTCTGGATGTTAGGGATGAGGGTGAACATAGTTTTTAATTTTTTATCTTTACAGGCATGAGAGAAAACATTGGAAAACAGAGCACAGGGAGTGCAAAAGAGGTGCCCTTCCTCTCTGCCCTATGACATTCCCTACAGCCCCTGTGACAGTAGCCTTTTGCTGGCTGCTGTGTCTTTTGGATGCAGTTGAACATTAATGCTTTTTCATTACTCTTCTTGTCTGTCCCCATGGTTCCTCTCACATAAAACCTCTCCTTTGGAGCCTCCAGCAGCATACAGGTGAGGGGGATTTCCACCTTCCCACAGGACATTGGCCCATGGTCCCCTGCTGGAATGGGGAACTTGTCAAGTGTTCATTTATTGCAGAGGCAAATTCCAGAGGGCACTAGGTGATGTACTCAAGGACACAAGGTACCATGACTGAAGGGTGGATAAAGAAGCATTCATCAGCTTAATTCTCTGTGAGAAGGGCTTTGTGTCCTTGCTCATGCAGTGCGTGGCAGGATAGTGTCATGGAACAACTGCAGTTGTTGGCAGAAGGTGAGGATGGTTTACCTGACAGGACTTGCAAGGCTTTCCACAGACTTCCCATGTGGTATTGGATTAGCACGGAAGACAGATAATGTATCTAACATTCATGGAGAACAGGGGAGTTAGTCTCCTAAATGATGATAGTGGTCTGAGCCCCAGTACTTCAGGGTGAGTGTTTTGGTAGAATTTTCCTGGTCCTGTGTCAGCCTGTAATATTCTTAAAGGAGAGCCTTCTACCCCGTGACCACATTTAGGTGATAACGCTGTGCAATTCATGCCTGCTTTCAGGAAGCAGCTATCTGATACAGCAGTGGAGAATGTGCATACAGCTATCTCAGCTTTCATACCTAGGCCTGTTTAGCCAGCAGGTGTCCACACAGTAAGCACCAGGAGTCCCAAATTAGTTCCTTTTAGCCTCTGTCCCATCCAGCAGCATTATGTGTTCCTAAGAGGTTGTTGAAAGCATTAGGATGTCTCGGGGAGGAGTGCCCATATTTGCATCATTACTTTTTATAGGATTTAGCTGCTAAAAGCCAGGCACACTGCATACTTCTGGCTGCTGTCCCAGTGTTAGTATAGTCTGATCTCTCTGCAGTTGAATGGTTTCCGACAGAGAAGTGGGGAGGGGAGGAATTAAAATGTCTTGGCTCAGATGAAGATACAAAACTTAGGTAAGATGAAGAAATGTGGTGAAGTCCATGCATGGAGTATGAAGAGGTGTAAAGCATGTGTTTCACAAACTATTGCTTGGTGTGTTTGATGACATATGAGAAGGTGAAGGAACGAGATTTAATGGAACATTGATGTGACTGGAAGAACAACATCCCTTATAGCGGGGCTGTGCTGGCATCTTGGAGGATATGAGGCTCATGAAAGTCAATTGTGTTTTGCTGTAACACAGGACTTGGAGGGTTAGGCTGGGACAGCTGAAGTGCAGCGTGCCTGTGGCAGCCTTTGGCCGAGATTGCCATCACGCAGCAGGGATGACTGGACGGGTCATGGAGCAGGTCCTGCACTGCTTGTGGCACAGTGTGCACTGGTAACTGAACGTGGGGCAGCTTTACCATGGGAGATGAAGCAGTGAGCTGCCACAGCTCAGAAGGAACTGCTCCACAGCCAGCTGGGATATCTTTGTTGTACAGCGTGTATTCGTTGCTAAAGGGGAGAAGGAGGCAGCCACAATGTCCCTTTTACAGACTTGATTTTCATCCACACCCTGCACTTAATGCTGACTGAAACATTAAAGGCTTCTTGTATAAAGGTTCACTGCTGGGACTAGACTGTGTCTGTGTACGTGTTTCACAGTGTCAGGCTTGCCAAGGGCAAGAGCAAGTAATACGTGCATGGGTAAGGGAGTTGTGGTTCACCCAGTAAGTGAGAATTGGTGTCAAGGCCTCATGAGGGTCAGGCTCTTAAAGATCAGCATGAATGTGGAAGACATTAATGTTCACAGTAAGATACTTAGCCTCTCTTTGGTGAGGTCTGTTTCCTTCTGAGTTACTGTATTGAAGTGGCTCAGGAATTGGAAGTGCTGGAGCACTTAAAACTCAAGGAGGAACATAGAGCCAGCTGCTGGATTTGCCTGGGCAGTGATGAAGTTGTTGGATGTTGTGATTGCAGTAAATCTTTCATTACAGACTAAGATTATTTACCATATCTTGCTTTTTCTGTAGGCAAAGGAGCACACACACACTTCATCCCTTCAGCTTGGTGAGAGAGCTTTCTAAGGCTGCTGTCTTACCTGTGTCTGACCTGAAGTGCCTGAACCCTCAGAGGGTCTGGGTGTTTGGCAGGGAAAGACTGGGGCAAGCTTTGCAAGTTTTATTCTAGAAGCACTGTTAGACCTCCCGTAAGGAACTTCTGGGGCTTTTTTGGGTAGTGGGAGTTTTTGAGTGGGTATTTTTGGCCTTGTTTGTTTGCTTGTTTTTAGGTTATTTCAAACTGAGCTAACCCAAGTTACTGGGGAGCTGAAAAGTAAGATTGGCTTTCTTTGCAAAACAAACCAAGAATGCCAAAAGTTCTGTGTTGAGTTCTTGAATCTTTCATTGCACATTATTAGACTTTCAGAAATTGCAAAACTTCCAGATGTCCTGCAGCACCTTACACTGGTTAATTGTGGCTCAATACATTGCTACAGTATCACATGCTATTTCTAACATCCATTTGGGTGAAACCAATCATGTTATCTTAATAGATTTCCTACAGAGCCTGCACATTAGTACAGGTAGTGTCTAGTGTAGCTTTGTCTAACAAAGCAAATGGGACATCCAGTATATGAGATTTGTGTCTACAATACACAATGATATGTACTTTTCAGGATTTTTTTCTCAGTATTCAAAGGCTACCAGTGATTTCCTGGTGTGCTTAAGTCAAAGCTGGCTCTAGGGATATATTTTAATAAATGCTTTGGGTGTGTGAATTTCCTGGGTTTTCGTAAATCTTTGTCAAAAAAGAAAACCTATTGTCCCTTCTAAATTTCCTATCTTAATTTCTTTCAACACATTGCATTTTATGTCTGAAATCTGCTCTGTGTAGGACCAGAGGGCCTGGTTGCATTAGGAACTGTAAAAATAGACTGCTTATTCATTCAGGTGATGTCATTCCTGGAGTGGAGCCCTGGAAGGGGAGGGTGGTGTCAGTAGTGCAGGTATTAGGGTCAAGAGGGTTTTCTTATAAGCAGTTAGACGGTGGAGGATGCTCCTACTTTTACAGTGTGCTCTGAGCTAGTGGGAGGATGAGCAGTGCTAATAATTCTGGCAGACCTGGCTTTATCTTTTGCACCTACAGCTCCCTGACCCCATGGGGAGCAGCAGATTGCCAAAGCCAGCCTTTCCAACAGCAAAGAATGCTGCATCAATTTCTGTAGAATAAACATCTCTCATTAGTTCTTTAGCCCCTTTATTTGCCTCTTTTCTTTCAAGTCTCTTCTAAGCCTTTCATGGCAAGGAAGACATTTTGTTCTGTTCTTATCTGTTCTTTCCCTCCTTCAATGTAGAGTCTGTGATCTCACCAATCATCAGCAATGAGGTCTTATACACTGGGCTGCAAACTGTAGTGGCTGAGGCACAAGCATGTATTTCTTTCTGCTGACTTTATTAGAGGAGCAATAAATTCTGGCTGGCCAACAAGGTGGACAGCCAAGGCTGGCAGACAGCTGTGCAAGCTAATGTCTTAAACTGCTGCAGTTGGATTTTTCCAGAGGCTGCCTTCTGAAGCCTTTAGTCTGCCTCTGGTTTGTGTCAATCAGAGTTTATTTTTTCCCCTCAGAAAGTAATGGCAAAAATTGACTTGTCTTCATTTGGGTTCTGCAGGAGAACCTACCATCCTACAGGGATACTTCCTCTCACCTCCCAGTGCAGCCCCAGCTGCAAATGAGCCACTTAATGTCATACATGGACTTTGCTACAATTGTGGCAGAAGCTGGGGCTGTCCCCTGCTTAATGAAGAATGAAGATATCTTCATTAAGCTGGCCCATGCTTAATGAAGAATGATGTGACCTTCTCTTTAGTTACTCACTGCATTCATTAAATGGGAAATTTTCTGTGGAATACCAAAATTGTTTATACTGCATTTAAGCAAGGGAAGTTTGCCAAATATTTTATGCTTGTTTAACTTAAAATATGTCCAAACTAAGCGTGCTCCCTTGCCTTTGATTTGATTTTGACATAAAGCATGAAAAACACCAAGTTTCAGCCTGCCACACATGTCTCTCTGGCATCTACATAGTTCCACAAACAAGGAGGTTTGTGGAGAAACACGAGCTCGTCCATTTCTGCATTGTTGCAAAACAAGAGCATGGCCTCTGCCCTCACTTCGTGGAGCTGAGCTTTTCAGATCAGAAGGGATATTTTCAGGCAGTGTTAGGCTGGTGCTGTGGGCTGGGATTCCAGTGAGGCTGAAGGCTTTTGTTTCCTTTCTGTATCACTAAGCATTTCCAACATCTGTGAATGTCAGGCTGTTTGGAGGAATGTTCTCCCCTGGTAGAAGAACTGAAGCAGATCAGATGATTTTGAGGGAGGAGGTTAAAGAGAGGCATGCAGGGCTGGATACAAAAGGTAAAAAGGGGAATGTCAATCTTCTGTAGTATGGTTCCCAAGAGGATGGAAGGCCAAGCTCAGATCATCAGCGGTGTCACCTCTGATTCAAGAAGTAGCAGTTGGGAACCGCAGTGGTTGAAAGCATGGGTAGGGCTGTGTTTGCAAGTTGCATCACAGATACTCCCTCTGATTAGGGAGGCTACCAAAAATTCACAATGTCTGGCTTCTTGCTGTTGTATGGGAAAACAGAGACACATTAAAAAAAGTTACCATTAAATGAGGAAGCAAAAAAACCTCATGGAAATAACCTGTCTTGAAGCCAACTGACCTGGCTTTGGTAATTGGAGATCTGTTGCCTGTGTAGAGATCTTGGCTTCCACTGCTGCTATAAACTTCTGGGTTTCTGGGACATTTCCCAGAGTCTGGCACAATCACCTTCAATGCTCAGGGAGGAATTGCTGCTGTGCAGGTACCCTTCACATCTGTGGGGGCCATTGCCTTGACATGTATCTTTTTCTACCACCTTCATTTTGCCTTGAACGCGCCCCTATCCCATGTTCCTGAGCTCCAAGGTGTAAATCTGCTGAGCTGCATC
This sequence comes from Illadopsis cleaveri, assembly GCA_013399915.1. Classification (NCBI taxonomy): domain Eukaryota; kingdom Metazoa; phylum Chordata; class Aves; order Passeriformes; family Timaliidae; genus Illadopsis; species Illadopsis cleaveri. The sequence continues at coordinate 738,946 of VXBB01005092.1, read as the reverse complement.
TCCAGCTGCTGTGAAAAATTAATTTTTTGTGGGGGAGATACGTGCTGCTTGTGTGGCTGCTGTTTGTGTGATCAGGGGATATGGCACTTGAAGGTGGTGCCTTGTGTTGGCAAGACCTGGCTCCCCAGAAGGACCCTGGAGTGATTTGCTGTAGGTGAGTGCTGTTCTGATATTGGGGAGGAAGACACCTGGGACCTGTAGTGCTGAGCTCTGGCTGCAGTTGGTTTGTTATTCCTCAATGTTTTTCTCTTCTGTGGTACAGAGCATCTGTAATTTTATTTTGCTGTGTGCTGCATCATCTAGCTCAGTCCATTAGAGCATTTGAAGTCATAGAATACTCTGAGTTGGAAGGAAGCCACAAGGATCATGGGCTCCAACTCCTGGCCCTGCACAGGACACCCCAAGAGTCACACCATGTGCATGAGGGTGTTGTCCAAACACTTCCTGAGCTCTGTCAGGCTTGGTGCTGTGACTCCTTCCCTGGGGAGCCTGTTTCAGTGCCCAACTGCCCTTCTGGGTGAGGAACCTTTTCCAAATATCTAACCTTCCCTGACACATTTTCATGCCATTCCCTCAGGTGCTATCACTAATAACTAGACTTTTTGCTGCTTGATTTGCTGCTTTATTACTTGAGCAGCTGTCAAACCTCTGTAAGGTAGGCTGTTACTACATCTTTCTTACTTTAACCAAAGACAAGCAAATAAAGTCAGTCACATCCAGGTGGTTTTCAACCTCTAGTGATGTGGTGGCAACCACTGACTGTGTACTGTTAAGAGCGCAGGGCTATGCTTCTCTTTTGAGAAAATATAAATAAGAAAAGATGAAGGTCAGACATGAAGGTGTGAGCTGCCTATGTGTTTGGCTCCACAGTGCTTGCTTACCCAGTAACTAAGAGGGAATTTTCATGAGTGGAGCAGCAGTAGCTCAGCCACCTTCACAGGCAAAGGGTTCTTAGTACCTGTGAATTCAGACTGCTGCTGTACCCATTCAGGCCCTGAGCTTCATCCCAGTGGTTGCTTGATGAGGCAACATAAAGCACACACTGGGATCTGCTGCCACACAGTCTGGGTCCCAAGGACTCTAGCTCCAGAGGATGGTCATATCCTACCTGCCCTGCCTCTTCTCTGTGCTCTCAGTCATGTCCTCAGCCTGCCTCTTCTATGAAAACCATCTGCTGATTCAGTTCTTCGCCCTTGTACTATTTGTCCTGTTTTCTTCTGGCCTCAGCCTTGCTGGCTGTAATGACGGGTGACCTGAGAGGGAGATGTAGCCCCCCTGCCTTTCATTTCATCACTCCACGCTGTACCCCAGATGCCTGTGAAATCTGCAATCCCAAAAGAGAGCTCATTAGGCATTCCTGTTCAGCTCATGTTTGGGCAACATAATTTGGATCCGTGAGCTGTGAGGGGAAAGATTGTTCTCAGCAGAGACTGAAGTTTCAGAAGTAAAAAAGTGCTAGAATGGTCACTGTATGTAAGTTGATGATTTCCACAAACACACACTAAATTGTTATAGTCCTTGAGAGATGTGACCATCTTCCCACAAGCAAGAGGTACCAGGGTGACTCTCCCACCAAATTCAGGCTCTTGCAGAGGTGCCGAGGTCTGCTCTGTGTTCTGAGCACAACTTCAACAATTCCTCGAACATGAACAAAACAACTTAATCTTGTTCTTAGAAACCATTGACCTTTTTCTGTTGACAGCTTAAGAAAAGTCACCCTGAGGCAAACTTCTGACATGGAAACATTTCAACCTGAGCAGTTCAGTGCTGGCAAAGTTCTCAGCAGTGGAAAAGATGTCTTCATAGGAGAAAGTGTCAGGCTGCTTTTAAGCATTGGGGTGCCACCTGTTAGACCCATAACAGTGGGTGACACCTTGAATTCTGTGAATCTGCTGGCTCAGCTGCTCTCTGTTCCTCAGAGGACCTTTAGAGGAGGTCAAGCCGTGAAGTACAAACCCAAGAGAAGTTGGAGGGGGATCAGAACTGCTGTTTCATATACACAGCTTGGCATGTCTTTGTATTTTCCAGTCACAAGGATGTCTTGCAAATACCAGATGTGTGGAAAATTATGACTTTACCTTGGCCTTTACTGCATTTCCCATCATGGTACTTGACTCCTTACAGGCTGTGGCTGAGATTCTGCCATGGCTTTGGCAATATCTGCATTATTAAATTAAACATGCACAGAATTGTTTGCCAGCTGTGGGGCCAAGGGACACCAAATGGCCAACATCTATGCTGTTGTTAGACTGTCTTAGCTCTTACTTAGAGATGCTGCATGTGAATTACTTCTAGTTTACTGGGGGTCTGTGCTAACCCATAAACCATGTCTGAGAACTTGGAGACCACACCATTGGCCCTATTCTCTGAGCTTGGATGCCAGGTATTTTCCTGGTAGTGCCTGGCTCTCTTGAATTTCCCAAGGTAAGCACAGGCTCTGAGCTTTGGTGCTCTGTGCCCATCCCAAAACCATACAGTTCCTCAATTTTTCTCTTTGTGATGTTCAGGAGTGGATTGTGTTCTGTCAGCCCTTGGTGGCTTCTCCTGCTGCCTTGGGGTATTCCTGTCCACAGCTGAATTCAAGCAGCTTTGCTGGGATTAGCCTAGACATGGAGGATTACTGAAATATCTGTGATATCTGTTACGAATTCACTCCATTTAGTGCTCTTGACTCTTCCTCCTGGATTATCAGCCTTAGCTATTGTTAATGAGTTTGTGAGAAACACCAGCACGGAAATGAGCTGACACTGAAGAATTGACACAGCTGATTGTGTGCCATGGAGGAATCTTCAGGTGGTTACAATCTCCAGTTCTGGTGACACAGCTGCAAGTAGCATAGAGGCAAAAACTTATGTAGCCCAGTTGTCTCGCATATGGGTAGTGTCCCTGCTATGAAATATTGTCTGTATTTCTGAGCAATGGAGAGCTATGCAGTAAAATGAATCTCCCATGAAGACTGCTCGTCCCACTATTTCTTCATGTAAAATTCCTTCACCAACAGCTTCAAGGACAATGCTGTATTGTTCAGACACTTAATGCTGCAGAATTTGTCTTGGGAAATAATATAATTGCATTTTTTTCATAACAAAGCCATTATACTGTCAAAAGCCTAATTTTCTGTTGCATTAGCCAACAGCCAGCAGAGATTGCTGGGAAAAGAAAGTGCTTAGCTTAACCTAAATTTCTTGCTAGCAAGAAAAATGGAATGAAAACAAAATGAATTTATAATGAAATGGATTTATATCTGGGCTTTCCTATTGTGCTGTTGTTTGCTTTCTTTGAGGGCATTTAGAGCTGATTAGCAGCCCTGGATACAGAAGTCCATTATTTACCCAAAGAGCAGCCAAGAATGGAGAGACAACAATGCAGCTTTCCTCCCTCCCTCCCTTTTTCTCTTTCCTCTACATCCCTCCTGCATTCCCAAAACAATCCTCAAATTTGTCCAGAAGGGAGCATTCTTCATCGAAGAGAGGACAACTAAGTCTGTGTGGTCTGCTGCCTTCTGTTGGAGATGCCAGCAGAGGATTTGCTGGAGGTCTCCAGTTCCTCAGGGTCAGGTCCCCGTGCTGGGGAGCAGTGTGGGATGCCTGCCCAGACTGTGGGAGGCAAAGGGCTGGCAAGGGAGTCTGAATCCATCTGTGCTTAACCAGTCTTCTGGGAAGCAGGATCACAAGGGCTGTTCGTGGAACAAGGAGGATGAACGTGTGGTCCTGCTGAAGAGATTTTGCAAAAGCCTGCACAAAAAAATTTGCTTCTTTCCATGGGAATTAAAGCTAGGGGGGAAAAGTGAGAGAGCCAGATATGAGTTAGTCTGTAGCAGCATCTCTACCCTCCTCCTTCTCGCTGGGTCCCAGGAATTGTTCCTGGAATCTCTGCATGCTCTGTCTGTGGTGCATGGGCACTTAGATACCTGCAGAGATTCCAGGCATCTATGGCAATTGTTGCCTGTAGCATGGCATTTTTAGTTGCAGGTTTAGAGGCGATTACAAATCATTTGAAACATAGCCCTGGTTTATTGGAGAAGGTTTACAGTGTGAGGAAAATGCTGTCTTTTGTCTCGCAGCTGCCCATTGAGGTAACAGCATGGCCAATAATGAATATCAGCTCCAAAGTAGTGGGGGATTTAGTTCTGGAGGTGGCTGTTCCCTCTCTGAAACAAAACTAGAGCTGCCTCATGTTGTTCTGTTTGTTCCCAGACTATTGTAACCATGAGTAAATCAATTCTACTTTGTCTCCATCCCTAATCTTGCATGTCGCATCTTATACAGAGGATTCTTTTTCCCTGGAAGGAACAGGAATTTGATGATCATGGCTTACTGTCCTGATTAGAACCTTGACTAAACTTTCACTTAATGAAAATATTAAATTTAGTTTTGTAACCTTTCTTTGCCCTCTTCTGGCCATAAAATGGAGTTAAACTGCATATTTTCCCCTCTGATTTGGCCTATTCCCCAGATTTCAATGCTATAGAAGATTTTTGGGTCTCGTGCTTCTTTAAAAGTATTGTTGATAACAATCAAAACAGAGATTACTTTTATAAAAGAGCATTATTTATTATGTCAGACATCTGTTTTTGCTTTCTCTTTTCCTCCCTTATGCTGAGCAAGACAAGGGAATGAAATGCCAGGGAGGGAAATATGTTGTTTGAGTTAAAGTATAGAAGTCATATGCTTGGAGTAGCTAAAGCATAGAATTTATTCCTGTGCCAGTGTGAATAAATATGTATGAATCAGCCATGAATACAGTCAGCCTTGACATTAGGGGAAGGCTTATAACTGTAAGACAGTTTTGAGACCAGGCTTTCCGTGGGTGTGAGACAGCCAAAAATAACAGCCTTTAATCAGTATCATGTAAATGGAGTTGCACAAAGAGGGAGCACCGGTAACATGGAGATGGATTTGGTGACTCACAAGGAGCCTCCCAGCCCTGTGTACTTCCCAACTGTGTGATCCCATTGAAGGCAAGAGTTGGTGATAGGGACTAATGCTGGAGGGCAGGGGGACCAGTGTGCTGGGAAAGTGGGCAAGGAAAGTCATCTGGACAGGCAGGGAGTGGGGAGCTGAAGTTCATCTTACTCCAAAGCATCAGAAAGGTATCAAACCTGTGACTTGTCCAAACACCTTGAGGAAATGAAGTTTCCACAAGGACAAAGTTACAGGAGTAAAAATCAATCATGAGAGGGGACGACACAGGACAGGAAGCAGTCTACAGTTTGACAACAGAGAGCAATGAGAGCTGCTGCCAACTGGAAAAAGTTCAGTGCTAATGAACAGAAGGTCTGGCACTCAAGAGGGAAATTAAACAGCCTGTGGACAGCAGAAAGGGTTGTGTAGCAGAGAGACACTCCAGGTGACTGAGTTTATTACCAGGAGCATCGTTGCTGAAAACCCCACGCTGCAGTGGTGGTGTGAAGAAAACAACACATTTCTCCTCTGGAGTGGTACTTTTGCTGTTCCTGCCTGGGGCTCCCTTGCCCAGGGCAAGGCTGAGGGTGGAAAGGACAGTGCCAGGGGGCCAGAGGTTCAGCAGCACTGGCATGCAGGGACAGAGCTGTGCCACCCACAGCTCCTACAGCAGCCATGGGTTGTTTTAGTGATCAGTTGGGTGGCACAAAGCCACCTTTTCTTGCCTTGTGATTTCAGTAAGGTGATGTGGGAACAGGGCCATTTGACTATCCGTGTGGTATGAAAAAAATTGTCTTTGGGAAGTATTAGGAGAAAGGACCTGTGTAAAGAGGACACACAAGAAGAGCCACTTCTTTACTCTATCATCTGTCTTGTCTGCATATGGCAGTGGTGCAGTTTATACACTCACAGAAAAAAGCACATGCAATTAATTCAGCCCACCTCTGAGACATGACAGGGAGGGAAATAGGGGAGCACTTGACTCAAACTATATGATAAACTATATGACACACAGCAACTGCAAGGACATTGCTTTTCAGAGCATTCACAACAGGGACAGGCCAGCTGCTGTGACAGGGTCTCCCTTGCACAAAGGAATGTGCTGAGCTAAGGGAATACAATGGATTTTCTAAGAGGTCTCTGCCCCACATCTGTTGGTGTGCCTCTGGCTTGCATGCACAAAGCATGAATCAAGATCTCCCCGAGGCATTGGATCCAGCTGGTTTAGTGGTTACTTTTCCACAGATTCTGGTGGGTTTGTGTTGTTTGGTTTTGGGGGGTTTTTTTGACAGGGTTGTGTTTATAATTCCCTATTTTGGTTATGTGAGAGAGAGAGAGGGCTGCAGCTTCCACTCAGGCTCTGAGCTTATCTCTGCCAGCAGCTGGTGCCACAGGCTGGTGTGATCCTTGAGACCTCCTTCCTGACCTCCTAAGGTGTGGTGGCTTCATCCTGTCAGAGTGAAGGACTGGATTTGGAGGGGTAGAGAAGAGGGCCATCATTCAGGGAGACACCTTTTCTTGCTGGTTGTGGAGGGTCAAGGCTGAGATCCTGCACCAGTGCTGAATTTAAGTGGGAACCACTGCAGGGACAGTATGTTGGGCTGAAATTCTGCCAGGCTGCTGGCAGAGTCTCCCTGTAACATTGTGATGGGGCTGAGCTGCACGCTGAGACTATGAAAAACCTTCCCTTCAGTGTTTGGGGTTGGGAGTTTGGTTTGGCTTATGCTGGAGCTGGACAGAGGAGAAGGATGCTTGCAGATGTCTGTATTGCAGTCACCCAAGTGCCTGTGCTACTGACTGCTTTGGTGTTGCACAAATCCTGAATTTTCTGCCCAAGACCTCAAGTGCTCTTTGGGTTCCCTCCCTACAGTGCACGTTTCCCAGCTGTGGGCAGTGGTGCTTCACGTGCTTGATCTGTGACGAGCTCTGGGAGCCATGAGGACAAAACAGATGAGAAACACATGTTTTTATTGAGCAAGTTTGCGTGCTGATAGCATCATGGCCTCTGCATTTTGCACCATGTCTCCTTAAGGCAGTTGTCACTCTCAGGGAAAGCAAGAAAGCTGCCATGGTTTCTGCTGGGCTAGTTTGGGGTTTGAGGGGGTCACAGCTGGTCCCAAAGCCAGAGGGGTATGTGCTGGGATCTTGCAGCATACCTGGCAAGCTGGGGTTTGCAGCCCTCCCTCTGGGCTGGGAGGCAGCTGCTCCTCCCTGGCAGTGCAGCTGCAGCTGCTTCGAGGAAAGCTTTGGAGCCAGGAATGCGTGAGGATGCCAGCATCTGTGTGCGCTCACAGCCTTTCATCTCTGAAATGTGGCCCAGCCAGGCCACAGGGCAGAAAGCAAAACGTCCTGGGAAGGGCTCAGGAAGTATTAGAGAACAGTTCATGCTGTTGGAGGTGGTTCAAGCAGTGATCCCTCTTCTAGGAACGCAGGCTGCAGCAGGCGTGGAGAGCCTCAGGGTCACTAGCCGGGCTTGGAGCCCTCTCTTTCTAGCCCAGGGCATTACTGAAGTTCATTGCAAGTCTCTGATGCCTCATCACTGTCTCCAGGGCGGAGAGAAGGGTGAGATGGGCAAGCACTCAAATTGTCCTCATCGGATGTGGCTGGCACTGGTTGCTTGCCCTTACTGGTTTGGGACCAGATAGGCTAGTGGAGCTCAAAAGCCCTGTGTTTAAGTGACTGCAGTGATGTACTCAGGTCCTTTGTGTCTCTGCAAGTTGAGCCACCTCTGGGTGTGTGTAGAGTGCGTGATGGCAGTGTCTCTTGAAATTATCCATCAGGGGAGGAGAGCTTGGAAGACCCAGGCTTTCTAGCTGGAGGCAGTGCTGTGTTGCCCCTGCACAAGTCCTGGGTGCACTCTGCTTCTCCAGGCAAGCCTGCATATCTCTGTAGTGCACATATCAGCCTCCCATTTAAGTTTCTGCATGCAAACCTCCTGATGATGCCCATTAGCCTGCCCAGCTGGGTTTGGATGGTGCCAGCAGGACAATGATCTCCTCCTCTGCTGGCAGCTGCAGCACTCGTGTGTCTCAGGAGGCAGGCATGAGGGTCTGAAGGATGGGAAGCAATGAAACAGGACCAAGTGTTTGAAGAGGACCAGAGCAGGAACTGTGTTTTCAGTCCTGGTACAGTTTCGACTGGGAGCTGCCTCATTAAATCGCAGCTTTGCTGAAGTGACTCAGAGGAAGGGATGCCTTCCCTGAAGCAGCATCTCTCTGGGTTCTCATAACCACCAAATGGAGATGTGGCTTTATTTTTCTGTTTGTTTGTTTTTGAAAGTCAAGCCATGGGAGTCAGTATCCAAAGTCTTCCCAACTAGACAGGAAAAAATTCCATGGCTGCAGAGAGAGGGGGAGAGAGATGTCTGTAACAGTTCTTTATTTCCAGACACAGTCACAAAGAGCCAGATGGAAGAAGATGAAAGAATTAGAAGAATAGGTTGCTTTAGACACCAAATAACAATGTCATAGGAATAAAGCCATTGAAATAACTTAATGGTTTTGGTTTTTTTAATTTCCTAACTGAACCAGAAACTCAACCCAAAAATTGCATTTTAGGTCAGTTGAATTTCATGTTTTATTTCCAACAGAAAGAAAAAACTGGGCAAACAAAGTTGCTAAGCTTACCAAAACATGTTTTTATTTTGCTTTCTTTGACCTTTAAGCTTACATACATAACCTCATGAAATATATTTAAAAATAAGAAAAGGAAAAACAGTTCACTTCATCTTAGAAGTCATTTTGGAATCAAAGCTGTTCCCTGAACTAGGCACAGATTTCCAAATAGTTTTGGTCTACCTCAGATTGCATTTTCCAGTGAATTAGGTCTCTGTCTCACAAATGCTACCCAGCCTTATTTAGGAGTTATAGGAAATCAATGGTCACTTCTCTTGTTTCTTAATCACAGTATTGCCTTTGGGCTGCAAATGCTGGCAAGTCTGTGCTGTCAGCCATGGGGACATAAGGGAAGTTCTGCTCTGGCAGAAGTGGTGGTGACTGCGACCTTATGTGTGGGTACAGGGTTTGCCATTTCTAATGAGCACAGCAGAGGTTATTTGCTTCATTTTCCCCTTTGTTTTATATACTGCTCCACTGCTGGGAGGGGGATTGTGGTTGTGACAGGTATATCTTGCAAGCAACACATCATAAGCTAACAGGTCGGGGGGCCTGGGGGAAATACTATCCAACTTCCTCACTGGTAGTCCACACAACATAGTTTTTTCTTGTTCCCCTTCTGTTTAGGCTCTGTTAAATCAGAAATGAGGCAGGAGATCCATGAGGACACACCAGTCTAAGCACAAGCAGCTTGCCTAAGAAAAAGCCTCCATGTCTGACCAATTTTCTCATGTGATGTGAGCTCCAGCAGAGGCAAAGGGGCCACTGTTGGCTGTGGTGCTGATAGCCTGGAGAGACACCCATCCTTGGGGCATCCATGGGAAGGCTGGAAACCCTCGGACTTTAGAAGTTTTGTTCTGTCCTTGCGACTGTGGCGGTTTCCATAGTGACTGTATTTTATAGCCTGTTTCATAGTGATGCTGACAGTTTTCTCATGGCCTTCTTGCCTTATCAGAGCTTCCTCTTGGCTGTCTCAGTGACGAGGTCAGTCATGAAGTGCAAGTCAGAGAGACTTACAGAGCTTTCCCTGCCACAGAGGGAAGTCTCTTGAGGATAGGCATCAAATGGTGCTAGCACTGCACGGGGATGGTTTCCTGTGCTGGTGACTTGACTGGAGGCTTTCTGAAGGATAATAGGGAGAGCAGGAGTAGAAAAGAGCGTGCTGATCATAGCTTGGGTCACAGTTCCCTTTGTGCTGGGTCCCACATGGCCCAACACTGCTGCTCCCTGATCTCAGTGTGGGGCTCTGGGGTGCCTGCCCTCACAGTTTAATAGGATTTGCTTGTTGCTGATGTGATGTTTCTGAGAGCAGTACACACATGCATGTCTCTCTCTGTGTACCTCTGCAGCCTTCCCAGTGTCCCAGCTGCAGCAAGGATTTTCACTTAGTTTTAACAGCAGAGTTTTTCTCTCCTTTTTCCAATACTAATCAGTAGGTGCACACACCTCTCAGTTGTCAGGTCATCTCCTGAAATCCTGGTTTGCATTTTGCAGTATGATAGAGCTTTGGCAGACTTGCCTTCAGCTCCCTCTGGCTACAGGGACACAGTTTAACCTTGGATGGAGCCGTGCCTTTTTGGCAGAGGTATTACTGATGAGCAGACTCCAGGTTACTTCTGAGCCTACTCAGACCTTTCCTCTCTTGCAGGTTTGCATTACTTCACTTCTATTTTCAGGTGTTCCTGTTAGTCTGGTAACTATTCCCAGTTATATGATTTCAGGAAGAGGATGGATGAGGGATCAATACCACAGACCAAGAAAAGTTGTCTACACAAAATAATGTCTAATAATGAGGGGTTTTCTGAGCCTTCCTCACTGTTCTCACTGTGTAAAGGGGATTTCATGACTGCATGCTTCAAAGGAGAGAAATGTCTGTGACAGAGCACTGTCCCCTGGGGATTCACTCTTCCAGAGCCACCTCCAGCAGAGCCATTGGGTGGAGCACACCCAAATCTGCTCTGCATTAACAAAGAGCTGAGCAAATCTTTCAGCAAGGCTAGAAAATGGGAAGTGCAGAACTGGCTTATGTCCAGCTCTGTTCTCACTCTCCCACACTGAGGCTGACTCAGTGTTTCCCCCCAATCACATAGTGATTTCTATTGCTTTTTTTGCAATGTGCTGTGGTAGAAGGTGAGTAAAGAAGGACTAAGGGACAGAACTGGGAATAGGGATCATAAAAGCCATTGCAGTTGAATTCCCATCCCAGTGAGGGGGACAAAACCACTGAGGACTCTTGCACAAGAAGCTGGAGGCTGCTGGTAAACCTCAGCATTTCCTGCAATCTACATTCCTCCTGTGTATCCAGTTACTGGAAGGGGTGTGGATATGCCATAGGGTTGTAAATCCTAACTTGCCTCCCACTGCTTAGCTCACTCTTTCCTTCTCTCTGTTGGAGCCAGGTGATGGCAGAGAAATGTGCCAGATTTGGATTCCATTCAGAAATAAATCATCCCTGGTCAGAAAAAAGAGGCAACAAAACTTATTGGCAGGACCAGTAAAATCTGCAGGACTTCAGAGTGTGGGAAATTAGGGGAATGAAGGATGAAAAAAGAGAGACTGCCATGAGACAGAAAGAGCTGTGGGTCAACACAGATTTAGGGACTGAAAAGGGAACATTTGAGGTTGTATATGGCACAAACTGCCTCAGATTGGGTAATGGGTGTGGAGGCAGGCAGCTGTGTGAGTGCACCTCAGAATAGGGCAGATGAAGGTAGGACCATACCCCTTTGGTGAAATGCCATCTGACAGAGAAACCTCCCTTTTACAGCTGAGCCTGGGTGTGCTTAGAGAGAGAGAGAGAGGTGATGGCACCGCTGTTTAGTTGCTAGCAATAGTTTGTGGTGCACAGCTCTTCTCTAGTGTTGAGGCCCTGAGGGTGAACTCCTCATCCTCCTCCTTCATCCTCCTGTTGTCAAGGGCTTCCTCTGACCACTCTTAAATGCTGTGACTTGTCTCATGCATTACCCACATACAGAACATCACCCTTCTGTTGGAATTTAGGAGTCAATGCTGGTCTTGCTCTTATTTTTGTTTTAAACAAAACAGGATGGAGAATTCTGATTCCTAGGAGCTCAGGATCTGGGAAGAAGAATGATGTCCCAATGAGGAGTATGACTTGTGCATCACACAGTGAAGTGGTCCTGGCTCCAGACCAGAGAGCAGAGGGAGCTGAGCTGCTGTCTTCTGGTCATCCTTGAGCAAGTCTTGTCCTTGGGCCTTTCTTTTCCAGTCTTGTCACATGAGAGGATGATACAAATCTCATCCCTAAGGTCCTGTGGGACTAACTTTAGTTAGGACCTTTCATGTGCACTGAGATGCTTCCCTCTGCGTGAGGGTTAATTTTCTATCCAAATACAAAGTGATTAACTTGATTCCTCCCTCTAAGAACCGTGGTTCACCAGAGCATCATGTCCTCTTCTCTTCTGGGACTGATTCTGCCCTCCTTACAGCTGAAGCCTCTTCAGCTGGTTTGGTATGCACAAATCAGTCAGTCTCTGAACTCCTGCCTCCACGCCTTGCTGGGAGCCAGCACTAGCAATAAAGATCCCAGTGGTTGTGGAAAAGCTGGCAATTTCACCACATGATGCAGCAGAAGGGACTCAAGCTCCTTCTTCCAGAGGTGCTGTACGGATAGGTGGAGGGAGTAGTGCTGAGAGACAGTGCAGCTTTGGGCCATGACACTTTGGAAGCTGCAAGTATAAGGAGTGTTTTTGCCTGAGCAGCAGAGTGAGGCTGCAGGAGTGAGAGTGCTGCCAGATGCAAGCTCCCTTCCTTCTAGCAGCCATTTTCCAGACTTGTTTGCAGGAGAGATTTCCTCTTCCCCAGACTCTCATGTCATTGTTCCCCTAATGGGGCCTCACCGGTCATTGCCTTGTGGTGGAAAATATGAGGTTGTGGGGGCCAGAGCACAGACATTCCTTCCAGCTTAAAAGGGAAAACAGAATCCTTGCACAGCGGAGTCCCCGAGAGGTGTGCCTGGCTCCGTAACTGTTCTAGCAGCATCACACTGTAAGAGACATCAGCTGTTTGGCAGATGCCTTTCTGCTCTTGATTAGGTTGTGGGGAGAAAACCCTCCTTCCCAATTCTTGCTTCTCTTTCTGTGCAGGCACCAACTTCTTCCTGCTCACTGTGGGACATGAGAAAGCCATGGTTGGTGTGTGAGGGCTGCTGTCCCTGCCAACGGTCCAGGCCATGTCTCCACAGAGGTCACTGAGGAGGTAGAGCTGTGTATCCATCCTGCCAATGTCTGCAAGGCAATGCTGCCCAGTCAGTCTTTTCTAGTAGCAGTACAAGCATCAGACATCTTCATTTCCCTGACAGAGTCATGGGCGAATTCCTACAAGCAGGTTTTCACAAGCCAAGTTGTTTTTCCATGGCCTTATGTAGATGCCACTGACCTGATGGGCCCCCTTTATCACAGAGGTCCGTCAGAGCCTCAGCCACTCTCCTGCTCAATGCTCATATGATGGACACATCTGATCCATGGATCATGGACTGAGCAGCCAGCAAGTCAGGGAGGGTCTCGCACAAATGGGCGAGGTATGGGTTTGCAGAGAGGGAACCTCCTCTGAGCTCTGGGAATTGCAGTTCCTTTCCTCTCTTGCCTCCTTTTCTCTGCATCCAGATTTTCTGGGAGCACGCCCTGAGTCCCAGCATGTGCAGAGATGTATGGTCTGGCTTGTTTCCCATTAGTGAAAGTCAGCTGCCATTAAATATTCATCTCACAAGCATTCACAAGCCTCTAAGGGGTTGCATTTGGTGTGATGTTTTAAGAGAGCCAGTTCTAGATGTCAGTTGAGAATAGAAACAGATACGGGCAAAGTATTGGAAAGAGGGCTTGGCTGATGTCTAGGTGTGCTCCTCTATGGCAGGCATCCCACAGGGAGTGCAGTAGTTCCTGACACTGTGTCCACTGTTCACAGCCCTTGATTGATGCCGGCTGAAATGCCCTAGTGATGGGAGCTCTGAGGGGGCAGAAGTGAGATGGGGTCTGTCCTCCAACACAAAGAAAACGCTGTAGGGGAAGCACAAGGGTCAGTGGCAGGGAGACAGCAGGGGACCTGGATTCATGGCAGGGGGCTGGAGTGAGGATCTGTCCTCAGGACTGCAAGCAACAGTGACGTTGAGTCTGTCAAGAGGAGAGGCTGAGCCAGAGAAGTGTTTTGTGGGGCTCTGCAAAGGAATTACTGCCTGGTTCCCTAAGGAAGCAGAGCTATGTCAGCAGACTGACTGTGTCTGCCTGCCTGTCTCTGGCCTCCAGCGGGTCTTGAATCTATTGGCCTGTTTCCGGCACAGCTGATAAAGCGGTGGAGGCCTCCGAGATAATGGGATCCAGCTGGTTCTGTGACTCTGGGTGACTGCCTTAATGAGAGGGGCCTGCAAAGACCTCCCCTGAGGAGGGAGTCCATGAGCTGCCCTGTAAGGAGCTGACAGACAGGCCATGCAGAGAGAGCTGTTGGAAACTGGCCTTCGTTAGTTCTGTCACTTGCAGGATGGCTTTAGGATTTGAGGGAGGAGGAATCCTGCAGTTTAAATGGCACTAGACCCCTCTGCATCCAGCACGGACCCCATACTGACACCCTTCAAATAGGATACTGTTAGTATTGGGAACATTGTCAAATGCAGCTGGTCACAATTCCTTGGAAAATCCAGCCCTGGTCCAGACTTCGCCTGACAAACATCTCTTCTTTTTTAACTAACTAGCTCAGGGATAGCCTGTTTTTGAGCCTTTCCACCTGCCCAGCAACATCTTTGCTGGTGTGAGCAGCAGGACATGTATCATGTTCCTCCCAGAGATGGGTGGAGAACTCCTGCAGCAGGGGAGGGAGGAGCTCCAGAGGGTGCCCACTTTGAGTCCAGATAACACCCGACCAAAAGGAGTGTGCAAGAGATGACCCTGCACCAATGTGTACAGCAACCTCTGGCAGCAGGTTTCCTTCCAGAGTAGAGTATGTATTATTCCACAGCCTACTGTACCATCCCAATAGCAATGATGTCCTGGGATTGTCCTGATGATGTCTGGTTTTATTGGAGAGCTGAACTGGGAATGGCATGATTCAATCCCCACTTGCTGGGCTTATCTCCATCTTATTTTTGCTAAATGGAACTCAAGCCTTCCTTACTTCCTAAAGTAAGAATTTAAGATAATTTGTGTGGATTTTCTTCCAACCTGAGGCAGTAGCCTAAAGGAAGGAAGACTATAATGGTCACCTTACCTATTTATGGCAAACCCAGTGTCAGGGGTGCCTGCTTGTTTCACACTAATCTGCTCAGTTTGTGCTGCTGCCGAATTTCTGCGCCATCATACCACAGTGTTAGTGGATCCAGGGAGCTGCCACAAGAATTGGGTCAGGTTTGCAGGGAGGAATCAGTGCTTTGCTTGTTAGTTGCAAACCAGAACAACAGGACAAACGTGCTGCTAGAGCCAACTGCACAAATGACCAGAGGTGACAAGCTGGCTGCCCCTTTGTGCCCTCCAGTGAACATGGGATCTGCTCTCCCTGGAGCTCTGCAGGAGGACACTGCTGCTGAAAGAGCTATTCTGCCTAGAGAAACACTTGGGTAATGGGATGAAACGCATGAGCCAAATGCTTTCTCAGTGCCATCAATGTACAGTTGGTAAATTTTGCTGATTCCCCCCTGAGCTGCTCTGCTGCCCAGCCCTCACTACAATGTAGTGCTTCTCCCTCCCTGTTCCTGGAGAGGAGGGAGGTTTGGAAGTCAGGAGACATAGATTATCTTAGCTTTCTGCATTGTTGACCTACTGCCTTGTGTTTCCAAATCTTTCTGCATTCAGAAGCAAACATTGCCAAGACAACAGCTAGACAAGGCACTAGATTTCATGGCTGCATGTTGAGTTGGTTTAGAAATTGTGCAGGCTATGCAGTCTATAGGTGGCACCTTGGCACATTCAGAGATCCCTTACATCCCTACTCCCGTGTTAGTTGTGGCAGGGAACAAGCAAAAGGGATGTGGATGGGAAGATGTAGGGAGGACTGGCAGAAATATGTAGCTGCAAAGCTTATTTCTGTCTCTGCATGGAGGGGAGTCTATTGCAAATTGTACTGATTATATCTGAAAACTTGTACACAGCTTTTGCTGCTGCCTTCCTTGAGGCATGAGAATCTGTGCATGTCTTGCAATCCCAGACATCATTTTAGTGCCCTTTAGTTTTGCCTCATCTGTGTAATACTCAAGTTTGTATAATACATGGGATTGCCTCCCATAGGAGCTTTCAGTGCTCCAGCTTTAGAGCACTTTGATTTCCTTGCACATCACGCAAGGCAAAACCACAAAGCCTTGCTTTTACAGCAAACAGCACAGAGCATTAAGTGAGGGTCAAGTAATTCTACGGATTTCCAGAAAGTGATGCCAAATGAAGAAAAGACCTGCCCTCACTGCTGATAGCAGAAAAGGTTGTTACTTGTATCAATAGGAGCAGGCAGTGGGGTAGTATTTCTCCAATGCAGCGTGAGCTGCTGAGAAAGACTTTTGAGGCCTCAAAAAGGAGATTTTGTATGGAAAGATACACAGAAAACAAGGCAATATGAGGGGTTGTTGTGAAGCACATTAACTCCCCACGTAGTAGCAGGGCAGTCTTTCTGCTTGTTTCCCAGAATGTGTGTAATGGCAGTAATCCCTGCTTCTCTCTTTGGGCAGCAGGGCACTGTGAATGTGGAGCTGTGTGTACAGCCCTTCTCTGCAGGTGGAAGTTTGTTCTTCCTTACAGAGGTGTTTTGTCACTGAATTGTTCATGGTTTCAACTTTCACAGGCTGGTTGAGAAAGTCCCAGTTCCCACCAAGGGACACTAGACAGTCATGGCTCAGCAGGGGCCAGGGGAGGAGGCAGCCAAGGGAGAGCTGCAGTGGGCAGTTCCCTTGCAAAGGCAAGGAGCCGTGATACCTCTTTTATGTCGTGTGTACAATCACTGGTATCTCACTGCAGACACTGCATTGTTTCCACGCAGTCCCACCAGTGCAGAGCAGGCACAGCACCTCACAGGACCTTGGGATCCCATGCAGACCTGCACATGGCACTGTGTTGGTGTGTTGAGTCACACTCGGTCCATCCTGCCCATCCAGGTGCAGACAGGGGCTCGGAAATGCTCCAGACATCTGTGCTTACTCTGGGTTGGGGGTCCAACTCCTCAGCACCGGATGCTGCCAGAGATGAGAAACAGCCCTTTCCACTGCCTAATTTCCTAATTTTAGCTCTCCACCTTGAGGCCCTGCATTGCTGGTTGCCATGGTGATCCTTCACCACTGGCATTGCCTCTGGCTTTCTTGCCTGCGGGTGCCTTGGAAATATCTTTTTCCTTCTTCCTCCTCAGGAGGCAACAGCTGAGGCAGAGACTTTGCATGTGACTCTCTGCACTGTCAGCTCAGGTCTTCTGCTTAGTGTTTGCCTGTTAACATGCAAGAACCTTCATCCAAGGGGTTACACTTCCCAGCCCTCCAAAACACTGTGCATTCCCATCCCCATTCAGTAGACAAGCTGGGCTATGCATACATGATGCTGCCCAGCTGCCCTGAACTTCTGGCCCTTGAGTTGTTTGGAACAGTTTCTCCATGGTCTTTGCCAGAGAAGATGTCCGGGAAGGTCGTGCCCCTGCAGGGTGAAGAGTCAGAGTGCCCCTGTGCTGTGGCAGACATTCCAAAGGCACAGGTGCTCCTGCCCTGGCTACATCCTCGCTGCTTTTACACCTTCCCACTTGCTCTCTGGGCAGCAGAGGAGTACATAAAAGCATTGCCCAGAGAGAGAGCTTGGGCACCTCACCCGAGGCAGAAGAGAGGAACTGCCTTGCCGAGGTTTGCAGTGGAAATGCCACCGTGCAGCAATTAATAACGACTCTCTGCCCTTTCCTTCCGCCTGCCTGAGCGTGCTGTGGACTGGAACGGGAACACTTCCCAAGCACAGGATGACAGAAAAGGCAGTGGCAGCTCTCAGGGACAAAGCAGTGTAAAAGCTGGGATTCCAGTCCCCAAATCCTGATATTAATTAAGGACAATGATGTCGAAACACTGTGGAGTCTTTTTGTAAAATTTAAAATTTAAAAATTTACAGTTCATATTTTCAAGCTTTTACAAGGCACGTGAAAGGATGAGCTGTTTAATATTAAAGTGACAGCTGCCATCCTCACTCACATGACTCCAGCAGGTGAAGCTTTATAAAAAGCAAACATGACAAGGCCCAAGGTAAGATCATAGTATCTGTCACAAGAAACCAGTTTGGCTGGTAGCTTCTGGGAGATCACCAGAGAATGGGGAGATTATAAAGCCTCATTTGCAGACCCCCACTGTACTCATCCAGTCATCCACCTCTGGCCCTGTTACATTCTCAGTTGTGCACAGGAGACTCTCACATTTGCTGGGAAGGCACCCAAGAGCTGCAAGAAGGAGCTCCCACCCTGTGGTATGCCACAGCTGAGTTTGAGAAGCCCTGTGCCAGAGTGAGATGGCAGGCAGGCAGAGCAGCTTGCTTCCTTTCTTCCTCTGGCTGAATCCTGAAGTGGAGAAAGCCATGCTGGAATGTGGCAATCAGCACCAACCCCCTGCCAGCCTAGGGCAACTTAAGGCATTAAGAAGCAGCAAACAGAAAATTGTATTGCTTTGATTAATAAGAAAAATCAGAGTAATGTGGTCTTCTAGCCTGGCAGGTGGCAGGGTGTCTTCAGAAGCTGTTCTGGTGGTGTCACCCTGCCACCATCCCCAGCCCAAGTTCCAATGGAAGAGCTGTGGGATGGTTCCTGGATTTTAGCACTACCAGGGAGGGAGCTGTGGAGGGCCACACTGGGGACCAGGTTTCCAATGTGGGGAGGGGAATCCTGCAACCTGAGCTTGGGCACTGCGGATGCTTGTTGAGGCCGGCTGTAGCAGGGGTTTAAGTCCCAGCCAGGAGGGGAAAGCCAGGTTTGGCATTGGTGGGTATGAATGGGAGGTGGCTGCTGGCAGTCCTGCCTGTCCATGGGAGAGGCAGAGTACTGCCATCTATTGCCATGCACTTGGATTAACAGACCTTGCTGGGTGGCCATTCAAAGCTGTGCCCAGCTGGTTTTTTCTGTCTTTGCTTGAAGGGATTGACAAGTTGTTCAAAAGCCCTTAAATGGATCAGCACTTTGGTAGCTGCAGTGCATTTTAAGTGTGTGAGTGCCCAAAGTCAGTGCCCAGTGTCCAGCCTTGGACAATTTGGGCTTTTCTTCGTGCATTTTGGAAAATGAGCTATTCTTCCTTCCCTGCCCTGAGTTGCAGGAGGTTGCTTTATGCAGTGAAGTATTCCCGTTGTTCCATCCCACCTCAGAAGTGCCCAGTTCATTTACCCCAGCCCTCCACTGGAAGGTGACTAGAGAGAGGTGGATGTAGCTCAGAAACCATATGTGAAAGGCGATGAAAAGGCAGAGGGAGAACGCTGTCTTCATAGGGAGAACAGGCCTGGGACATGGGATGCGTTTCTCAGCTAAGACTGGCGTGTCCAAATACTGTATTTGACAGAATAAGCAGCAAAATTGGAACACCTGCAGAGAGTACGAAAGATGTTTGTCACTATGTGAACCTGGAGGGATTCCTGAAGAGCTTTGAAAAGACCTTCTCGGGTTTGATGAATTGTGCAGTAGGCCAGCAAACAAACTATTCTGAAGACCAGGGCAAGGTTATTCAGAAAATGATCTTGCTGTCTCTGTGGGCTGTTCAGTAAAGACAGCAACTCTCTGTGAAATTGTGGTTTAAAGGCAAAACAAACAAAAAATTAGGATAAAGAAGAAACAGGAGGAAAAAATGTATTCAGCACTTGTCAATAATGCTTGCTCTTCTGACAAATTCTGTTCCTTTTTCATCACCAATTTACAAAAATATGTGAGGGAGGTACAAAGATGCCACAAATCAGCAGAGTATAAGAATAATACTCAAATGAGAAGGTGAAAAAACATTTTTGTATTAGATAGAAGAAACACAGCAATGTGATTGACTTGTCTCACTGATTATTTTTCATTCCTCAATCTTCTTTCTGATCCAAAACTGTTGTAGAAGCCAGTTGGCTGGCATAAACCAGATATTCAACATACAGGTGGGAATTGTTAGATGAAATGAGAGTCACAAAGGAAATTAATGACAAAGCAGGGAATTAAGCCAGGTTCTTCTAAGTCTGAACCCCCAGAACTACCTTCTCTTTAAAAGTCTATTTAAAAAGGCATTAAATGGACAAAGATAAGTGGTAGTTGTATCAAAAACATGATTAAACTATGGAAATGTTCCATGCTAGATGTCACCAGTTTAGGAATACTGTGGGACTCCAAGAAAAAAAAAGAAAATATTTGATAGTTATGTGAACAACAATACTTGTGATGACTTTGGCTAGGAGAAAACTGTAAAGCATATAAATTGTGCTGCAGGGCATAAGTCAACTGCAGGCTGTCAGGAACCAGGAAGGAATTTTCATTATGGGAGGATTACTGGATAATTATCTTATCCATGACAGTGTTCTTCCTTTAAAGTGTTTAATCTTGACCAGTGAAAGCAAGATAATAGGTCATGCAATTTTGTGACCTTTTTGTGACAAGGACATTATCTGGTGCCTGATGGCAATTTCTTCTGCCTGTTTGTATTGTACCTTTCTCTAGGGATATGTTCACCTTCTTCCTAAGTGTCTCAAGCAAAGACATTTCTGCTCCCTACCCTCCATGAAAAGAACTTTTAAAGATAGCAGTCCTTGACATGAGCAAATTATTCTTGCCATTCTTGCTAGACTTCCTCTTGCTCATGTTTGCTCCAATTCTCCTAGGTGATTTTCCAGGAATGACCTGAATGACTCTGTATTCTTGGGACTGTAGCCCTTTTTCTTGTGTCTGCTCCTTCTTATTGTCTGAGCTGTCCATCTATTGAAGTCATGTCTCTCTTGTTCTGTCATCCCCACCTTAACACCGTGGTACCTTTTGGTCCTAATACCAGTTAAATGTGGGGGTTTTTTTAACTGTGTTGTAATCTTCTGTGTAATGATGTATTTTGTGTCTCTGACTTTGTATCTTGCAGGAAGAGCCAAGGAGCAAATCTAAGATCTGTGCCAATGTTTTCTGTGGAGCTGGGCGTGAGTGTGCAGTGACAGAGAAGGGAGAGCCAACCTGCCTGTGCATTGAGGTACGGGAGCAGCACAGGTTCTGTGTCTGGGACAGGTGTCACCACCATCACCTCCCCCAAATGTGTTTCTGGAAGGATCCTGTGATGGAATTAGGCTATGGCTGTTTTGAAGTAGCTGCAAATTCACAGTGGCTCTTCAAACAGCAGGACTGTTTCTTGTGTTGTCGGGGGGGAGAGCCCTGTAGGGTAGATACAGTCTGGGACTCGCAGCTGTGCTGCTTGCAGGACTGCCTAGGGTCTTTACATGCACAGGAGACTGGAGGTCTTTTGTTGGGAAAGCCCAGTGGGGTATGGATATGCAGCTGGCTTTGAAGGGCACTCTAGGGAGTGGTCTGTGTGCTCCAAGACAGTCTGCCCTCACTTGTGTCTTGTTTGAGGAGGTTACAAGCACCCTACCAAAAATCAGCTTTTGTAAGATGGAAAGAATTGTGGTAAAGTGCTGTAAGAATGAATAGCTTTATCCAGCAGGGGGTCAGAGATGATTAGAAGAGTCTTTCCCAGCTGTAGCAATGCAGTGTCTCCCTACTCCGCTCTGCTCCATGCCTTCAAAACATTTCTGCCTGGCTCCTGGGAATGGCCATGTGGCTCTTTGTTCCCCCTTCCCTCAGAGCTTGCAGCTCTGGCATGACCAGCCTGGGCACTGGAGAGTGAAATGCCCCATTAGTAGGAAAAGAGTCTGTCACTCTGGGTAGGCTTGGCCAGACCAAAAGGGACAGAAGAAAGAAGCTCAGAGCCTGAACAGTGTCACTGGTGAACTCTCTCTTTGCTGCAGGCTGTGCTGTTTGTTCATGGCTGATGGCTTATTCTGCCATTTGGTTGCAGAAGGATGGAGCAGAGTCTACAAAGAGATGCAATGAAGCCAAGCAAGCACAGGTGCATAGACCAGAGGCACAGAAACACCCCTGGGCAGGCATGGCCATGGCACATGGAGTAGCAGTTGCAGAATTATGCTCCATATTTATGCTGAGCAGTGATTTTTCTGCAGGGGTCTGCTTTCAGAAAGACTCCTGTTATGCTGGTGGTGATGGAAACTGGGATGAAGTTTGAACTCACACCCACAGACTTGCCTGTGTGGGTTTTTCTGGGATAATGAGGATGAATTAGCCTGTTCCAAACACAGGACCGAGGACACTATGCCAAGGACTTCTCTTGAGCTGGGCTGATGGTTGGACTCACCTGCCTCCCTCTGGCTGTCCCAGGGAAGCAGGTGAAATGCTGTGTTCTCTGGCTCTCCCCCAGAAATGCAAACCTCACAAGAGGCCTGTGTGTGGGAGCAACGGCAAGACGTACCTGAACCACTGTGAGCTGCACCGTGACGCCTGCCTCACCGGCTCCAAGATCCAGGTGGATTACGATGGCCACTGCAAAGGTAACCCTGGCAAGGAGGGCTGGCTACACTCTCAGGGACAAAGAGTTGGAAGGGGAGCATGATAACAAGGCAAGGTAGAGGCCTCACCAGCCAAGACCTTGCCCCGCAGTTGCTGAGTGGAATAAACAAGGCAAGACTCTGAACAGTAGCCAGATTCAAGCAAGAGTCCAGATGACTGGGCAAGCCAGCAGTGATGAAGTAGGCCTGAAATCAAGTTGTGAAGTCAGGGCTGGTGATTCTGGTAACCAGAATCAGACAACAGCCAGATGAGCTCTTAGTGATGCAGTCTGTAGCAGGGCTGAGATCAAGGTGGGAACACAGTCAGCAGGTCAGGGCCTGGATCAACAGTCTATGGAAGAGAATGGTTGCAACAGAGCTGGAGACAGGCATGGCTACAACATAATAATCACAGGCAAGGATTAGGAGTTGAGGCATCAGATATGAAATGGAGCCTCATGGCTCACGGTTAGAGTATGGATGGAGGCTTGCAGTGAGGCCAGCAGGGTCATTAAGGCCCTCATTAGTGCACTTAAAACCCTGACACCTTAACTGTAGGGAGACCTTGGAGCTATTGTCTCCCTAAGCTTCTGGGAGTGTGGCACTCAGGAGAACAGGGCAACCTTTTGCTCCTGCTGCCTCACTCTAAGCTTTTGGATTCAGCCAAGTAAGTGTCTCAGTTTAACTGCTGAGGAAAAGCCATGCTCTGAGGATAAACTCCTAAAACCAATACTATCATCTATGTTCATAAGAAACCTCACTAACTTTAGGAGCAAGGATTTTGCCTCATCAGTGGGGCTGTTTAACTCCTACACACACACATACCAGCTGCATGGTTTTCTTGTGTTCAGGACAGAGTTTCGTGTGTTTAAATGTGTGCCCACTGTCTCTTGCCCTGTCACTTGACACCATGGATAAAAGTCTGGTGCAATTTTCTTCATTTCCTTCCATCAGATTTATAAACAACAATGAGATTATCCCTGAGCCTTCAATTCTTCAGTCTAAGTGTCCTCAGTATCTCCTCAGGGTCCAGGGGATTCCAGCCCCTCAATCATGTACGTGGCCCTCATATATCCAAAGACTCCCAGGTTCCTCTGCTTTTATCCGTGGTGGGAAGAGATTTGTATTGCTTCACACTATATCAGAAATGTTCTCTTCTGTCTTTCCATTAACAGAGAAGAAGTCTGAAAATCCAGCTGCAAGTCCAGGTAAGAAGCTGTCTCCTGTTTGGGTGAGGCCTCTGTATGAATTTGTATGCTCTGGGAGATGGGCAGGAAGGAGTGCTGGGGGAGTGCAGAGCTTTGAGTAAAAGTCATATCCTGCATGGGCTGTAGAAGATTCTGAGTTGATAAATCAGCTGAAATGTGATGGCCTAGCTCTTCACTCTTGGGTAACCTTTCAGAGCTCATACATCTCCTGGGCTTTTCACCGTGCTGGGATGTCTCAGGGACTCAGCATAGACAAGGTGCAATGAAATCCAGTTTGCCGCCAGGGACTCAAGCTGTGCTCATCACCCAGGCTGAGGGATAGAGCACTCTTTCACCTCCTTCATTGGGGATCTAAGACCATAACTGTGGAGCTCTTGTCCCCAACTCCAAGAGCACTCTTTTAAAAGGAAACTTTGCTTTAGGAGTGATGAACCAATGGGTGCAGAGGCAGGGAGTCAGGAGGGACAGCTGAACTGCCTCTACCATCAGCCAACAGGATGATCTTGAGAGTCTCTACTAACCTAAATGATTCTATGAGCACCTAAATTATAAGTCTCTTCAAATGCCTGTGCTTGGTTGCTCCCCTTATGTATTGCCATGTGTACTTAACACTGGATTTTAGGGCCATGGCTTGTCATCAGGAGAGCCTTTTCCCATTCATGACCTCTAAGTAAGGGAGCTGTATAATCATCAACTTTAACTTCCTAGGACAGATGGACAAAGGAGACAGATGAGAGCAAAGCCTCATACAAACTAAAGAGGAAGGACCATATCAGAGCACAGCCACCACCCTAAAGCAGTTTTAAAGAAGTACAAAATTAAACATGCAGAATCCCTATAGAGCTGGGGTTTTTTTCATCTCTCCATCTGGTTGTGATAGTAGTCACTGGATTCAGGAGATCCTTAGGGTGTGTAAGTGACGTGAATGCACACTGATTCCTTTTCTGGCTTTGCTGACCACTGGGCAAGTGTGACAATTCACAGCTAGACATTCAGTTTTGTTTCTAAATGCACGGTTTGTACTGGCACACAAAGTGATAACTGCCCAGGAGAAACCTGTGACACTGACAAGCACTGGGAGTGAACAGGCCCAACTGGACCCGCTCTCATTTCCAGTCAGAGTGGACCAATCAGGGCTTTGAAAAAAACAATATTTCTTCAGATACTAGGCTCTAAAATTCAAGTCTTGGAGACAGAGTGGTAGAAAGGCTCAGTCCAGTCTTCACCCTTGCAGAGGATAGAGGTTGTGGTATTTTAGGATTGACAGCCGAATGACGATTCTACACAGTGTCGAGAAGCCTGGGGACATTGTCAGTTACCTTCCTCCCTCAGTCTGGGACTCTTCACACCACGATGAGTCAGCTCCGGATTTTTCTTCCACAAGCTTGAGGAATGGGAAGGAAGAGCTTTGGCAGGAGTGTTGTTTTCCGGCCTTGCCACATGGTGTCACCAACAGCCCATCCACGATTCAGCACATGACACATCTGCTCGGATCTGGCAGTGATGTAACTCCAAGGACCAGACCGAGGGGCTGCGAGCTGACACCAGGGCGGGCTGGCTGGCTTTTATTGCCAGTCCTTTCTCTGTGATCTCCCTGCCAGCTTGATTTCTCTCACTCTTGTTTTTCCTTCTGCTGCACTGTCTCCCATTACAGTTGTCTGCTACCAGTCGGACAGGGACGAGCTTCGTCGCCGGGTCATCCAGTGGCTGGAAGCTGAGATTATCCCAGATGGGTGGTTCTCCAAGGGCAGTAACTACAGTGAAGTCCTGGACAAGTATTTCAAGGCAAGTAGAGCAGCACCTGCCTCAGAGCCCAGACAACATTTCTTGCCTGGTCACTGCATAACAGCTGCTGTGCCCCCAGCTGAGAGGCTCCAGTGAGTAATGTGCCTGTGGAACTGGGGACCAGAGGGATCTGATAAGTCCTACAGCCTGATGTGTTATGGGCTGCCTGCAGCAGCCACTGACACAGCTTGTGACAACCAGATGTGGAGCATCTCTCGCTCCTGGTGTCTGACCTGCCCTGGGGAAAAGGAGGCAGGCAAGCCACATGTGCCTGTAGCAGAGTAGAGAATTAATCTCAGGGGTAAAAAGCCAGAGGAAAAAAAGTGAAAGTGCTGGAAATGCAGGAAGCTGTGGCAGGGGCTGCTGATCCTTTGTTCCAGACAGTCCCAAGGCCATGCGGAGACGGGTATAGGGGACATTTGGGGGCTTCAAGGAATATGTCCCAGTTGTAGCTGAGAGCTGGCAGTTCCCTAGTACTCTGCAGAGTGAGAGGAGCCACTTGAGTCTTGGGCCTTGCAATAATCCTGCTCCTCCCTGTCAGTCTGTCCCTCTGTAACTAGCAGATCCCAAGCTTCTCCCATGCTCCTGCCACATGCACTGCTGTGTCCCTCCCCCTCACGCCTGGCTCCTGACAGAGACTTCAAAGCATTCAGGGTGGAGCTGGAGGAGCAGGTGGGGAAGAGGGGAGAGCATTTAAATCATGAGCTGTTGACAGCAAGAGATTAATGGTGCCTGACAAGAGTTAGCACTGCAAGCAAATTTGCCATGGCAATGGCACCCCCTGGTGAGACACAGGAGCTGGTCCCCTCGCTTCACAGAGCATCCTCACATTTGCAGCCTTTCATGCTGCTCTGTCTTTGGAAATCCACTGCCCTGGGCACTCCTGTCAGTGCCTGCCAGCACCCAAAAGCAGCAGTGTCCTGTGTCAGTCCCTCTCCCTGAAAATGTGTTGTCCCCAGTCACTTTTGCAGGGTCTCCCCAGGCTGTGGGCTTTGCTGAAATGCATGAGCAGCCACAGGCTTGTTCCACTGTCACCACACAAGCTGTTCACACCCACTGTCCCCATGCCTGTCAGCGTGCTGGTGATATCCTGAGGCTACAGCTCAGAGGCAGGCAGCCTCATGTTCTCTTTACTGTCCCAGTTTTTCTGGACCACTGATCCCTGCCACTGGGTGAGAGTTCTTATGGCAAAGAAATACCTCTGCTTGTACCAAAGGGAGAATTTCCATGGCCAAGGTCAACAGTATGAGGTTCAGTAAGGCCAAGTGCCAGGTCCTGCATTTGGGTCACAACAATCCCAGGCAGCACTACAGGCTGAGGAAAGAGTGGCTGCCAAGGGAGGTGGGTGGAGTCACCATCCCTGGAAGGGTTCAAGAAACAACTGGATGTGGCACTTGGTGCTGTGGTTTAGTTGATATGGTGATCAGGTTCAATCAGGGGTTGGACTCGATGATCGTGTAGGTCTTTTCCAGCACTAATGATTCTGTGACTCTCTGTCAGGTGGTAATCCACACTTTCAACTACCTTATTCTTAAAGCTTTGAACTGTTTTTAAAGCAGAATTCAGAGTTTTGAACAACTTGGGACAAATCAAGGCAAAGCAAACTAAATGGCTTCAAACACACAGAAATTTGTGTCAGCAACGAGTGTCTGCTGTCACTGGAGGAATTTTGTCATGCCAAACTGTGGGGCTCTTCATGCCCTGCATCCCTGCAAATGGCCTGATTCCTGTCCTGCATGTAGGAAACAAGGGAGGCATAGTTGAAATGAAGCTTTTCTCCTTGATGGGGAGGTTTGTAGATGTGGCATTAAGCTATTTCCCTTCTGGAAGTCTGACATGTGGGGCTCACTGGGATGGGCTTTGTTTGTCAGGCAGGCCATGACCTTGAAGGACATTATTTCAAGAGGAGCAAGGCCAGTAGTGGGAAGCTGCTCCATTTTGGAGGATCTCTGTGGGAATGCCTTGTAGACCATAGCTTTGAAAAGCAAGAAAACTCACTTAACAGTCTGGATCATTAAGAGAACTGCAGTCATTTTCACAAAGAAAAAGCAGGACAAAAGGCTTCAAAGTCTAGTGGAAGTTGACCTGTGGAACAGTTCTGCAGGATAATTTCCCTAGCCCTAGATGTTTCTGCTCAAACACATAGAGGTAACAACAGGCAGTGTCTATTCCAGCATTCCTGAGAGCACTACACAAGGAGCCACAGCGACCTGCCCCAGTCACACAGCAAAAATTAGGTGGCAGCAGTCTGTGTGCAGGATTAATTTTCCACTCACAGCAATGCAGCTGTCTCTGAGGGGGCACAGCAATTCCTGCTGAGTGCCCAGCACTGTGGTGTCACATCTCCAAGCAGGAAAGCAAAATGCAATTACTTCTTTGGGAGTACAGCCAGGATTTTGGGGCTACAAATGCTGCTCTTCAGTGCCAGGAGTCTTGTCAGGACCTTAAGAAGTTGATGGTGAGGTGTTGTGCTATTGCATTAAATTTTTTCCCTGGTTTCAGCAGAAAATTGCTTCCTGTGATTATTCCCTTTTGTCAATGTCAGAGTCCAGGCACAGCTTTGGATTTACCCATATTGGAAAGCTGACACCTTGAATGCAGCTGGACTGCTTTAAGGCAGGAGGTATATAAGAAAGCTAAGAGCTGGCTAAAACAAAGAGAAGAAATAGGGTTAGAGCCATAAATCAAGCAGCAGGAGGTGAATGAGAGGCAGTGTAGCTTATCTGTGAGAACAAGACTAGGATCATATCTCTCTCATTCTGAGGCTAATGTGGATATGTTGCTGCTTTTCTCTGAGCCTCTTTCTTTGTGAAAAACAGGGATAATGGAACTTGTCTCACTAAAGCTTCAAAATGCTATATACATATGGAAGAGGAAGAAGGAAGGGGTACTTTGATAAATGAGAGCCTCTCACATCTTCCCATATTCCCCTACAGAACTTTGATGATGGTGATTCTCGCTTGGACTCCACTGAATTCCTGAAGTTTGTGGAGCAGAATGAAACTGCCATCAACATCACCACCTACATGGACCAGGAGACCAACAAGTTGCTCAGGTGGGCAGTGGACAGGATGCCAGAGAGAGGGCCAAGGGGGCAGATGTGGTAGAATGGAACATGGAAATTCACTCATGGTAAATATCAGTTAGGGCTTGCACTGACAGAGTTAACTGTATGAAGTGGCTTCTTACTTAAATAGGTGTGACCACCACAAGAGGAGCAGTGCTATCTCTACCCTTCATGTTAGGCACGTATTCCAACCTTCTTTTGCCTTAAATCTAGCACTTGTGCAGCCAGAAGGGAGATGGGTAATGGAAGATTTGTCATCTTCTTTCTATTTCTTAATAAATTAGCTTTCCTGGGGACTGCCCTCACCTTTTGCCTAATAGCTAGATCCAGTGCAAGGAAGATGGTGGGAAAACACTGTTCATATGCAGCCTGTAGTTTGAGAGGTTTCCCTCTTTCTTTGTCTGCCACTGTGTGCAAAAAGGCTGCTTGTGGTTATGCCATGCTTGCACCTCTCTCTACCTGTGTGACAGCATGTAGATGTCAATAAATGTGGATGTTCCATTGCTGCTGTTCTGAATATCCCCCCACTGCCCAGGCTGTTGGCAGACAGAGAGTATTTTGTGACTGTTTTTCTTTTCTCTGTATCCCATGAGGTTTCCTTAGAGAAGCCACTTGTGCCAGACATCTTGGAGTCTCCCTAGTCATTACTGTTTATACTCACCTGCACTCTGAAGACAGTAGAGCAGGGACCAGCCTAGCACAGCCCTGTGCAGAACAAGCCTGTGTGTTTCCTTTCAGGGGACTCTGCGTAGATGCCCTCATCGAGCTGTCAGATGAAAATGCTGACTGGAAGCTCAGCTTCAATGAATTTCTCAAGTGCCTCAGCCCATCCTTCAACCCACCAGAGAAAAGTAGGAACTCCTCACTTCTCTTGGGGAACAAGAGGGGTCCTGGGAAGGGAGGAAAGAAAAGAGATCAGCTTTAGGCCAGACATTGGGTGCTGTAACTCCACTGCCAGAGATAATTTTAATATATGCCTGCCTCTCATCCAACAGCACCCTTTGTCCCTGCATTGTTGACAGTACTGCTTTTACTGTCCCAGAGCTCCTGCAGCTCTTGTGATGAGAAAGGTTTGGATTTTAGAAGCAATGACGTAGGTTGAATGGGTATGGTACGCTTGTGAGGTCAAGGCATGTATGTAACAGTGCAGAGGTCAATCATGTGAGGAGTTCATGGCCGGATAACTTAGGAAAGTCAGACCAGACCAAAGTCCTGCTATGCTCTGCCTTTCACACAGAGAGTCTCCCTGATGACCATCTCTGTTGCAGTGCATGATTAAAGGGAATAAACATCTGCTAAACCCACGCCAGAGTCTGCTCATTCTTCCAAGGCCTCAGACCACGCTGCCAGGCTGAGATCAGAGCGAACCCACAGAACATTTGTTGTGTACCGTCCCAAAGCAGAGCTAGCCAGGAAAGCAGCTCAGGGACAGACACACATCTCGAAGTTCACTATCCTTCCAAATAATTTCCCTAACTTATCCCCACCTGCATTAGAAAAACCTAAGCCTTCATTTCAGGGATTCTTTTCTTTTTATAACAGATAAGGAAATTCAAACAAATCCAACATTTAGATTTCATTTGGAATTGAGAAACTGAAATGTGTTCTTCTGAAGAAAACAAATAAAGGGTTTGACTTTTCCAAATTATATTTTGGCTGATTTCATTCACCAAATTCAGCACGAATATTTTAGTCATGAGGAAACTTCTGGTGGTTGGGGGAAGGAAAGCTTCCCCTTAAATTTCATCTTCTCTCTCAGGGCATCTCCGAAGTATGTTGTCTTTAGTCTGCTCGCTCTCTCACAAGCACTGCCCTTGTTTTGTGTCTCATCAGAGTGTGCCCTGGAAGATGAGACCTATGAGGATGGAGCAGAGACCCAGGTGGAGTGCAACCGCTGCGTCTGTGCCTGTGGGAACTGGGTGTGCACCGCAATGACATGCGAGGGTCCGTATCCTCTCCAGAACATCACTGTGTTTGGGTTTGGGCAAAAGGAATCCTTCTCACTCTCTGTCTTTCCAAAGGCACCAGCTATCCAGGGTTCTTAGCTCTCCAGCTTTTCCTCAGCTTCTCCATAGGTGGTTTCTGCATAACCCTCACATGTTTCATGTTAGTCAAACCCAAGCTGGTCCTGTTCCAGAGGTCAGAAAGTGTGTAACTGGGCTCGGGGCAATGCTGCTGGGGTTTGTAGTATGGATTTGGTGTAATGAAAATTCAGCACTAAATCTTGCAGACCAGATCTCCTCTGCATCCAGCTGGTGCAGACCAAATATGTCACTGTCTGCTACTGTACATGTAGGTGTGAGCAAGTCAGCTTTCCTGTATATGTGTCCATATCCTCACTGGATCTGTGTTTATGGAATTTGTAAAACAGGATCTAGGATCCTGTTTTGATCAAGAGGGGATATAGGAACCTTCATCCAGTGCCAAGAAAGCACTTTAGCTTCTTGCCACAAAAACTGTAGAATAATGGTGATGAAGGGAGGTGGTGCTCATAGTAAGGCAGGGTTGTTTGTTCGTCCTTTGGAAGGCCCTTAAACTTGGCACAGCCACGGTAGAACTGTGAGAGGTCATGGTGCAGT
This sequence comes from Illadopsis cleaveri, assembly GCA_013399915.1. Classification (NCBI taxonomy): domain Eukaryota; kingdom Metazoa; phylum Chordata; class Aves; order Passeriformes; family Timaliidae; genus Illadopsis; species Illadopsis cleaveri. The sequence continues at coordinate 708,296 of VXBB01005092.1, read as the reverse complement.
TGTGAACAACAGCCCTCTGTTTCACCTCACACACAGTCCAGGGCCGGTGGAATGCCACCTTTTCCCTATGTTGGCAAACGTATGGGTCCTTCCCAAGGAAAGCTGACAATTCTCCCAGCGTGGTGCTGTATTTTTCTGGCCTTCTTCCCTAGAAACCAGGCCCTTGCAAGAGCTTTGTTTCGGTGCTGTGTGGGACCTGCCAGGAGTACACTGGTTTGGATCTATAGTCAGTAGCTTGGGCAGAGTAGGAGCGAGGGAAACGGCAGCAGTGTGTACAGAGCTTTTCATGTTTATCTGGTATTCTGCAGCAGAGGCTTCAGGATCACCTCAGCTCAGACTTAGCTGTAGCAGCAGGAACTCACCTGAGAAAAGACAACAGTAGTATTAATAGAGCTGCCAGAGGAGCTGCATGTAGGTGTCATAGATTAAGCAACAGAATGAGAGATTCTTTTTGTTGCCTCCCCAGAAACAACTTTCAAAGTTGCTATGCAACACCTGTTCTTGTTGCCTGCTTTGTTCCCTGCATCCATGACAGAAGCATGCAATGGGATAACAATCACTTGACTTTCTGCCCATGTCAGAGCAGCAGAGGGGCTAGAGGCTATTGTTAGAGGAATAATGAAACTGAAGAATCAGATCAAACACATCAGCAAGTTACATCTTCATTGAGCAAAATGACCTCTTCATTCAATATTAGTTATTGTACTTGGGTAGCACTGAGCTTCAATTTATTCCCTACAAGAGGCCAAGATGTTTGAACTAATTATAGGTGTTTCTTTAGAATAACATGCAGCCTCTTCCATGTGGCTTTATTATCAGTCACATGGGAGGGAGAGACAGGGACAGACTGCACACCGAAGTTGTGAAGTCCCAGGCAGCTACAAGGCCTGTTTTCTTTCTAAGAAGCCAACCCATACCATCCTCCAGCAAAGGCTTCCTTGAAAAAAGGAAGCCTGAAAAAACTTGAGGGATGCTGTGGCTGACCTGCCTCTCTTTTTTCTTCATGGTTCAGCATCTGAAATTTGCATGCTCTATTTGTGAAACACTAAACTCCATTTCTGCTTCCAGGGAGGAATGAGAAGGTGCCTGCTCAGAGACACCGACCTGATCAAGATTTGACTGAGGAGGAGATGGCCAGATACGTTCAGGAACTGCAGAAGCATCAGGTTAGCATGAGGCTGGGAAGGTCTGCTTGCACTAAGCCTCCCCTTGCCAGATGGGTTCCTTCTGTTTCTGTCACTTGGAAACTTCTGGTAGAAGGGGGAGCAGAGTAAATCTCTTACCTGTGGGTACAAATACAGGTGTTGGGCTTTCAGATATAAGCCACTGTTGGCACTGCCTGTGGATGAATTCCTGTGTCCCAATTCCTGTGTCAGTGCAGAGCTTCACTCCTGTGCTCTCTTTCTCTAGGAGACGGCTGAGAAGACCAAGAGAATGAGCACCAAGGAGATGTAAGGGGCCTCCACAGCGGAGGAGCCCAGGAGGATGGGCCCAACGTGCCACCCTGTCCTCCAGTGCTGATCTCAGTATGCACAAGTGTCTGCTACAGTTGCCCAGTCACAGATATTTACATGTATAGCGATGGGTTATTTGTTTTGTAATACACAAAGAATGGGGCCAGGAAAGGGGAGCAGAGCCCACCTGTTCAGGGAGGTTCATTGCTGGGACCTTGGAAGGCTGGGAGGTCCTTACAGCAGCCTCTGGGACCATTCCCCAGAGCAGACAGCTGCTCCCTCCAAGAACTCACAGGGATTTCTTGTTCTCCTGGATCTGGAGAAAGGATGGAGGTCAATGCTGGATAGAAAAGGGGGTCTTCAGTCAATACAATTGTCAGCACCAGCCTTGGCTGCAGAAATACAGGCCTGGCAGTTTTGTGGCTGAACACGTGTGCTGCAGGGCATCATTATCCAAGGACCTTACCCTTTGGTTCGAGCTCCTCAAAGCTGGTCAGCCTGGTGTGGCACCTGGGAGTCATGGTGCCATGCTGCTGGCATGAGTCCAGCACATTCCTCCTTGCTTTCCACCAGACTGTCCTCAGCAGCACCTCCAGTACATTGTGGGCTCCAACACAACATGGTTCCTTTTGACCTCATCTCACTCTTACTCTCCCTGCCCCCTCCTTAGAGGTGCTATTGTATTTTTTTCTTATCACATTCACATGCTGACTCCCCTTTTCTTTTTTGTTTTGGGTTTTTTATTATTTTATTTCCTATGGTAGTGATTCAGCTTTTGTATGTTTTGTAGCTCTAGATCTTTCAAGAAAACCCAGCGTGTGGGTTTTTGTTGTTGACAGTGCTGTAATGCCCATGCACAGTTTGTATTGCACTGCGCTCAGCTGCCACAAACACCACAGGCGAATTGTGAGCCTTGCACTACAGGGTATTTCCCAGCTGGGGATAGCAGTGTCCCTCATGGGAAGAAGAGACAAGGCTGGATGTAATTAGTTTCACCAGACACACATTGCCACTGCAGCTCTCTAGCTCTTGCTCCCTTAGCTAGCATTGACCATGTGCTCAAAGTCTGTGCTTGTGTCTCTCTAAATTGCTCCAAGCACTCTAGAGACAGAGGGACCAGGCAATCCCATCAGTACAATATCTTAAAAAGCTTAACTATGTAGAAAACTGTTTAGTTGTGCTGTTGGCATCATCTTGGGCTTTTCATCTTCCTCTGGGGTGATGCGACAGCATTATTCTTTGATTCCAGGAATGAGTTTGGAGTCAGGGCTGGAAGCCTCATTACTGACGCATTTCTCAATATCGTTGATCAGAACACCTTTGACCACTCTCACATTCCTTCATGGGTCAGTTTCATCCCACACATTTCTCAGAGCATTGGTCCTAGATGTAAATGAAATGCTGTTGATAGTCACCTCTGTAGCCTGAAGCCCAGCTGATTTTCTTATGCAGTTGTCAAATGTACTTCATGCACACCTGAACATCCGTGTTGCCTTCATGCCTGTGCTGTGCTTCCCAAGCAGTTGCATGTGCCCTGACTGACTGCTTGTGACTTCCATCTTTCTGTTTGTGAGCAACTTCAGCAGTTGTTGCTGTGTATCTTGCAGTCCCTATTGCTTACTCAAGCAAAATTCCACCTGCATCTGGCAAAAGCATGTCCGCTTTGAGTGAAGATCAGCAGTACCTTTGTCCCAAGCTTCCCGTTTTTGCACAGTTCTTTCCTTGGAGAGGAGGAATGAGCTGGTACCTAGACGTAGAGGAAAAGAAGAAAGCTTTGTCCCTCCTATGCTCTTCCCCAGGAGCCAGATGTGTTAAAGGCTATCTGGTCTCTGAGCTGTTTTCCTGATATGAAGCCAGAGGACTTCCATTGACTTTGGCATAGTGCCACTTTTCCTGTGAGAACTATTATGTACCCTGCCATGGAGGTTTTGGCATCATAAATACAGAAGGAGACTGTGGGGTTTTTTTCTCATGAGGGCAGGATTTGAGCAGCTGTCACCTGTGAAGGTTAGAGGAATGAGTCCATATGAGCTGAGGGTAATGTGGACAATGCTACACTGGGACAGAGTCATTGTTTGTGTTCTGGTGGCACAGGAAGAAGTGGTTGGTGGACTAGGAGCACCCACTAGACCTAGGCTTGCTCCTTTTCAAGAGTACGAGTGAAAAGGCATCATGTGCTGGATCTGGAGTCACAGGAACATTGTTAATAAATGTTTTGCTTTATTCCAGCCCTGCTCTAAAAGGTAGTTAGTGCCTCCCAGGTCACTTCCTTCCAGCTTGGATTGTTAAAGTGCCTTAGAGAAAACACAACAGCTTGCCTTAAAGGCTTTCCCTGGATGGGGATAACATCTTGTTCAGTCAGGAGTATTTCCAACTGTGAAAGCCAGAGCACGTGCAGGAAGGGGAGGTGAATGCATGGCTTCAGGGCTTCTGTAAGGCTGCACTGTGATGTGTTCTCTGTCCCCTCCTGCCTGCTGTGGCTGTGCAGCCCTGTGGGTGGGGGTGGCTGCTGGGGCAGCCAGAGACCTGTGCTGGCAGCTGAGGTTTACAGAGCTGGCTCTTGCACTGAAGGCAGAGGGATGGGCTGCGGTCTCTGGCAAGCTGAGCTCTCCAAGGAGCCATACAACAGATCCCAGGGTAGCCTTGGGCAGCAGGCTGGGAGCGCAGCAACACTCGGTGCCTCTGGAGAAGGCTGCTGCCTGTGGAGCCTCTTCCTCCCTGTGCCCCCACAAAGGGATGTGGTGGGAAGCAGGGCCCATTCGAAGGGGAGCCGTTCTCAAAGGGGACCAAAACATCTCGGCTCCCTGCACAGAGGGGAAGGGCAGCCCAGACTGAGCAATGCTTCTGCAGGCTGGTCAGTCACTAACTCCTGCAGGGTGACCTGGCTGCTGGGGAAGGACGTGCTCAATTTCAGCCATTGCCCTCTGGGATGATTGCTGTACAGACTACAAGGGGCAGGGAATGTGTTTTGTTTTGTTTTTCCCAAAAAACCAAATCTAAGCAACAAACAAAAAAGTCCCACTCCTCCCTCTATATTCCCTCCTGTACGTGTGTGAAATTTATCAGTATTCTGTAGGTTTCCTTAGTGCACTTATTTTACTTGATTTTGTAATTTTTTTTGAAGCAGGGGGTTTTGGATATTACTGCCAAATAAATGAAACAAAATTTTAAAAATACCACTTGTTTGGTTTATTTTTCACAAGCCACACAACTTGTTTTCAAAAAAGATCATCTGTCTTTGCACATTCATACACAGATCTCAGTCTGTGGACAAATGTGAGATGTGACTGTTTCCGTTTTATAGCAAGGGAATCAGGTGGAAGGAACCCATAGGCAAGTAAAAACAATAACTAAAGGCCTTAAAAATGTGACTGAATGGTGAAATAGCCTTCAGTGGTGTTGTATGACATGAAGAAGTGTCCTACTACTCGTCTGCCCTGTAAGTGTAATGCCACTGCTGTGTTTCTTCAGATAATGATCTGACAGAAGAGAAAGCTGCCTTGCTTTGTTTCACTTGGTGTGCTCCTTCCAAAGCTGTTTAGGAAAAACCTCAAACAGCTCACAAACACTGGCTTTTCCATGTTATTGTTCACACCAAATGGCCTCTTTAGCATGTACCAGCTGCTGCACATGCAGTCTTTTCTGTGGCATTCCCTGCCCATTCACTGCTCAGCTGCAAAGTGAGGCTGCTTTATTACTGCAATTTCTACTGCGAGAATTTCCCAGGATTTTAAGAAGAAATGAATGGAAGCGGCAGCCACAAACTTAGCTAGGTGGCACTACAAATATTTTGCCTTGTGCTCCCTACATATTTACTGAAGCAAAGTGGTTTTGAGGTGGGAGAGAGGAAAAGCAAAAATTCTGTTGCCTGCTGCTTGTAGAGGCCTGGGAAAAGCTCTGGCCTGTTTATGGAGTTAAGCACATCTGAGTATTAAATTGCTGCACTATAGTTACCCTTAATCACAATTCTCCAGTGCTGTTAAGCTTCAGGTTGAGAAATAGGCTATTTAAGTGGTTGATCAAGACTCTGAACTGCATTTGTAAGGTATTTATTAACTTTAGTTCTGAAGACAGGAGCAGACTCATCTACAATAAGACTCAGTTCCTGAACCATGTCATAGGACACACCTTGAGGAGAACTGGGCTTAAGGCACTGCAGAAGATGAGCAAAATCCAGATGACCTTACTCGTGTGCTTACATAAACTCTTCTAAAACTGTCCTAGAACAGCACAATGTTTGTGGAGTGGGAAAAATTATGTTGATAAGAAGTTAACAATACTGGTAAAGTGTCTGTTCTGCAGCTATCTCTGGGTTTACATCAGGCCTTATGTTTGTGAATCCACAGACTCTTGGAAAACAAATGAAATAAGTTCAATGAAAACTGACTTGTTCATTCCTACCCACTGTGGCACACTTTCTTCAAGGCTGGGCATAGCCCTGACAACTTCCTCCTCTCAGCAACGGGAGCTGCCACATCAAAATATTTGTGGTGGTAAAATCCAGAGTTCCTAAGAGTACCAAAGGAAGGACAAGTGGACCATGAGTTTCGTCCACAGTATTCTGGACACCTTTGAACTCAGCATTGTTGCTACTTCAAACGTTGTTTTAAACTCTTGGCTGGTGCATGCAAACCGTGATTTTGTTTGTGTTTCTTCCAGTCCGAGATGACAGACTTTTGTGTACATTAAGTGTTTTGAGCAGGTGGGAGGTTGCTATTCCCTTCTTTTTGACTTCTCTGTGCATTCACGGAAGCTTCATCAAGTCTGCTTCTTAAGCCTGGACTTAGTCGAGGCAAAAGTTCCCCTGGGTTATGAATCTTCTCATTGTTATCGCACATAGCTGCTGCTGCTTCTTCTGATTACTGACTACACTGATGTTAACCTGTGTTCAAAGAGCAATGGACTGAAATCACAGATCCTGACTTGCCTGTTTGTCTATGTATGGTACAACAGGGGTCAGCTCCATGTTGATCAGTGACCAGCGTCAGACCACTTCGCCTGACGGACTTGTGTGTTACTTGTTAACTCCTGCCAATGCCACGGCTCAAGACCAAAGCTGTCTTTTCACATCCCGGCAAGGACAGGCACTGAGGTACTGCTGGCAGTACCTCTGTTTTGGTGTTCCACGGCAGCAGCTGACAGAACCACAGAATACGCTGGGTTGGAAAGGACCTCAAAGACTGCTCAGTTCCAACCTCCCTGTTCTGCAGGGACTAAAGCAGATCAACCCTTGGACAAAACACCCGCTGACCAGGGGTGCTGTACCAGGCTCCCCCACCAGCTGCCACAACGGAGAAGCCATGGGGCACACGGGCTCAGGGAGCACCTCTCCTTCGGTCTCCGAGGATGACCAAAAAGGGCAGAGGAAAGGGTACCGTTTAATTTTACACTTAGCAGCTCCGGTGTCCCGAGTTTGGTGTAAAACACTGGGCAGGGAGCACGTGGCATTTCCAGTCGGCGGTTCCGCATCAGCCCGGCAGGCCAAGCCCGCCGGGTGCGGACTGTAGCGGTACCGGGGGCGAGCATCGGGACCAGGGCNCTGCCCAAGGGGCTCGGGCAGGCGCCGCTCGCCCGCTCCCTCCGCGTCCTCAACTTCAGCGGGAACCGCTTCTCCGAGGTGCCGCCCGCGCTGCTGCAGCTCCGCGGGCTGCGCAGCCTCAGCCTCGGCGGCAACCGGCTCCACGGCATCCCGCCCGACATCCAGGAGCTCCAGAGGTGAGGGACGGGCCCCGCGGGAACAGGGACAGCCTCGGCACGCCCGGCCGGGTTTTCTGCCACGCTCCCCCTCGGGGGTCAGTTCTTTCCAGCCTCAGGTGTCTCCAAGCACTGCTGCCGCTAACGCGGCTCTTCCTCTTCGTCGTGTTGAGTTACCAAAACTCCAGGACGTTCTTTACCTCATCCACATATATATATATAAGTATCTAAAGGGTGAGTGTTGAGGGTGAAGGCAGGCTCTTCTTGGTGGTGCCAAGCAATAGGACAAGAGGCAGCAGGCAGAAAATGATGATGCACAGGAAGTTCCTCCTGAACATGAGGGAGAACTTTACTGTGGGGGTGACCAACCACTAGAACAGGTTGCCCAGAGTGGTTGTGGAATCTCCCTCACTGAAGGTGTTCCAGTGGACACAATTCTGTGCCATGTGCTCTAGGGTGACCCTGCTTGAGCAGGGAGGTTGGAACAGATGATCTGCTGTGGTCCTTTCCAACCCAGCCGATCCTGTGTATTCTTCAGGCGATGATGGGCCTTCTGTGCTCACAAACTGGGTGGCTCTTGGCAGTGCCCAGTCCCTGGGCTGCCCTGGTGCAGGGGTGCTCCCCTGCTGATGGTGTGGTTGGTGTGAGTGTTGGCATGAGGAAGGCTCTCTGCGGTTTTGCTCTCATGCACATCTCTGGGTGACAGTGACATAAACCCCGTGTGTCCTGCAGCTCATGGCTGCACGACGGGTTGCTCAGGAGGATAAAGATGTGTTTGTGGCTCTCGTAAAAAACAGGGCCTTTCTGCCCACACAGCTGGTCTCACTGGGGGCTTGCTGTCATGGATGGGGTTTTGTGTTTGTCTCTCAACCCGTGGGCTCATGTAGATCTGACAGATGACCCGAAGCGTGGAGCCCCAGGCTGCGCTTGGGTGTGGTGGTACCTCTGGCTCTGGGGCTGTATCCAACCACCGCAGGCCGGTCATACAGAAACTTGTGGCTGAATCACAGCAACTGGGAACAGCCCCTTAGGCAGCACTGGGTCTTGGCTGCCTGCATTGGCCTGGGCTGGGTACTCCTGAAGCCTGGTGCAAGCAGGATGCTTGTTGTGACACAGGCACCTCACTGTGTTCTGCTGGATTCCCAAGTTTCAGGCTGACCTCTGTGTGGCTCTCTGCTAAGACTTTGGATCTGAACTTTGTTTGCTCCAGCCCTTTGCCAAGGAACTTGCCAGAGGCAGCCTCTCTTACGCAAATTCCAGCACCCCTGACCCTAAATACCTGGATTCACTCTGATGGCTCAGCAGAGCTGCATCCAGTGGAAGCATAGGATGTGCTATGTCTCCCGTGAGTGTAGGTGGGAGGTACCAGAAATGCTTGAGTGCTGTTGGGGCATGTTTTTGTCTGCTGCAGTATAATACAATTGGGTTTGTGGCTTTTGTCCAGGTGGCATGGCATGCACTGTTAAGGATTTGGAGCAATTCTGGGTTAAGTTTTCTGTGCTGAGAGATGCTATGAGACATTTTGAGAATGGAGGATGCCCATATCCTTGGCACAGTTGCAATGCATCCTGGGTTGGGGTTGTCATGAGGCAGAGGAAGCTCAGCTTTTTTTCTGTCTGGGAACAGATGTTTCAGGGATGAAAAAGGAAATGAGGCAAGGGAAAGGAGGCCAATGGAGGAGGGCAGTTGTGTGGGGAAGATGATCCACATTGTCTCCATAGCATGTCTGATAGCATCCAGGATGTGGCTGGGATCTGATTGTTGCTCCCACCTCTGAGTCAGAGGCTCCCTGCTGCTGTTTATGTGGTCTCTGGGGTTGTGGGTTTTTTCTCTTTTTTTTTTCTTCCCTCAAAACAGCAAACCTCAGCCCTGCTTTTCTTCTGCGGTATCCCCAGGAACGTACTGTGCTGTGTAGCATCACACGTGGTGCCCCAGCAGGCTGTGACCTGTGCTCCACACTGCACCTCTGTCACTCTGCTTTGTTCCTCTTGATGCCTTAAGTTTTAGCTTTCATGTTTTTCAGACTCTGTGCTGCCTAGGTGTGTAGTTCTGAGCCTCATATTCAGTGTTAGGAAGCTAATGCTAAGCTGAGTTCACAGAGTGGGTAGACAAAACAAATCCTTTTCCTGCTGGAGACCAAGGACAACAGTTACAAGTTTTCAGGCCCAAAAGCATAAACAGTGGTGGACTGAAGAGAGAGAACAAAGATGGGACTTCACAACCTGAAGCTGCAATTGGACAATTAAACCCCAAATGCAAATGGACCAAAACTTATGAAAGTGTGAGACCTCGTGACTGGTCATCCATTTTGTGACCATTTTGGGTCCACCTTGTGTGTAGCCCTGGCCAGGCTCTTGTACTGCCCAAGGTGTATCCTTTGAGGCCTTTTAATAAATACCTACTTTATCCTCTTAGCTCTGTCCAGTTTCTGTTCCTGATCAGCCTTCTCAAGGCATCCATCTGACCTGCCCTGAAGCAGGGCTCCTTGTTGTCCTGTCCTGCAGCTTTTCTTGGACTGGTCGTGCTGAAACCCCCAGAAGGAGAATTCGGAGACAGCAAATGCAGACAAAGCTGTTAAACTGTCTGTTCATCATTGCAAAGTGATACGTCAGGTGGAAAAGTTACACTTAGACACAGCTTCTGTCTGCTGCCCACGTCACCAATGCTACCTCATTGAACTTTTGCTAACATGTCAACATAATATAATTGAACTTTAGCTCAAGATAGCAAATCTGTGCCCCACCAGGATTGTCAACTTCTTTACCACTCTGCCATCAGTGACTTCTGTATCTGGGACTGCTTAAGTAACAAAAGGAAGCTGCATACAGCTTTGCCAGAGCTGGGAGAAAACAACACTTTATATTGTGCTCTTCCTCCAGAGGGAATACTGAATCTGTTCATTGGGACACAGATAACCAGTGAGCCTTGCCAAAAACATAGAAAGTACATTCTGGAGAGAAACTGCTGCCAGACTCTACCTTCTGCTGCTTCTACCTGCTGGCAAGAGAGGTGTCCTCAGTGTGAGTGTGCTTGTTGTGGAAGTAATGAGCCTGAGCAAGGACAGAGCAGAGCCAGCTGTTACAGCACAGCAATACAGCAACTTCTGTTAGTTTCTGAGCTCTAGAAGTTGGAGGTGGACCTGGTGTTGTGGCTTCTGTTAACCTCACAGCTCAGTCTGCAAGTGCCAGTCTTGCTGTTGCTAATAAGTCAAGGCCTTGACCCTTTTTCCGTGTGCAATATCTCATAAAAATTTTTTTTGCTTTTACCTTAGGGGTTCTGAGACCACAGAGGAATGCAGGCAGCACTCTTACTGATCAAGTTTCTCCTGCTCCTACTAGAGTTCCTGAGACCAGCAGTTCTTCTCTTCCCGTGACCCTGGCAGCTTCCCATTTGCTCCAGTCACTGATTATAGAGCAGACTGGAGTTGCAGAAATCTAGAAATGCTTCTTAGATTTCCAGGGAAATGTCTGAGCTGTGATGATATTTTTTTTAAAAAAAATACTCTTGATAACTAAGTTTCATATCTTTGCTCTGCACCCCATAGTTTCCTCGTTTAGTTTTTGAAGGGACTGCATGTCAATTTTAGTGAAGGCCAGGAAAATAGCAGGTAAGGAGTCTGTGTATGTGGTAAAGTTGATAGTATAAAAAGCTGATGGATCTGAGCTGCCAGAAGAGGAGGAACATGCTGGTGGCTATGAATGCAAAGGTCCTGGAAGGGGAAATGAGTGCCATGTGTTGCTACTCACAGGAAGATAATAAATCCACCACTTCACACAAACTGTATTCGGGTCAGGTGTATTGTGCAGAAACTTCCCTGGCATGTTCCTGGTGACTTGGCAAGTTATTGAACTTGGTGATAAGAGCCACAGCCAGTCCTGCTGCTGTCGTGCCTTGCTCCTTCCAGCTTCAGCTGTCTGCCCCATCCTTGCCCACACAAATGTTCTGTGTGCAGTGCAAGATCCTGCATGGAAAGTGAGTGCTGTTTTCCTAGTGATTGGTTATCTCCTAGGCTGTTGTGGAAGAACCACCAATATGCTTGAAGCATCCTTTGCATGGCTTCATAAGTGTATGATCATGATTGCTCTGGTGATGGCAGTAGGATGATGCTGATCATAGCAAGCTGGCACCAGGGATGAGGAACCTTTGCTTCGTGTTTTCCATTAGGAAAATTCAGTGCTCTTTCATCGTCGTTTCACTGTAAGCATCGAGCGTGACCAGCAATAGCCTCGTGTGTTCTTGAGAAATGTAAGTGTAGGCCCCCTGCTGAGGGCCTTTTCTTGACCACGTTTAGGCTGTGCCAGGTCTTCTGTATGCTCAGCATCCCCAGTTCCTGTCAGCTGGTGTGTCAGTACAGTGCAAGACCTGGCCAATCTTGCTGTGAATTTAGCGTGAGGAATGGTCCAGACGTGTGAGAGCAGCTTCTTTGTATTGCTTTCCTGTTTGTTGTCAGATAAACTATGAGCTTAGCATAGGCAGACACAAGTGTTATCTTCTCTGTAGTTCTCCCTGCTGACCTTGCTGTGTTTTCAGTGGGAGATGTTATGGTCAGTCACTCTCTCTCAGACTCAATTCACAGCCCTCAGCAGCTCCTGAACTGTGATCTGCACAGAGATCCCACTGCTGCATTGGTTCTGCATATCCTTCCTCTGCTGATCCAACAGGGGATGCGCTATGGGGCAAGGTGTATTACAGCTGGTGAGCTAGAAATGTGGCCATCTACCTGTGCCCATCCTGGCAAAAAATTTGTAGGGCACATCTGGTAAAACATAGCTCTGGTCTTCACGGTGCAGCTGTGAGTTTTGGCTTAAAAGGTGCAAGGTGTGCCCTGATCAGCGTGCAGGCCTGGGGAAGTGTCCTGTAAATGAATAATTCTCAAGGGCTTAGCAAAATGCAGCTGATACTTCAAGTCTCCCATGGGAATTTTGAGTTTAGTTGTACTCTCCTGGTGAATACTCTCATGCTCTGTAGAGCACCAGGAGCAGGCAGAGCTTGGAAAAGACTCGTGCATGTTTCTTTCCTTCTTGCTGGTATTCCTCTAATAAAGCCTGGTTGTGCGAGGGCAGGGATCAAAGACCTCAAACGCCTGACTGGATCCATCCAAGGTTTGTGTAAGGGCTTAGATGCATTTGCTTTCATTCGTGGGTAGTATTAAGCATGTTAGACAAGCATACGCTTAAAGGACGGCTGTTAGTGTGGGAAAAAGGGCAAGCAGAGCTTTGATAAAGATACAGCATTAGGAAATCTGCTTGCTGTCTCCCTTCTTCTTCCCCTCTTCAAACGTTTTGCAAATAGGGTTCAGACGGCTGTTTGATCTTAAATTTGCGTGTCAGCAAAGGCTGTGCAGTTCTCTCAGGAATTAGCAAATCGTAGAACAGGGTTAACAGGAGTGTATTGTGGGCTGCTTTGAAATTCCTCCCTTGCATGAGCCTCAAAACTGCCCTGGAAATTTCTTGCTAAAAAGTTTATCTTAAAAAGACCCGGAGCTATTTCAGGCAGCACTGTTGGTTTGGGCTTTTTTATATTACCTATTCAGATGCATCTGTTTGATGTCAGCTGTTAAGTTTTATCCGAAGAAGCATCTGTGGGGAAGCAGGGTGGATTGAAAATTTGAGTATCTCCTATGCCTGAAGACATCATCCCCTTGAAATATGACTATGGGAGTGCTGTGGTAATTGATAGGGTATAAAAAATACCTGTATTGCTCAGAGTGCTTCTCCTTATTTACTGAGTGTTTGGGGGCTCTTGGATTTGATTTGTGCTATATGATGAGCTGAATACATCGAGGACATACTCAAGCAAGAAGGTACAGTCTCTTTGCATGTTAAATGTTGCTGCCACTCCCTGAATTGATCATAGTTGTTTGAGCATTTCTCCACTCCTTCCCTAGTAGGCAAAAGTATTTTCATTGCCACCCTACAGCCCAGTGGTGTGAAATATGCTGCTAGAGAGGAGCACCACATGATGGGCTCAGCGTGCTGGCTGTGCTTGGCAGCAATTAGGACTAGCTGTGCTGAGCAGGGGGCTGCTGGGTGTGAGGCTGAAAGGGACTCTGGCCTTTTATTAGTGTATTTGTCAATATTGCTAAAAGGCAGGAGAGAAAGTGTCAACCCTCATTAGTAACTCTGTCACATGGTTGTTGGGGTTTTTTTCAGATTCTGTTGAGACCGATTTTGTTAGTGTTTGTCCCCTCTTGAAACTCATTCAGCTGGAGTCTGTGTGGCAGGTTGGAAGTAAATCACTCATTCTAGCTTCAAAAATTGGAACTGAGCTTATGTTTGTTTGATGATAGTTGATCTCTGGCTTTTTGAAGATTCTCGACTTTTGAAAGTGCAGAAAACACACAGTTCTACTTCTGTGTACACAGCAGTTCACAAAACCTTAGCTGATCAATCAAAATGACTGTACAGATTAATGATTGTCAGAAGGGCTAGGTCTAAGTGTGAAAGGTTGGTTAGAAGCATTCACTAAGCTCAGTGCCATCCCTGCTGTGGTCCTTGTGCAAAACCCTGGTTGTGGATTGCCTTACTGCAGGCTCTTGTGTGAAGAGGGCAGAGCTGAGCAGTGCTTTTGCTTGTCTTACCAAGCAGCAAACTGCCCTGCCCTGAGCAGGACAGCTCGAGAGCCAGCATCACCTTTCCCTCCAGACAGAGGCTTAGGATGAGTGTGAGATGAAAATCAGCCAGGAGCAGATGAGCTGGGAACAAACTGTGCCCCAGTGCTGTGGTCAGTGCTCTTGATAAAAGGGTCGTGCCTCTTGAAAATCCTTTCCTGTGTCGTGATTAGCTTTGCTCAGACAATGCTTGACACTTCAATTTGATGCAGAAATGGCTGCTGTTGATTCCTTCACCTTGCTTAGCCAAGACTAGGCTAGATCCTTCTTCCTAGCATATTGTACTTGAGGGATGGGAGTTACTGATTTTGTTTTCCCGCTGAGCAGTGTTTCAGTGGAAGCTAAAAGAATATCTTTCCTATGTTTTAAATAAGTTTCTTTGTAGTTTCAAAGCCTCCTCCTTGTGGTTTTTTAATAAATTAATCATCTAACTAATACCATAAGTTGATGCGGAAATTCTGAATTTGCTGTACCAGACTGAGCCCCATGAGTTTTTAGTCTACTGACCCCAAAAAGGTGATTCAGAAGATGAGTAAAAACAAAACATTTTTAGGAAGCATTTTGTTGCCAATGAAGGAGTTATCTTATTTAGTGAGTTTTTAGTTAGAGACAGTTTGTATTCTGATGTTAGGTCTTTATAACCTTCCTGGTATGACTGAGTGTTCTCATTACAGACTTCACAATGAACAGATTTGAAGCTGTAAGAAGTTTGTAGGCAGTGTTTTTGCACACTGTGTGTACAGGAGGTTACTCTTGAAATATATGCATTTTATGCCTTGAAATGAATTCTCAAAACATTTTTACTGTATAACTTGTGCCCTCTTCACCTTCCCTGGCTGGAGGTGTTTTTATGCTGTGTCACTTTACAGGCATTAGTGTCCTCAAACACAAAGGATGAGGAGTTAATTATTCACTTTTCCTAGGAAGTGCAAACTTGTACACATCCAAACCTTGTTTAAATATTGAAATCCACAGTGCTAGAATTCCCTTGCCCAACAGCTTTTGGTGTGGGCTCCAGCAATGGTATGGAGTTAGGAATTGTATGGAATTGTGTACTCAGCAGTTAAGTCCCTAGTGAGAGCCAAGCAGTCTAAATCCAACTCAGGAAACAATGGAGACTTGAAGGAGGAATTTTGGTTAAAACTCAGGGCTTTGTTAGGGGATCAAAAGTTAATTAAAAATAATCTCTCCTTGACATGGTCTCTGCTCAGCAGCCTTCCTCCTACCCCCACTCCTCAACATACAGGTTGTCTGAGTACAAGAGAGGTAAAGGTTACTTTGAAGCAGTGGCCATTGGTGGTGGTTTTTTGCTGTGCACTTTCTTGCGCGTTCAGAATAACCTCCAAATGTGCTGTCCCACTTGGTCTGTAGTTACTGCCTTCCATATAATCAAATTCAGTTTAAGGCTTAATTTTCTGCCCACTTTGTCCAATTTCAATGATTTAGCTTGCCTTTGACATACTCCAGAAATACAAGGGAATCCAGGGAAAGCTGAGCCCTGCGAGCATCTCCTGGTGCGTTGCAAAGGTCTGTCATTCTGTCTGTCGCTGTTGGGCACGTGCATTTGTGCTGCAGGAGTGACCTCGGTAGCCCAAGCAGATGCTGTCATTGGATCTCTGGGGTTCAAGTTTCTTGCAAGAACTGAAATGAAGAAACAAACTCTCTGCTGTTCTCCTGCTCCATCCCAGGGGAAGTCTCAGGGGGAGCTTCTCTGCGCTCCACATCTGCTGTGGCACAGAGTTTCAAGGCTCAGATGTTGTGACCCTTGGGTGCTCTGTTCCTGTGTTTCTGTGCCAATTGCATCCATAGCATTTCTCAGTTGCTGGGGTGAGATGGAGGTGTCTCCTACCCCAAGGAAGTTACAACCTATACTTAAAGAAAGGCTGATGGAGCCTGGATGAGTTCACTTTCCCTGGCCTGTGGGCAATGCTTGCTGGATCAGAGAAATCCAAGGTGAACTGTAGTAAGGCAACCTGAGTGCATATTGGAAATACTGAACCAGGACTGTGGGATCCATCTTTTTCAAATGTGGGAAAAAGTCTTGGCTGGACTGTGATTAGCAAGAAGTACCCAAACTGAGCCTGCCTTTGTTCCTCTTTCAGAAAACATCTGAGAACAGGAAAAGAAAGCTACTTGAGTCCATGGAATGGAGACTTGAAGCTATTATGTCAGAGAGAAATACTTGCCAATTTTTCTTCCTAGAAGGGCAGAGATGCACAGCAGATGCTGGCTACTTCCACCTGACAGAAGGAATCTAGTGCCTGTCTCCATTCTTGTCTCTGATCCACTGACTTTTCACAGGACATCCAGTGATTCTTTTATTGGGGCCCAAACTGCAGTGAAGCCCAGCTGTGGTTTCTGGTAGCTTTGGGCTTCATGACTTCAGAGTAGTGAAATCAATCTCTCTGAGAAATTGCCTGCATGTACTTGTGTGACTTAGGTGCACTCTGTGCTGTTGCAGCTGTGGTGTTGGTATGTGAATTGTATCAAAAGGGGGCTGGCTGCCTCTGACTAATGTTGAAAGGTTCCAGTTAGTCACCAAGGAGTCAGATGATTCCACAAAGAGCAACTAGTACTGGTGCAGGGCCAGGATTTCCAGGGAGAGACACTGTGCTTGTGCTTCACTCCTGCTGAAACTGAGAGCTCCCACATCCTTGGAAATAGGAGTAGGAGCTTTGCATAAGGGGTTGTAGTGGGGATACACTGTTGTCTGGTGCCTGGCTGCAGGTGTAATGGTGACTGCAGGAGTCTGGAGGTAAAATCTCAACATTATCTATTGTGAAACAGCAGCTCTGTTGTAATTTTGATGTGCAACTCAGCTTTATTTTTTCTTGCTGTCAGCAAATTATCTCATAGGTAGTCATCTGTCAGTTTCCTTTAAGAAATGCAGTAGCTGTGAAAACCTAGATGTTAAAGGAAACTCGAAATAAATGAAATAACACACTCTTTTCTCTTCTGTTTTTCAGCTTAGAGTTTCTGTACCTTGGAGGGAATTTCATTACGGCAATTCCACCTGAATTAGCAAAACTGCCTTCTCTGAGGTACCTAGTTCTGTGTGACAACAAGATCCAGAGCATTCCACCTCAGCTGGCACAGTGAGTACTTACACCAGCTGTAATTAACTCTTTGAACTTTTTCTTCTCTGTATGTGGATAAAAGTACCTGGGAGGACCTATCTGTCCTTCAGTTTGTTAATGTGACTGGATTTGAAGAAGAACATCATTGGCATGGTGCACTGCAGGCAGACCATGAATATGTGATCTGGAGAACTCAATGAAAGGGTTATGTTTAAAAACATCACGGAGATTGCACCTTACAGTGAATTAATAGATTTGTATAGGGGACTCTGAAAAGTACCTGGGCAACTCAGAAAAGATAAATTGCTACCTTCAGAAGTAAGAATGGTACTGTTTTATTAGTAATGAATGCTTGATGGGTTTTGCCTTTCATCCAGAACCTTTTTATGTGTGCTTTTGTTCCCTTGGCATTTCCTCACCTTAGCATCTCAGAGTGTTCATGTAATCATACAGCACAGTTCTAGTGGCTAGGTTACTGCTTTATCTGTTCATAATGGGGGGAAAGAGGACACTGCAGTTCTGTGTGTGTTGCCTAAGATGGGAAATGAAGATGGGAGGTATAGCTGTAACCCTAAAAACAACTGAATGGCAGCATGGAGTTCTCCAAGTTGGAATTTGATAGTGTAGTGGGATTATTCAAGTACAATATCTTGTAATTTTTACAAGTTTGAGAGCAGCCCTGGATGCTGTGCTGGAGCATTGCTTTGTGCTTCCTGAGAGGGGAAAACCTCGTCCAAAAGCAAAAAACTGCTTGTCCCCTGTGCCGCTGCTGGCCTGGCCTGACCTCGCTCAGTCCTGGTGGTATCAGCACGAGGTGGTGCGGCCGCAAGCAGTGAAAACATGGGGCTCTCCAGGGCTGGCTGCCTCCCAGCAATCATCTTTAATGCATGACACAGAGCAGGTGACTTACTCAGAGCACTGCATGGGACTGCTCTTGGTGCATGCGCTGGGTACAAGGAAATGCCCTGTCCCCTGAAAGCGCTCAGTTTGTGCACTTTTGCTCTACCTTTTTTGGAGGGGGCGTGTGTGGAATACTGAGAGGGATAGCAGACTGCGTTTCTTTAGCAGGTATTCTGGTGCTGAGCTGAGTTTTCTAGTGCATTATGTGTACTGCAGTAAGAGCAGTTCTTTTAGAATGAATTTATGTTTTAAAAGGGGGAAAAGCCAAAGAAAAAGAAATTGGTGGGAGCGGGGAGAGTCATCCGGTCTGGTTAATGCAGCTGTGGGGCAATTTTGCTTTGCACATCTTGACAGAGTATCCCTCTCCATCCTTAGGCTGCATTCGCTGCGTTCCCTTAGCCTGCACAATAACCTGCTGACTTACCTTCCCCGCGAGATCCTTAACCTGGTTCACCTGGAGGAGCTGAGCTTGCGCGGGAACCCGCTGGTGGTGCGGTTTGTGCGGGACCTGACCTACAACCCCCCGAGCCTGCAGGAGCTGGCCGGACGCACGGTTAAAACCCGCAACGTTCCCTACGCCCCCAGCGACCTCCCAGACAGCCTGGTCCGCTACCTGAGCTTGGCCAGCAACTGCCCCAATCCTAAATGTGGGGGTAAGTTCTGCTTCACAGCTCTGCTTCCTGCTCTTACCTGGTGGTTTCCTTTCCCTCTGACTTGCTGTGACTTCATAAGCTCACTCAGGTTCAAAGTGTTACTTACTGCAGCCACATTCTGGCTGTATTTCCCTGGCTCCAGGTCTCCTGGAAACTTGTCTGCAAGGAGCCTGGTTCACTTAGGAACAGCATTCAGAACTCTAGTGCTGGTTTACTGGATTTGCATGGGAATGTAATTGACAGCACTTCTGTCAGAGTCTTTGTAGTCCCAGCAGTCCACTAGGGTTTTATGATCTGAAGTTTCCAATCCATTTGCCCTGAAATAGCTCAGAGCAAATAATGGACAGCAGAACCTTTGCACACACTCTTGCTGAATGGTGAGCATCATTTCTGAGTGGAAAAGAGGAGAGTGGCTCTAGTGTGTAGCAGTTACCAACAGCAACTTGTTTAGCTCTAGCTTGGGACCACTAGCCTGTAGTTCTTGGAAGGAGAGGACTTCATAAAACAGCCTGCAATGCTTGGGGCTTAATATGGCTCAATGCTTAATCTTTAACCAGAGTAAATGATCTGCACATTTAGAAGATTAAGGGGCGGAAAAAAAATCATTAATTAGTATCTACCCTGCAATCATAATGCAAGCTGTTATCTTCTTCCAGGACAATATCAAAGCATGCTCCATCAGCCAAGGTGGAAGGGCTGGGACTTATATTGGGAGGGAAAAAAAAGTTTCTTTTTTTAAGAGTTTCACACAGCTTGGATACCGGTAGATTGGTTTTGTGCTTTTCACTATGCGTTATGAACTTTCACAGTACTGCAGTATTGCTCTAGCACTGCAGGAGAAAAGCTTACTCCTGACCAGCTAGGACTTAAAACACTGCTGGAAACTTCTGAAAATGTCAGCATCTAAAATCACTTGCTGTGACAGGAAGAGAACGTAATTGTGTGTTACAGCAAGACTGTTGCCATGGAAAGTAGCATCCAAGCTCAGCATGGTGGCTTCACTCAAGCAAAAGAAAAGTAGAGCTGTGAAGGTCTATTTGTGAATGCATTTTTACTAGCTGGTAGAAGAGGTTTTACAAGTTTGAACGTAGAGTGCATTAATTCATTTGACATTTAAGAAGTTTGCAAATTCCCAGCCTGAGTTTCCGCCCTAATGGTTAGAAGAAATTGCCACGTTATTTGGAAGTAACTGCCCTGTGTCTTTACGTGAAGAGTGTGCTGTTCTGAATCACCTACCAAATACAATTTTACTAAGAAAAGGAGTTTCTTACTAAGAAAAGAAATTTCACATTTTCAGAGGTATCCTGGTCCCTTCCCTTCCACTAGTGTTCCTGGTGCTTCTCCATGCAGTGCAGTGCCAATGAAATCCTGATTGAAGGCATATGCTCCAGGCACAAGAGCCCTGCAGTTTGCAGGTGTGTGGGCACAGGCTCTCATGTCCTTCTGTTCCCTCTCCCTCACAGGTGTGTACTTTGACAGCTGCGTCCGACAGATCAAGTTCGTTGACTTCTGTGGGAAGTACCGGCTCCCGCTGATGCACTACCTGTGCTCCCCAGAGTGCTCCTCTCCCTACAGCTCTGCCTCCCAGAGCTCCACTTCCCAGAGCGAGTCTGACTCTGAGGATGAGGCCAGCGTCGCTGCGCACAGGATGCAGAAAGTCCTTCTGGGATAACGGGGAGCCAGAGGGGAAGACAGGAAGGAAAATGGATTTGGAAAGCAATCATGGAATGGTGAAGCGTGAGCCACTGGCCTGAAGGGCTCGTGAGAAATTGTCCTCAAGTCCATGCAGGGACAGAACATCTTAGCAAGCCTGGACTTGCTTGGTGCAGTGCTGCTGAGGAGATTTAACTCAGTATCGTGCTGCCTGTAGGTTGCCTGGGGTTGTTAGAAATGTCTCCTGGCTGGGAGAGGCATTTGTTCTCACTGGCGGATTCAGAAGGATTTTAATATATGAAACTTGACTGGACTTCAGTCGTCCTGCAGAGCAAAGGAGACTGTCCAGATCCTTTAACACTGTGGTAAATCAGAAACAGGCTAATGATGCCATGTGAGTGTGTATGGACCCCAGTGTTTTATATTGCAGTTTGACTCCTTTCTGTCTCCTTTGATCTCAGTCACAGATTTTACACCCATCCACTGAAAATGAAAGTTGAATTTTTTTTTATTCAGGACTAGATTCTTCCAAACTGTGGTTACTCTTCCTTTGCCTAGAGGTGTAGGGTTTCTGTAGTGTTACAGATGTTATAGCCATCATAGAACTGAGCCACCTTTTTTCCCTTGTTATACTAAGCTGCTCTTAGTGTCTCCTAACAATATTTGTTAATTTTCCTCCTCCTCCCTCTTCCCATTACACCTGAAGTGTTGCTGACTTTATGGTGCCTTCAGAAAACAGACAAGTTGTTCTGTTATAATTGATATTACTTCAGACTTGTGGCCTGTGCAAGGGACCAGATGTGATGCTCTCTGTCATACTTTTGAGTCTCAGCTTACCGGAGCAAATCTGCTTTTACAGCTGTGAATTGCAGGAAAGGTCTTGACTGACATTTTTTGTTTATAAACAGCCACATCTCCCCACTGCAGTTTGCTTGCTGTGCTTGGCAGAGTTACTTTCCATCTTTAAGGTCACGTGCCTAAGGCACATAGCAGCTCAGTGAATTGAAAGTAGCCAGAGAAGTGCTGTGGAGAATTCTTTTTTCCTGATTCCCAACAGGAGAGGAAAAGCCATTAGGGAGGTAAAGACATGTTATCTGAGCTTCTTGCACGAGGTGCTTTTGAAACGTCTTCCTTATTTATTTGTTTGCATTTGCTCTCGTTGCAATAGCTTTGGCAGTCTGTTGATGGTTCAAATAACACACTCAATTATCTTAAACTCTGTTTAAAGGAAAGCTGCAGGAAATAGCTCAGAATTTTTAAGCATCAAGAAATACCTTTTAAAATTAATATTACAAATTGACAGGTATCTATAAATCTATTTTATGAGGCTGTTGTGTGCTTCACTCAGTGAGAGCTGCCCCTTTATTAATATTTCATGGTAGACAGTCCTTTTGATGCAGTTTCTGATAGAGCAAACCCAGCTGTGTCTTTGAATGCATGAGCAGAGCAAAACCGTCATGTTAAGAAGCTGAAATGAACAAGAAAAACTTTCTTAACCCACTTTGGCCCTAGGGGTAATTTAAATACCAGTGCTTCTCTCCTGCATTCAGAAAACACATGTACCTATTTGAACATCTTATGGCAGCTCTGTGTTAATGGTTCTGTTTAATTATGTTTGACACTTTATGTATTAAAGCACTTTGATAATTCTGCTCTTTATAACTAGCTTTAGTGATTTTTTTTTTAATTAGACTACAATTTTTGCTTTCATGTGACCTGAAGAACAAGGTCTGTGAAACTTTGTATGTTCCAGTCTGTCTCGGTGTGCAGGCTGAATTTTTTGCCTTGCATTTCCTTGACAGAACTCTTTATTTCCCCAGTTTCCTTCGGAAAGAACTGGAATTTGAAAGAAACTATCTGTTAGTAAAATAGTACCCTGTCCATTGTTAATCATTGCAACTTAGTTCCCACAGACACATGTGATTCCCTGTGTGCATTGGTCCACAAGGAATTAATTGCATGTGCTCTATGCCTTTCCAAATAACTTTTTTAAAGTATATTTTTAAGACACAATGAGGTGTATGTGCCAAACAACTGGATGTCACTTTAGCAGATTCTGTGAGGTTTGCTTGGAAGGAAGAACTTACAGGTTTTGACAGAAACCAACTGCATGCTGTTAGTGAAATTGCAACCAGTGAGGGGCTGTTTTGTTCATCTCTTTCAGATGCTTCTTGCTGTCCCAAGTGAACAGAGTCACAGCAATGCTTAATGACAGTAAGATGATTCCAAAGCCACAATTTTAACTTGCCTGCTGGTATAACTGTAGCAATCAGCTGAGTGATCTAGAGCTTGACTCTCCTGCCAGCAAAAGTGAGCTACACAAGTTGAGATCTCAAGATCTTTTGAGCTCAGGGCCATGAGGTACCACCTTCCCTTCTTGTCTTTAGCAGCAGCTGCCTTGAAGTCATGCATTTTTTCACTTCACAAAGCTAGATTTCATCAGAGTTCCTGTTTGCACAGTAGCACCTCTGTGTGTGATGAGTTCAGACCAGTGGTGGCTGGTTCTAATTTAGCTCGATCCTTAACTGCAGTTTCTTTTCTAACTGAACAGGCATCCCACTTCTGGCCAAATATTACATGGTCTATTAGGCTAATCATCTTTTTTCACAGATTCTTCACTCTAGCCAGGTCAAAACTTGACAGCTTATGCAGTTGATATCTATGCATTTTTAGACTTGATAAAATATCTCTTTAAAAATTTTATATATATATATATTCCTGAATATAGCTACCAAGTTTTCTTTTTGCTGCTGGGCTTTGAAGTGCAATTCCAGTAAGTCAGAATTTAAAACAATCAGGAACTTGTAGGAAAAAAAAATATTGGTTGGTTGGGTTTGAGGTTTTTTCCCTCTGAGGTAGTTTTGAGAGGACTAGGGATGCAGATATATACTGTAGTGCCTAACACATTGAGCCCCTGTGAGTCATTTTTCAGCAATTGTTGGCCCCCAAAGACTTGAAAATGTACTGGGCAATAAAATAGGTAAGACACAACTTGGAAATACACAGATGGATAATGGGCACTTGTTTCTACCATCCCCTTCTCAGGGGCCCTGAGAAGAAGGCAGTGTTTTTGCCACTGTCAGTTTGATTGTTTGTTTTCTGTCAGTTTTTAGCAGATTTCAGCTCTTAAAGATGCATCTTCAAGTGAAGTCTTCAGTGGGTGTTTTGGTAGCAGTGCCCTTGTTGCTACAGCAGCCCAGCATGCCCAGCTTTTGAAGCTGTTCTTAAGCTGAGACACAAGTGTGTTAGGAAAAGTTGCTCATTCCTCCTTCCCCCTGGGGCCCTGCCTGCATTCATGCCCTGCCCCACCAGGCCCCTGCCAGGGAGAGCTGCTGGTGTGTTTCTGAATGCAGGTACTTGATGGGAACTCTGGGGTGGTGTTTAAAAGAAGCAAAATATCAATTTGATGGGAAGCAACTTAGACAGTTGCCAATTCTTTTATGTTTCTCTTTCTTTAATAAGAGGTGAGACCTGAGGAAGTCAGTAATGAATATTTAAACATACTCTGAAGTGGCCAGATGCAGTTTTTCATGGGCTTCTGTCCTGGTCATTTTAAGTCTTTGAAATCTTGTGTTGAATTATAATGGGACTGGGGGGGAGGGAGGGGGGAACCAACTCCTTTTTGTTCTTACTCTTGTTGGCAATAATGAATGGAAGGAATTTAATCCAATGAAAGTAATGAAACTTAATCCTTGCAATGCATCTTTGTTGCCCAGTTCAAAGAACTATTTTAATGCATCTTATTCACACCATGCCCTCCCTCCCCAACTGAAGACACTTCAAATAGACTGCTCCAGAGTGCACACTAATACAGCAGTAACTCTGTCTTGGAAGCCTTTCTATTGATTATTTCACTTGCTTGCCTGACTAGAGAATTGATCATTTACTGACCAGAACACTAAGGGTAAAAAGGGTTCTCATCCAGCCCTCTTGTTGAATTTTTATATAAGCATTTGTTTTAAGACATCTTAAAGTGCCTTATGATTTTAAAACTGTATTTTGCCTGAAACATATGAATGTAGACTATCTCTAACAGTATTTCATTATAAACTGTAAAACAAATTGCAAACACTAAACCTACAAAAACGTTATTTCTACTGTTGTCTGTCCATTATTTTCCAATATCTCAGTTCTGGTGTTTCTGCATACAGAACTCTTGTAGGATTGGAAGCATGAAAATGGGGCTGTACATGGTTGGGGAATGGATAGGATTTTTTCCTGGTCTGTGTAAAACCAATAGTAGGTGAGGATTCCAAAGGGACTGCTGAAACTCCTGGCTCTGGGGGCCCACTTGTGATAGACCAGTGTGTGTTACAGAACCAGACCCTATTTTACTTCTGGAAGAGTGTTGGAGAGATTTGCTGCACAGTTCAAAGGCAGAAGTATTTCACAGACAGGATAAATACCCAAACAAGAGCAGGTGGTGTCCTGGTGGAGTTTTCCAGCAATATGAAACAACAGTTCTAAACTTTGTGAATTGTTTCCCTCTTAATACCCTAACCTTGAAACCTGTAAATGACTTTCTGAATGCTAATTTTCTGATCGTGTTAACTGGCTAATGTCTTTCCATTTCTTGAGTAATCCCATTTCCTCCTGCATCCTGAAGAGTTTTGTGATCTGTTGCCAAAATGTTTCAGATCCTGCTATGCAATTACCAGTTGTCAGTGCAGAAATGTGGTGTATTGGAAAATGGGACGGTGGGAAACGAGAATTACTTGATATTAACTTCAGCAGGAGCTATTTCAGAGATGGTTCAACTTCATATGTAAGGAAAAACCTCTCAAATTATGCAGCAGCTCCATTTTGAGTAACATAAAGTACAGAGGAGTGCAGTGACCTTGCAGTAATAGCCAGGCTGAGAATATTCTTATTTCTTTTTGTTAACTAATTTAAAGATACCTTTTTCTTTGCCTTCTCAATGTCTTTTATTTGGAAACAAAATCCTTGAAGAGTTGATACCTGACATGAATTTCCCATGTTTTAGTCTTTAAGAGCAAATCTTGGCTCTCAGACCCTCACCTCTGCCTTTAGCACTAAAACAACAGGAAGAGTGCAGAGGAAATGTTAGTGACGTAGATGCTGAACCAGATGCTCAGAATGTCAAATTGACATTTTAGGCTCATGCAGTTGCACAGATCTAAAGGAAAGTATTATGTTGATGCATTGGAAGTGTGTCATCATAAAGTAGAGCTGTACTTCTCTTACTCAGACATGCTGCCTTAGGTGATCAAGACAGCTAGAGCTGAATGTGTACACACCTTTTTCTCTGCACTAAGGTTGTGAGTTGCAGTTATTCACCTTTAAAAAAAAATAAAGTTTTGGGAGAAAGTCCAAGTGCTGCACTGAAGGGCAGGGCCATCTCTTTGTCCTGGCTGCCTAGAACTTACTGGTAGCAGCTCAAAGCTGCTCTCAGAGTGGTAAAAGGTTAATGTATCTTCAGAATGTTGTCCAAGTGCCCTGTCTGTAACCCCTTCTTGACTCCAAAGGAAAAATAGGACCTGAAGTTAGTACTGGTAAGTGAGTTGTATGTTTATCCTAAATATTACCCTTTCACCAGAGTGTCAAAAGGCTGGCTGCCATTTTACACACCTCTGAAGACCATTGTGTTGGCAAATAAATTATTTCATCAAGCTCTGTCACTCCTTGTGTAAGGGAATGAGACAGACCAAATGTTGCAGGGTCCTTGCTGAGCTTGACTTGGGCACTGCTGAACAGGTGAGTTGGGAGGGCAAACAAACCCTTCATCTAGGTGATAGCTTAGCTGTGGGCAGGGGGTCACAGAGTGAGCCCAGCAAGTCACCCTTGGCAAGGACACAGACATTTACTGCTGGTGAAAGGACATGTATGAAAGGCACAGCATTGTTTTGTTTGGGGGTTGTCCCTGAAGGAGTAAATTTCAGCCTTAGGGCTTTGAAAATGGATAGGAAAATGCCATTGTGGAAAAATGTTTTTCAGTAATTGCTGGTGTTCCTGGCATCCCTAGTAAAAGTTAGGGTAGCACACATGCACAGTATTGAGCAATGTCGTTTTTGCCAGCCAATGTTACATGATTGCTTTAAAGCCTTGCATTGCAAATGCTGTTTGTAGACTTGGGAGGGCAGCCTGTGGTTCCCCAGGAACAGCCATGCGATGGGTGTAGGTGACCTAAGGGATTCCCCTTGTGAGCAGGGTAACCCTGAACAAATCGTGACCAAACTGGCATTTCATGGAAGTGAGATGGAATATGGATGGGGACCTGGATGCCAGAAATCAGGCACCTTTACATACCCTTAACAATAACCCTCTGCTTCAAACATGCTTGAAGGCTGGGGTAAATCTGTGCTTTTGGGGACATCCTTTGCATCAGGTTAGTGGGTCACTGCCAGTCTTGTACTTCCTTGGCAGAGGATCCCCCTGGGCCACTCAGGACAGCATTTTGTTTCCCTGTGTATTGTCCTGCTCTCCCTCAGAGGGCCGTGAACCCTACCCCTGTTCATAAAACCTCCCCACAGGCACAGGGGGCCTGGTGAAAGCGCTGGCTGAACCCAGCACTTTTGTTTCTGTTGTGAGTAGCAATGCTGAAAGGGCCTTGCTGGAAGACTTTAAAACATCCCTTGCATTTATATAAACAAACACCCTTTGTAATCTAAATCAGACCGAGTGCTTTGCAGCAGTGGTTTTTATCTTCAAATAAACACTGCAGTGTGTTTTCCAAAGTTGGGTTCCCTACTTACTCTCTTCAGGTATTTGGAGTTAAATTGCATCTTTTTGTTTGTTTTTCTTTCTTTAAAGCAGTCCTGAGTCTTCTGCTGAGAGATATAATCATAAAAGGCCTTGCAGAAAACCCCATGCAACTGGGCTCGTCAAAACACGTTTTGAAATGGTCCAGGAATGTCTGAAACTTTGTGTTGGTCTTTCACAACTTGCAACCCTCTGGCTGCCTTGCACTTTGAAAACCTGTTCAGAGATGACCCTTTGCCATGGTTTTGTAGGGAAAGCCCACACTGTGGTGCCTGGCCATGGCTCGTTCCTAGTCCCATGCACAGCCCTCCAAGAATCCTGCCTAGAAACACTTTGTAGTGCTTCTAGAAAACCAGATTTTGTTTGGACTGTATGTGGAGGGGGGAAGTATGGCCTTGGGAAGCAAAAACTACCCTTGGGTGAATGCTGACAGCTGGCATAAACCAGGCGTGTCGTGGCAGCAGTTATTGTCATCCCTGTGCTCAGAGGTCCCTACAATTGTGGGCCATGAGGAAGAAAACCACTGTGCAGCATGTCCAGGAGCATCTTGTTTGCGTCCACACCTCCTGATGGAAGGCTGTGGGCATGTTACATTTAAACTCTGCATGAATAAGGTATCTGCTTTGGTTTATTGCTATAAATATGGTCTGCATTAATAATGGCTGGAAAAGCTCTGATGGGGTATATTCCTGCTCCTGTGATCCCCACTTCAAGCAGGGCATTGTGGCTAGTGAATTCCCCACAGGAAAGAGGGTAAAGGCAGGGCGTGTCCCAGGGCCAGCATGTTCCTGTGGCAAGAAGGAGCCTGAGCTTGTGCTTGTTTACCTGCACCAGTTGCACATAAATGCCAGTTGCACAGGAGGGGATTAGCAGGGCTTGCCTTCCACCAGGAGCCTGGAAAAGGGCATGTGCAAGGGGAGGGGGTGTTACTGTCGTTGCTGCTGATGCTGCAGGTGGCTGGCCCACAAACAAGTTCTCCTAAGAGCTGACCTGGCTGCTGGTGAGGATGTCAAAAGGGCCCATCCGAGGAGTATGGTCCAAGGGAGGCTTATGTAAGGTGCCCCCTTAGGACTGGGAAATGATGCCTTTGCCATTATACAGTTGAGTTTTTGCATCCAAAAAGATGAGGTTCACCAGTGGCTGCCTACTTCTGTTCTGGGTTGTCACAGGAGCTTTGCTCCCACAGTCACAGATCTGCCCCTCCAAGGTGACTCCCTTTGGGAAGAGTCACTTCTGTGTCACACTGCCAGTTACCTAAGTTTTTGGGGGATTCACGTTGTGAAATAATATCAACCCCAGGGTAATTCCCCAATGCAACACCAGCTACACCAACACCCAGGAACCAAGGGTGTCCTGACAGAGAACACCTTCCAACGTCATTTGTGGTCTCCTGGCAAAAGGAGAACACCAGGGGTCATCTGTGCCACCCATCATGGGCTCTGAAGGTGGCATCTGTACCAGGTGAGTGAGAAGGAAACATCCTCTTTAATGATATCTTCTGAACACCACTCCCTCTTCAGACAAACAAATATGTCTTTACACCATTCCACTCATCACAAGTGTCTAGAGAGGGTGTCCCACATGATGCTTTTTAAACCATCATGGTGTTGTTCCCAGATTTCTGTGGCCAAAGGTGAATCCTGAGGATAATTTGACATGACAAAATGAGGCCCTGGTGTGACATGACTAAATAGCAACAGTGGTGTGACAAAGGGCCTTTGGATAGAGCAGAACATATTTCATCATATGTAAAGGTAACAGATGTTGCTTTTTCCATGGATAGGGATGTAGGAATATGGAAATATGCCCCACAGTTAATTCTTTCACATTCATTAATGCACCAACAGATGAATCCTCCAGTGATATCTGGGATGAACGAGAAAGTTCATGGTTACCATGACCCAGCAAATCTTTAAGGTGATGGCTGGTTCATCACCAGCAGAAAAGCTTTTTGTCCTTCCATAGGCTCTGCAAACATCTTTATATTGTAGTCCTGTTCCAGGCAACACAGGAGTTGTGCATGGGTCTGCAGTAACCTTGCTCATTCAGTGCATTCTTTCCTGAAGTCGAGAGCAATAGCCTGGCAACAGAAAGGCTGCAATGACATTTGGAAAGGCTGTTCCAGTCATCTTTTGCTACTGCTCCAGGTGCCAGTATAATGTATTTTCCCAAGCTTGCTTCCCAGAAACCTGGTACATCCTTGGGTTTAACTAACCATTGCAGAAGCTGAGTTGCTGCTTCATGAGAAGACATCAATGCTGGCACTCCTGGCTACAGTGACAAAAACATCCTCCCTTGCCTGCATTTTCTCCTTGTCATAACATGCTTGAACATCCCAGATCTGAGAGCTTTCCATGTGACTTGAGTTGTACCTGGCAGCCCAGCCATTTCCTCCCCTCTTCTCTCCTTTCTTTTTACAGTAACTACCTTTTCATACTTGCAAGTCCTGTTGCTTTTGTCAAGAACTTTTCTTCAGAATTCTACAGAGTGAATAAAGCTGACAAAAGTCTTGTCTTCACAATCTTTTATTCAGCAACAAGTGTCTTCTTCATGCAAATTTCATTGGCAAACATCTAGTCAAACTTTTTCAAAGACATCCATTTTTTCAATTTCTTTTTAAGAAAAGGAAGGTGTGTTTCTTTTATTTTTAAAGCAGCTCATGATGAATGGGCTTTCAGAACCTTCAGAGAGACTGAGGAGTTCACAACTTCAGGGCTGGTGTGTGTCATCCTATGAAGCCTGTGATTATAATCCCTTTAAAGGACATTAAGCAAAAACTCTTGTGAGTTTTACAATATTTTCCCATCTCAGATTCCAAGTGATGGGGTAAAGCAATTGGCAGTTGCTGCTTTGAATTTCTTAGTGGCAACAAAGCAGGGAACTTATTGATCAAAGTGCTTCACAGCTTAGTTAAAAATTCTGTACTAAAGGTCTGTGATTTTTCAGGTACATGTCCTTGACTCAAAATAGCTTTAAAGACCATGGAAAACCTATCATGTGACTTGTAAAATGTGGGTATATTTAAATCAGCATCCACCAAGGGTAAGGTGTACTTTAGTGGTTGTTAAATTGGGTGTTGCACATCCAGGGAAAGCTTTATTGGAAACAATAGTTCTGCTTCTAAAATTTCTTTGTGCCAGCTTTTACAGAGAATAAGAAACAACGATTTCCTTGCATTTCAGGCTTGCATTTGCTTTGTTTCTCAGTTGTCACCCCTTTTGTTCCTGTTCTACTTTCCTTGCTCCAGGATGGCCCATTCAGGATGGATGTGGGAACCTTCTCATTCAACACATTCCCACCAGCATCAGGAACTAAATCTGAATGATGAACATCTCCCACCAATGCCCTCTGTGCCACATGGTTCTCAGCCTCAAGTCTTTGTTTCTAAGGACTGCCATGAGCAAGAGGGCATTGTCTGTGAGGATCTGGAAACAGGGACGTGCAGTCCTTACCTGGCAGCAGAGTGCTTAGCATCCAGGGAGACAAGTGCCAGGCCCCTTCTGTGACAAGGGAACACCTGAAAAAGAAGGCAGTGGCCTGTCTTTCCAGCTCTTAAATGGAAAAATACTTTAGATATGGCAGCTAGAGCCAGAAAAAAGAGATGCTTCTGTTGTGCACTGCATGTGCATTAGATCTGTATTAATGGGGATTTGGGTTTGGTTTAACTCTCTACTGTTAGAAAGAAAAACATGTTCACTGTGTCAGGTAGAAGAAAGAACATGGTGAATAACTGAGATGAGATCATTATATGACTTCATGAGTAGTCATGGACTGCTACAATTGAAGGAAACTATCATTTACCACTTGTTATTTAGCAGATGGGCACAGCTGAAACTCGGCTCCACTGCAAACTTCATTGTTTCCCTGTCAAATCCTAAGAGACTGAGATACCTCCCAGGAGACCACTAATCACTGCTGGCACTGGGTGTTGCTGGCAGCATGAAGTGAACCTTAAAAGCTTTGGTGGTTCAGATTAGCATCAAAAAGGCTGAATGCTTCCTCTGGGTTCCAGGTCATGCTAAATGTTTAATAAAAATCCTACATTAAGACTCAGTATGAAAGGAAAGAGTGGGCAAGCTTTACTGACTGCATCTAGCATGACCAGTCCCTTACCTAAAATTAGCTGAACTCCTGGTCTCCTGTGTCAGCATGCACTAGAGCTTGGGCAGAGCCTGGCTGGTCCTTCAGGAGCTTGGACCTCTGCAGGCTTTTCTGAAGTGTGTACCAGGCATGGCCTTTCACTGAAGCACCATCTAACCTTGGAGGGCATTTGTTATTCCCTCCCCAAAAACAGGGACTGATGAAAACCAAGTCTCCAACGGAAAATACAAGTGGAAAAAAAAAACAAGAAGAAAACTGTGTGGTTCTTCTGCTCCCCTCCACCCTACCTGCCCACCCTCCCACACTATTTTTTATATTATAGTAAATAAAATGTGTCAACCTCTGGACAGCTCAGCCAAAGATGCACTGTTCTCCCACTGGCAGAACCTGTGCTTTGCCATAAGGTATGATTCTGCCTGATCCCATGCCTGTGAGAGGGATTTGCTGATGTTTAATAAAAGCTGTGCATGTGCTCCTACCCCATGTGGGAGAGGGAATGAGCCACCAAGTTTCTCCCCTTTGTGCTGGTTTTGACTGGGGTAGAATTAAGTTTCTTCACAGTGACTGGTACGGGGCTGTACTTTGAATTTGTACTGTCCACAGGGTTGATAATATGGAGATGTTGTTGTTATTGCTGAGCAGATCTTACACAGAGCCAAGGCCTTCTCTGCTTTTCATGCTGCCAGGCTGGGGAGGAGGGCCTGGGGGGTTGGGAGGAGATACAGCCAGGACAGGTGACCCCAACTGACCTAAGGGATATTCAACACCCTGTGACATCATGCTCAGTATGTAAACTGGAGGGAAGAAAGAGGAATGGGGGAACATTTGGAGTGATGGTCCTAACTGTTTGGAAAGGATCTCACCAAAGATGAGGCCATTTGTCTCATGACCAAACCTGTATGAACATCCTTGTTTGTCAGAGCCAGAGAGCTGCTTGGTGCCTCCTCCACCAGAAGGCTTGGTCACAGCCTCACTTGATTCCCACACACTCTGGCTACACACTGCAGCAGCATAGGATCATCCTGCTGCTTTCTCAGAAGCTCTACCCTGGCTCCCTTTTCCTTGCCACAGTACCTAATTCATAACCTCGTGTTTTCCCCTTCATGCTATCCCCCCCAAAAAAGTAATTAGAAAGCATGTGGGAAACCAGCTTACAAAAGGTTGTCGGCCTCTCTCCCACATCCAACAGACTGACTGAGGGTTTTCTCCATCCAATTGGTCCCCATCCAGCATTGCCACTGGCAGCATGCAAAAAGTCTTCACACAGAGATTTCAGAGATTTTCTAACACCCCAGAGACCGGCTTAATGGATGGAGCAGAAAGGACTAGGGAGAGTTGAAGTAGACCAGCCGTTCTTCCAGTAGTGAGCACCAGCTCTACTTTTACAGGGAGCTGCCAAATGGCAGCTTGAAGGAGGTCATGTCTCAGGCCCAAGCCCTCTGTGACCTTCTGACCTGGCCCCCTGTCAGGTGATTCTGGGATTAGCCTGACTTTGCATAAGAGACAGGCAGGATGAGCAGGGTGTTGCTAACAAACCAGTTTTCAGGGGTGGGAGTGAGCTGCAGTTCTAAGCATGGTGGAAACCACGCTGGAGCTGATCTTCCTGCCCTAGACAACTTCAAAGTGCTGTAGCTTCTGCTGTACAAGGGGGTGTGGGTCACATGTCACTTTTCTTCACATGGTGCTTTTTTTCCACCATAATCTTGATCCCTCTGGTTTTCCCCACTCTTTCCTATTTCTTTTTCCACCAGGGTCACTCCTAAGGTCTTGGCTTGTCCATCTAGCAACAGTGGGGTCCACATCAACCATACAAAGATCATTTTTCTGAGAGACTG
Source organism: Illadopsis cleaveri (assembly GCA_013399915.1). Lineage (NCBI taxonomy): Eukaryota > Metazoa > Chordata > Aves > Passeriformes > Timaliidae > Illadopsis > Illadopsis cleaveri. The sequence goes on along the minus strand of VXBB01005092.1, from coordinate 675,599 downwards.
TTTCAAGTCTGGGAAGGTGCAGAGCCTTGTACTACAAAGGAAGGTTTTTTAAATTGCCCTGGATGAAGAGGCACTAACTGGGCTCAAAGTTTTCTGTGGCATAAGTGAATTACAAAGCTATCTTAAAGCAGTTCCCAGAGCCATGGAAAATGGGCATTAAAGGAAGTGTGACCCGGTTCATACTCATGTCCTCAGCTGCACCTAACTACTCCTGGCAGAGACTTCATCATCGGAATGGACACTCTTCCAGGATGTACTGGGAGGGACAGAGTGAGCAATGGGAACCTCCCTGAGGGCAGTTCTTTGTGTAAGAATAGTCCACACATGTTCCCAGTTGCCTTATCAAGGTAAGTGGTTATAATGGGAACTTCCGTCAAGAGGAATGAAGAGGAGTTGAGAAGAGATTGTTTGGAAAGTGTCAGTAAGCAAACAGAATGATGTGGGAACAGCAAAAGATTGTTCAAGCCTTCAGAAATCTCAGGAAAGTAGAAAAAAGTCCAAGGTCCTGCTCCTGAGAGCTGGAGAAGAGACTAGAAACTCCTGAAGGCTGAAGAAGCGGCTGGTGTTTGCTGAGAGGCTTCACTGTGTGGGGCACTTAGCCTTGGTTCTTGAGGATGGGTTCTCTGGATGGCTGCCTGCCCAAAGTCCAGTGCCCAACCTCATGGCCTGGAAATGGGCTGGGAAAGGCAGGATGGCTTTAATGAACCTTCAAAGAGGTAAAACTTAATTTACACCCAAGGGACCATGGACTAGGTCGGTATGTGAAAAGAAAACAATCAGTTGTTTTTTTAAACTCCCAAATAGGAAACTTTGTCTGTAAGAGGAAAACGTGAAGAAGTTTCCCTTTTAGGAATGAATTGGACAAAACCACTATTGCCTAAGCATGGCTACATTATTTTTTTAAGAGGGATGTTACAACTGCTGGCTGCCACATGCTGAGAAAGGAGAGAGTGCCTGAAAGGGAGAAGGGTGGTGCTTCATGCCAATGGCAACATTACCCGTTCTACAGCGGGGACTGGGAGCAGACTATGTAGATCAGGAAAGCCCAAGAGGGAGCCCAGTGTGCAAGCCTGTGTGTACCTGACTGCCTCATAAAACGAGGCCCAGCACAGACCTCTCTCTACAGGCTCATTTGCAACGTGTGAAAAGAAAACTGTATTTGCATAGATAATTTAATTCTGGGACACATCTGTGGAGATTGCCTGCAGGCCACAGCCAAGTCTCATGAGAGTTTCTAAGTGTGCTGGATAATATTTTCCCAGCAGATGATGTGTCCATCCAGCACACCCTGACTCCCTTTTAGATTCATCATGGTGGGTAGAGACAGTGAGGCTGAGCAGTTGCAATGGACTTGAGCAAAGTCAGGACAATCATAGGTAGTCATATATGAATTTGGCTTTTCCAAGACACTAATTTTCCCCAAGATGAAGCAAAACCCAAACAAAATTAATCCTAAAGAAAACTCAGACAATTTTAGTGAAATTTGACTGCAATGTGAGTTGCTTAAGAAGAGTTCAGCAGATGACCAAAAGTCCCAGTTAAAGTAGAGGGTATTTTTGACATTCCTGTGTGACACTCTGGTTGGGTCTGACCCCTTGAGGATGGACAAAGCATAAGCGTTAAATGGGCTAAAACCCTGAGTCAGACCCCAGAAGAGAAGCATTACTGCTAATGACTGGCAGAAAATCAGCTCCAAGTCCCCTTTTTTAACAGTAAACTTGAAAAAAGTACCCAACCATTGTGTACATCTTGGAGAAAATGACATGGGCTAGACCTCCAAAATGAGGTGCTGTGTCCCAGGTGATCACAACTCCCACAAGGGATCCAGCAGCTGTAATGTGTAAGTAGCTCCACGCAGGATGAACAAGGTGCTAAGGATGAAGAGCCAGAGCAGCAGTGAAAAGGCATGAGCAGGTGGTTTATCCTTCTTATCAGGCAGTGTTGTGATGGATACTGAACCCCTCCAGGGAGCTCTGCAATCCAACTCTTCAACAGGATGTTTAAAAAGAGCAAGGACTGAGAAAAGACACGGAAGACAGATGGAGAAAATTGCATCCTGCCTCCCCTGGCAGTTTCAAATGAGTTCAGCTTTTGCTTTCCCTTCCTAGGACCCAGCCTCTGGCTGAACCATGCTGCTGCTGGGCTCCAGTTATTCTCTGGCATGGGGTGATGTGTTCCCAACACAGGGTTACTGACCGTGCTTTAAGACAGCAGGACCCTTTGGCACAACAGGGGCCTCGTCCCTGCAGAATTTGTAACACCACTCACCTTAACTATGGGTTTTCTGCCCTCACTTGTGCCTTTCCAGACCTCCATTCCCTCCTGCTTGGCAACACCAATCCTTTTGGCGCATATCTGTAGTGCAGCAGGCACTTTCCTGCCTTCAGACAAAACACCCAGGCATTTTTTCTGGACTCCCCTACATCCTGGCTGCACCTGCATGTTCTCTGACAATACCAAGTGACACCCAAAAGGATGCCCCAGCTCCTGTAGGACTGCAGAGCTCATGGGATGAAGTTGTAGTCCCACTTCTGCTGGATGAGGAATAACAGGCAATGCATATCCAGGTCTCTGTAACAGTTGCCAAGGAACTGTCCATACCTCCAGAGTTTTGACTGGGTTTTTTTTTTTGGAGAGCAAAACCCAGGAGCAAAACTGAAGCATGCACAAAGCGGCCATTTCTCATTATCATCGTTTACAATGTGCTTAGTAATAAGCATGAGTCAGTGGGACAACAGGAGTGCCCTCTGCTACCTTTGGGAGGAACCAGAAATAAGGCACTTCACTCCTATTCCTGTGTGAACAGTCAGGGTCTCACTCCTCTCCCCTCACTTCCTGCTGAGAGATGTTGCTATTTATGGTCCTGGTTCTATGGAGGTGGAGAACAGACTGCTAAATTCAGTCTAAGAGCTTGTGTGTTTTAAAAGAGATCAGATTTCCAGAGATACTGAAATATGGGGACTTTTGTTATAGCCACTGTAAGCTGCAGATAATCTGCACCTCTGCAAATTGGAGGGCTGCTTTCAGTGTCAAAATTCAGAATTAATCCATGGGTCTCCATCTTTTAAATCGCTGTACCTTGGTCTCCCAAGGCTTTCCAAGAAGCTGTTTCATTCTCCTTTGTACGTGGCAGTAACAAGGCTCCTACCTCCTCCACCTGCTCTGGATGTGATCCTTGGCCCCACTGAGCCTTCATCGCCCATCACTGCCTAGGCTAGAAAACACTTTCTGCAGGGTGGTGTTAGACTCCCTGGGCAAGGTATGTGCCTCTGTTTCACCTCTGAGGAGGATGGGAAAAGGGAGTGGAGAGGTCCTGTGGCAGCTTCTCCTGTGGGACATCAGTCAAATCTAGTAAAGGGGAGTGGGAGCTGCTGCCAGAACCAGAGGCTGCAAGCTGGATGCTCCTACCAGGCTTGGGAAGTAACAGGTTACCGTTTGTTTCCAATAGTGCTGTGGGGCACAGCGTGACCAACAGTGCTGTGCAAACCTCTCCACACCACTCAGACCACAACTGCCCCTGGTCCATGGCTCTGCAGGTCTGGGAATGGGCAGGAGTGAAAAATCAGCACTGTTCATGCCAAGGCCTAGCAGAGTTGGGTAAATGAGGTAAACAGAATGGTGTAAAGAGAAAACCTGCACGGCCTTACACCTGTCTGCAAACAGCCCTTTCCAGCAGCACCTGGCACTTTGCTGTAGGCTGGGAGAGAAACTACGGTGCTGGAGCAGAGCTTTTGACTTTAAGAGTTGGGGAAAAATTCCAGTAAAACGGAGTGGCTGTCTTGACGGGAGGGAGAGAGCACGAAGTTGATGCGAGCGAGCTGCGGGACCGTGGGAGGCAAGACAGGGAAACGTTCAGCACGGGGATGGTGAGAGTGACGGTGGGTCTCTCCACAAGGCACCGAGTGCTGCTCCCACAAACATCCATACCTATTGCAGTAGTCACGCTGGCTACCACTAGCCATGGGGCGGCACAAGCAGGTCACGGAGCACGAGGTTGGCCGCCCTCGCGTTTACTCACCTTCTCGGGCCGGTTTTGCCACCGACTTGGTCTTTGTGCTGCCTCAGCTGCCCGGAGCACCCGAGCGAGGCGGCTCGTTCCCAGGCGGGCACATCCCGGCGGCAGCAGCGGGATAGGGGCTGGAGATGAGCTGGGCCGCGGGAGCGCGGCGCTAACGGGGCCAGGTCAGCCGGGGGGTCCCGCGGCTGTTCCGGGGAGGGTTTGGTGCTGCGCTTGTCTGGAGGAGGCGCCGGCGTCAAACA
>VXBB01005092.1:629028-671280 GCA_013399915.1 Illadopsis cleaveri | reverse complement strand
CGCTGTGGGGAGAGAGGGGCTGGCAGCCGTGGCTGGGGCTGCGAGCGGGATGGCTGAGACGAGGGCGCCCAGGTTACCTCCCGAGTTGCTTTCCTGCCCGGGCGCTGTTCGCTTTGGTGGCTGTGCTCCCCGTGCCCCTTTCCCCACAGCCTGTGGGGTGCAGCGGCCGGACCCCGGCGCGGCGAGGCCGCGGGATGGATGGGCTGGCAGCCCCCGAAAGCTCCCGCCCTGCGGCACGGAGCCGCGCTCTGGGCGCGCTTTGGGGGGATGCAGAGCTCCTCGTCCGCCCTTCGCTGGCTCGGCTATGCCCGGAGTGCACCCCTGAGCTCGAAACGGGGCGGGATTGGGCCGGTGTTTTTTAGTTCTTCAGAAAATACCGTCCCGAAGGTTCCAAGCAGCCCTCTGAAGGCGCCTGTGGGAGCGGGAGCCTGCCGGCACCTGGCGATGGGAAAGGGCTGCCTTGCGGGATGCAAAGATCTGAAGCTGCGGCGCTGGGTCAGTTTGTGCTAACCAAACTGCTGTTACCTGGGCGAGCCGTGTGCCTTTCGGAGTTCAAAATGGGGAGAAGAAAAGTTGCAACCAACTCCACAGTGCAGCAACCTGCTGGGTGGAGAGGGAGAGAGAGGGACCCGTGTGCCCTGGATTCACAGTGCTGCTAAGGGATGAGACCCCCCCTCAGGAAACACTCCAGGACCCAGCTTGTTTGCTTCTCCTTGGCTGCCAGAGTTGAGCATGATACAACTCCCAGGGATTTGGTCAGCTCTCGGGGAAGGGTGGCTCATGGACCCAGAGCTGCATTTTCCGCTGCCCTACAGGTGCTCTGCATCCTCAGAGGGGCAGGGAGGAGGCCAAGGGAACCAGATCCCGGGTAACCGGGAGCCGCCAGTGTTGAGTTGCAGCTGGCATTTCTAATGCGGCCTTGGCGCGGCTGCCGCATCCCCTCACCCACCTGATGCCGGGGCTGCAGGCACCACTCTCACTGCGGACCCTGTGCTGACACAGCTTACAAGTAACATTTTCCCCACGGGTTTGGCTGTGCCTCCAGTTTCGGAGCTGCCCCTCTCCACCCCTGAGCAAGCCTCACTGCTGCCTGTAGGGAGCCAGCCTGGCAGACCTCGTGGAAACCTTGACGTGGCCCTGCCCCTTGGCGGGGGGCTTGTTTTGCCCAGCAAAGAGACTGAGCAGGGCAGCACTGGGTGCAGTTTGGCAGCCTGTGGTACCCGGGAGGGGAGCCAGGGGAGCCGTGGACATCTCTCCTTTCAGAGCCTTAAGTCAAATCTGTCTCGTAGGGGAAAATATTCCCTGCTGCTTGGTCATCCAGGGGTAAGGTGAAAGAGCTGTAGTGCTCTGTTTTCCTGCCTCTTTAAGGACTAAATGTGTCACTTGATTTCCAAAATCCTGCCAAATCTGAAAGAAAAAAAGGTTAAATAGAGAAAAAACATGCTGGCCTTATTAGGGCTAGAAGCTGCCCCCAGGCTTGGGGCAGTGTGGCTTTGCAGCCTGGCCATCCCAGCCCTGTTTGTGAAAACACAGGTGTGCTGGTGCTGCAAGGGCTGTGAGGGGATGGTGTCTGATTGCATGAAGGAGCAGCTGAAGCCTTCTGCCAGCTTTGGAAAGGGAGAACTCTTGAAGGTATATGCTTAATGTATGTAACATAACTTTATGGAAATATTCCTTCTGAGGTCTCTTCCTCCTCTGCATTTGATAGCTCAGCAGCAAACAGCTTCAGTGGGGGTGAGCTTCTGCTTTTAATTAAGTCATACACACCTCAACCACAAGGTAGATCTCCCTTGTAAATCAAAATTCTAAATCATCAGGCTTTTTAACCTCTTATTCATGGTGGCTCTCTAAAGATGGTACAGTTAAGACAGAAAAAAATCGCAGGCTGCATTTTCCTATAAGGCTGTTTGGCATGTTCCTGTTTGTTAGGCTGCTGCTAACACCCCAGAGGCAGAGGGAGCTGATGGAAGGAAGGGATGTTGGAGCCTCCAGCAGTGGAGCTTGGGCCTGAGCTGTGCCTCAGAGCAGCATACTGGGGCACATGCCCAAAGGAGAAAGTAGCAGCATTTGATGGGAATAGCCTGGGAAAAGGCAGCTTTCTGAGGCAGGTCATGCATGTGGATGGATGGGAGCAGGTATAAAGACACCAGGAATGGGCACAGAGCCCTGAGACCTGGTGATGCTGCACCAGTCACAGCGCCTTGAATCAGCGTCCTGGTGGAAAAGTGTGAGTGTCACACAGCCACAGTGGAGTCCTGCAGCCTCCTTGTCCTGTGACAAGGTGCCAGCCTCTCTGGGCCAGGGATATGGGTGTGGTCTGTGGCAGGGATTCAGGATTGACCAGCCTGGCAGACGGGGAGGGGGGCTCATGGTTTGCCTGCAGCAACTACCATGGCAAATTGTGAAGCAGATTTGGGATATCTGCACACTTCCAACATTTCTTATCTTTGGCAGAGTGGCAGGCAGGAGCTGCGTTTCTGTGGGCATGGGGCATGGTGGCCATGCAGTTTGGCCCTGCAGCCAGCCCTGGCCACTTCTACCTCTTCATGGTGAAGGTGCAGTGCAGCATGAAGTTGGCTGTGTGTTTCTGGAGAGGCAGCCCCTGCCATCCCACTTTCAGGTCATCTGCCACATGCCCAGCACTTGGGATGGAGACCTTCCTGACCCAGTGCTTGGAAATGAGCAGGCAGGTTATCCCATGGGCAGAACAACACCTACAGGTGTGGTCTCCCACTACTAAATGAAATGATTGACGAAGTTATTACAGAGTAATGAAAACTCAGGATTTTTCCCAAAGTGGTGAAAAGCTTCTGCATGTCCTTCCTGCTGTGGGCACAGGTTTGGGCATGGGAACAGCACTGCTCCTTCTCAGAGCAGTGCTTGGGGTATGTCCCCTGTCCGTTTCCGGGGCAGGCAGCTGTGCCCTCCTTGGCCCCGAGTGGTGAGGCTGCTGTCTCACTGCAGAGATCCCACTGCCTCCCTCACTGGCTGCAGGAATGTGAGCTTCCACCTGGGGGTACCATGGTGTCACTAAAATTCGGCTGGAAGGATTTTCCTGGCTGTTTCCTGCTGTCGCTGGGCTCTGTGTGAGGAGCCTGCCGGGCCACCTGGCCAAGCAGGGATGAGCTCAGCACGAGGGGCAGTGGGGTCCCCACCCCAGGACCCCAGCCACTTTGGGGAGGCAAAAACCTGGATGTTTCTGTTCATTTCACCCACGTGCTGCTCAGCAGCTGCTGCAGCTGGACAGGAGGGAGGGCTCAGATCTTTGAGCAGCACAAAGTTGCTCCTTGGCAGCTCCAAGGATTTGGTTTACCTCCCCATCAGCTCTGGTCATATCAGCCTTATCTGTGGCATGCTCCCTATGCCTCTTGGTATTGCCTCCTAATTTTCCTTCCATTGAGCATCTCCAATCTATTCTGTCTCTGTTTCTCACATGCCTGTCATTGTGTAGCAATTATGGTTAGAGAGTTAAAAGCCTTATCAGCTCCTTAGTGGGAGAAGCGTGAGTCAGCTCCTCGCAGGACTGTGTGGTGGTTCAAAAAAAGTAACGTGGTTTTTTTCAGGGCTTTTTTTTTTGCATGGAGGTTTCTTTAATTCAAAATGTAAACCACAGAACTGAAAAAAGCCATGTGGGTATTCAACCTGCAGTTATAAAGGTAAAAAGTCTAGAGGCAGAGCTAAATGTGCCCACCTTGTGCCATCCTCCCATGCTGAGGGAGCTACAGTGGACAGACAAGCAGTAAGATCAACATTCAGAAGTTATTGCCTTCGTGATATTGGGACATGCTTTCCAAAATGGTAGGAGGCTTGAAAATCATACCTATCTTCAGTCAACACCAAATTTCAGGTTTCAGTCACACAGTGAGCTCCCCATGCATGCACAGTCAGAAGCACTTTGTCCTACATCTCCCTCCTTTGTGTGCAGTGGGTCCTAGAGCTCCTGATGGTTATCCTCACTGAACTTGCTCACTCTCCTCACCAGCTACCTCACCATCTGTGAGGTATGAAGATATCTGAGGGGCCTGGAAGTGGCTCTGGAAATCCCAGGGACAGGAGCAGAATGAAGCATGAGCACAGGACAGTCTCTGAGAAGAAGGGTGACAACTTTGTAGCTTCCCAGTGTTCCTGGGGACTGAGCCTTTGTAACCCAGGTTTTAGGGTGATGTGATAAGCAGGATTTCTTGCTTTTCTTTCTTTTTCCTTTTGTGTTTTCAGGGGAAAGCATGAAAATGTAGGTGCTGAAGTTTTAAATATAAATTAAAAGTAATCTTCAGATATGCCGTGTGTTTTAACTCACGGTCTTTAAGTAGCTTCATTGCGGGGGGTGTTGCAGTAAGTCTGGCTTGTGACTTTTTTTGATCGCCTTGGGGATGGCAATATTGCAGGTTTCTCAGGCCAGACAAGAAGGGATCTTGTTGGACAAGAAGAGCAGAAGGAAAAAGCAGGAGCCTGTCTCGGAAGCACCAGGTTTCTGAATTGCAAAACCTCATCCCGCGGTGTTCCTGTTGCCGGAACAGTTATCTGGATGATTTCCCGCTGTCACTGTGCAGCCCGGTGTCCTGTTAGCCAGGGCTGCTCCTCACCAGCACAGGTCCATCCCACCAGGACTGGCAGCAGCAGCACCAACCCATCATGGGTGAGCCGAGGTCTCCTGCTCCCCTCCTGAGGCAGCAGGAGTGGCTCTGCCCTTTGCACATTGCTCCTTCTCCCCAGTTGTTTTTCTCTGCCTCTGGCCACACAGCCGCCTTCCCAAAAGTTCTTCTCAGCAGATGTTTCTCCAGATGTGCTCCTTGCAGAGGTGTGCATGTACCATTTCTCTGTCAGGGCTGGTGTGACTGGACAGGATTGCAGAGCTCATGAAGTCTGGCACATTTCTGAATGTGATTGTTCTGTTGTCTGTGATTTGACATCTTTGGTTTTCCGCCTTTTGATTCACCGAGCAGTGATGTCACCCTTGGGAAGAAGCCTCTCTTTCAACACTACATCAAAATGAACCTGTTGGGGTGAAAAGTTCCTTCTGCCTGCTCTGGGTCTATACATGCTGTGCCGATTTTTCAGCTTCTTTAAAGGTTTTTTTCCTCTCTTTTTTTTTCCAAAAGAAATGTTTTGAAAGGAAAGAAGAAACTTTGAGAGAGTCAAGATGTGCATTTAGATGACATCAACTGCATCTATTTTGAGGGCTATTTATGTGTTAGTCTACAGTTATTCAGCATTGTCACATATTGGACTCAGTGATCTTTGAGGTGTTTTCCAGCCTTAGTGATTCTATGATTCTCTGTCTCTATCTGTCAACAAACATGTAGATGTCGTGCTTAAGGACATGGTTTAGTGGAGGGGTTGGCAGTGCTGGGTTAATTGTTGGACTTCATGCTCTAAGAGCTCTTTTCCAACCTAAATGATTTTATGCTAATTATTCCTGGGTCTCAGTAGATCTAAGGAAACAGGTTTTCCAGGCCTGGAGATCAACCATTGAGGTGACCACAAATTGCTTTTATCCAAATACTGTTTCAAGCAGTCAGTGCTTCCCTTTTATCTTAGAAGATGATGGTGCTAATATTTTTCATGTGGTCCAGTCACTTGTTTCCTATTGACTTTTGGCTTTTTGGATCATGTCTGTGTGCAAGCCAGTGCTCCTCTGTGGCCAAATACTCTCCACCATGTCCCAGACAGCAGGAGGTCCAAGGTCACAGAGACCAAGGGCAGCAAGGGGAGAGCAAGGCAGGCAGAGCTGTCGGGTCCCTTCCAACCCAAGTCGTTCTGTGATTCTGCTCTGGAAGTCATCCATTGGAATTGGTTGGCATTTTGGTCTTAAAAACCCTAAAAAACCAAATCCCACAAGTCTCTGTTCTCAGCAGACCCTTACATATAAAGGATGTGGGGTTTTACCTGTGTTGTTGTCTGTCCTGACAACCATTGCCCAGCCTCACCCTGAAGGTCAGTGACCCCCCAAAGTGCAGGTCCCCCTTGGATTCTCCCCAGGCTACAGAGAAGCATTCCTGCCAGCTCTCAAAAGAGGCAGGAGCTGGGCTGGAAATGCCTGTTGCCTTTCAGCGACAACTGCCCTGGTGCTTGCTTTGTTGCATACTAATGAACACTAATTGGCCTCGGCTTGTTATCAACATTGTATGGGAGTCGTTTGCAGAATGCAGGAGTGGGGGTTGGGGAGACCCCAAGGTCTTCTGCCCTCCTCCAAGGACCTGCTGGGTGGATGAGGGCTGAACAGGTGCTCCTTGTGGTTCATCTTCATTTGTGAGCTGCAGGAAGGCTCTGCCTGCTGGCCTCATGCCAGCCTTGGTAGTGGTCCACCTGCCAGGTGTGTTCCCCCTGTGACATGGCAGAAGGCTACAAGGAATTATAGGGGTTTTTGTCTTTAAACCTTCCTGGGAGAATGGGAAGGAGCTGAGCCCCTTGGAGGCTGGGCAGTGTTCACCTTCAGGTCTTCTCAGCATCAAAGGTTCAGTGCCCCTCTCCTACCCCTATCCCCAGTCAGTCCCTCCACACTGTCCATTGGTCTCTGAATTCTTCAGCTGGAGCCTGTCTCCTCCCCACTGAACTTCCAGCACTGTAGCAATCCTGGCATTCACTGCAGCAGCTGGATATCTCCTGCAGCCATGGCTCTTTTCCAGTCACTCAGCCTGAACTATGGAGGGCATGAAAACTCCCAGAGGATGATCCTGCTGGAGAGGGGAAACACCACCATGGTTTGCTACAAGCTAGAGAGAAGGAGGCTTGATGGAGCTGGGTGCCTTCAGCACTCTTGAAAAACAGACCATGTGTGTAAAATCTTCAGTGTGGCTGATGTGTGATTCTGTGTTTGTAGGACACAGCGAGCTGATCTCACGCTGGGCAAAGTTCTGGCAGGGGCAGGACGGTGCCCAAACCTGCAGTACACGAAGGCTTCTGCCAGCAGGAGAGCTGTGGTTATTGCTTCAGAGGTGGGTCTGCTAATTTTGGACAAGTAGCCCACTTACCCTGATGTGCTCGGGGTGGGACTTGTAAGCAGCTACTCTAAAGCTGAAAAATCAGCCTACACTTGAGCTGAGAACAACACCTGTAGCTTTTCTAGCACTTGAATCCCAATTATTCCCCGTGATGAACATCAAGTTTCAGACCAGGTCCTGGTGACCATGCTTCTTTTTAATTTACTCTTGTTTTGCTCACATAATTACAGGAGTTTTTTCCAAAGAAAGGACTTGGAAGGAGAGGGCATCCAAGTGTCAGGAGCAGTGACAGGGAAGGATGGAGCACCGGCCAGGCACAGGGGATGCTCAGCCAGGGAGCAGGCCCGAGGAGCATGATAGGGATAATTTTTTCCTCCCACCTGTTGTTAGGAGCAAATAGGGAGCAAGCTATTGTGCCTCCTCCCCAGCTGCTAACGACAGGAGACTTGCTTATGGTCGTGCACTGGAAGCTAATTAAACCTGGTGACAATGGTAATTGAGTAAGGATGCTTGAGGATAAGCATGACCTCATGTCTAAAATGGTAATGAGGCCTATTAAAATCCACACCAAAAAGAGAAATGAAAGGGGGAACAGAGTCAAAGGTGGTGCAAAGGGAGCAGGAGCAAGCAGGGACAATACCTGGCAGTCAGAGCACCAGGAGGGAGGGGGAGCACGGAGGTGTCAGGCTTCTAAATCTCCCTAATGAACAGCCAGCTCTTCAGGTAGCCAGGCTGCACCTCGGGCCGAGTCAGCCAAAACACGGGGTTCCAGCACCTTCCCTTCTGCTCACCAGGCCTGGGTGTAGGTCCTGTTAAGGGATGGCAACACTTGTTGCTGTTGGTTGTTGTTTTCACTCGCTGGTTCTTTGCTGGAAGAAAGGGATGTTCCATGAAACCAGCAGTCACTTCCAGCACAAGGAGAGTACTTGCAAAATTACCCTGAAATTGCTGCAGTGCAGGAAAATACATTTGCAAAGAAGATGCAGCGGGTTCAGGATGCCAGGCTCTTTCCTGGACCAGCACAGCACCTCATTTCAGCTCCCAGCTGGATTGTAGGGGCTGGGGGCCACTGTGACCCTCCACAGGTGCTGTTTTGCAGGTGGTGTAGCAGTGCTGAGATGCCACCTGTGGGAGCCCAGGTCCCGAGCTGACTCTCCTCGCTGCAGAGGACATCCCAAGGGACACTGGCAGGGGGCACTCCCTGTCCTTGCTCTGGATGTGCATCACACCAGTTTGGGTAAGCTCAGCCCCCGGCTGCCCTCAGACCCTTCCCTGCTGACAGGGGGGATGTGGTGTGTGCCAAATGCTTCTTCTTGCTGGAGAAAGCCAACGGAGCTCATCCTTCCAGCAGGGCAAAGCAAGGGCTGGATAACGGCTGAGGATGTGCTATGGAGCCGGGATTCAACTGCTCTGAGCTCTGCCATGGCAGCTCCAGTTTTGGCAGCCAGGAGCGGCAGCAGCAGGCGCTGCAGGAGCTCTGCACTGTGACTGTGGTACGTGTGGGTGCACTGGGATGTGTGGGTGCAGGGGAGTGCTCTGAGGCATGAGGTTTGCTCTGTAGAAGTAGACTTGGGGAAGAGATGAAGAGAGGCTTGCAGCTGCCAAGCAATCCCAGCTGAAGGCAGCACACTGTCACCTGGTTGGCCTCCAAGACCTGCCCAGTCTAGGTGACACCCAGCGGTTATCCAGAAGGGGAGAAAGCATCCACAACAGCCAAGTCATGTCAAGCAGCCCTCCCATGTGTCAGCCAGCTGCTCAGGATTGGCCTGAGATGGCCCCATCTGCCCTTGACCTTTCCTGTCTCCCATAACTTCAAAGTGCTTTTAAAAAATGAGTAGAGCAGGATTTAATTAAAAGTCATCATCTGTAATAAATGGTACCTTCCCCCTCCACCAGTAAGACAGTAGAAATGACACTGGGATGCACTCAATTGCAGCTGAGACCACGTGAGGCTGCTGGATGGAGAGGCTTGGCCCACTCGGATCTCCATCACGTCCTGCATGACCATGGGCCTTTAATTAAAAGACTGTAAGCTGCTTGGCTCCTCTGGCTCTGGCAGCCAGCTTACAATTAATATTCCCCCTGCCAGGACCAGGATTTACTCCGCTCAGCAGCCAACAAAGCGCTCCATCAACTTCAAGTAGCATCAACATCCAGGGAAACAGCAGTCAGGTGGGAGGGTGTGTGGGCGAGAAAAAGTGGAGATCATAGGGGTGTTTCTGATCCCTGGATGGTTGCTGGAAATAGGGTGCAGTAATACTTTTGACAGCAGCCAGAGGTGAAAAGATTTTGTTGGTGGGTGTATCTGGGAGTGAAGTGCAGAAGCCCCAGAATGCTGAGTTTGCCCTGCTCACCTCAGTGGCAAAAGCCAGGTGTTACCCTTGGGCTCAAGCAGGCAGAACACAGAAATAGAATGGCATTACAGCCTTGAACCAGCCCTGTCAGCTCCAGGCAGGAGGGAGGGGTGGGCCTGATCTGTGCTGAATGATGGAGTTTTTACACAGAGAGTCCTGGTACACGGACTCTCTGTGTAAAAACCCCATCATTCAGCACAGAGTCCTGGTGTAAGCAGGGGACTGACCTGGCTGACCATCTCCACCATCTGGTGTGGTCTTCATTTCCCAGAGAGGCAAAAGACTCCCCAGGGAATAGCAAGAGGGAAGAGGAGGTGGGAAGCAGTTTTCAGGACAGAGATGAGTATCCCCCCAGGGATCCCTCCACACTGCTGCAAAGCAAGGCTGAGATGTGCATGCAGCTGTATCCCAGCAGCAGCAGCAGCTCTCAGCTGGATGTCTCTCCCAGGCAGGGGTTTGCCTTTCCCAGTCGCCCTGTGACCAGCGTGGCACCAGCATGTGAGCTGCCAGGAGCCTGCAGATCAGCCGTGCTCATGTGGCAGTGACACGTTTTTGTTTCAAGAATTATGTGGTGGCTTTAATTCTGCAAGCTGTGCATCATTCTTGCTCGCCCAGAGGAGATGAAGCCTGGCTGGGGAAGAGGGACATGAGGCATTGGCTCTAAACAAATGCCTTCCTTCTGCCTGGAGATTTATTTCTAGCAAGGTTGAGAGCAGAAACAGCTCAGACCTTGAAGTAAAAATTGGGAGTTTGAGGCAGTGTCAACTGTCAGGAAAAGTAGTCTTCTGCAATAGAAATTGGATACAGGAATACCTGAGAAAGAACTCAGCACCAGAGAAGTTAGTGAGGAGGTGTGTGATCCCAGCACAAACCCCATTCTCCTCCCTCCCCCCTTAAAGGGAATGTGCCAGCACTTTTATTAAAGTGATGCTTGTTTTAAGGGAAAAAAAAAAGTCAGTAACCCACACATGCACACCCTGTTAAAAATGCTGGAGCGCTTTAGATCAGCAGTGGAAGAAGGTTTCTTGTTTCACATAGGATCATTTTATCCATTCTATGTTAATAAGGAGATAGCAGAGAATATTTTTAAATGGAGATTTAAACCCATAAGGTGGTTTGTATGTAAGGAGAGAGTTCCCTCCATCATACTCACTTTGGGAGTGTCCCTCAAAAACCAGTTCTCAGCTGATGTCTGCCTGGGACCAAGTTAGTTTCCAGCCGGCTGGGAGACAGGTGGATTCCAGTTTGGTGTGTCACTGCCTCTGGAAAATGCTGTCACGCTCCCTGTGCTGTGCTCCTGCACCGACTGGCAGCTCTGCTGCTGGCTCCCAGTCACGTCTGCAGCTGATCAGTTGTCTGCTGCGGGAGGGGTAAGGGTGGGAGCCAAGAAGCATCTGAAGAAGCATTGATACTAGCTGGGGCACCACAGGGCCTGTCTCCAAAGATTTCTTTCCAGGAGACAGTGGGGAACTGTTGTCCATGTTCCCGTGTCCCAGAGGCAGAGCTGCCTGATGTTTATGAATCACTTGTACTGTACTTGTACTTCATTATGGATTTTGCTAGTTGGCCATAAGAAGAGGGCTCTTGGACTGCCATGTCCTCCTGAGCACTCAGCAAGTGACAGAGCACACGTCCTGTCAACACACATCTCAGTGGCCCCACCTGCAGGACTTGGTCTGGTGTCAGAGTGTCTTCTTACTGGGAGCTGTGGTTTCTGGCTGAGCAGGATAACTGTGGGAGTGATGATGCCGGAGTAGGGACCTCCTTTGCTAAGAGCCCCAGCAATGTCCTCTTCTTCCTTATCCCTTTTGCCTTCTGCAGACATCTTTTGACCGTAGTATGAAGAGCTCCCCATCCTTCTCTGCTGGTCTCCTGGGAGTTGTGTGGACATTCCTGACTGGAGGAGTCCTGCTAGCACTGTTCTTTCTCATCTTCACAATTCGCTTCAGGAAAAACAGGTAAGGGCATCCCTCTTCTCCTGGGAGATTTCCCCTCAGCTGGAGTAGTGAGTCAGGCTCCTTCAGGACCGAGCTCTGAGCTGCTGACAAGCTAAGGATCAGGAGGGTGTAAGCCTGAAGGAGCAGAACAGGGCAAGCAAGGGTAATGCCAGGGATGTTGCAGCTTTTTCCATCACGCAGAATTTTGAACCCTGGTGGAGACAGTCCTGTTTGGACTGCTCCTTTCCTCCTCAAGGCAGGGAGCTGTAGACAGGATGAAAGGAAATGGCATCAGAGGAGGTTCAGGTTGGACACCAGCAATAATTTTTTCACAAAAAGGGTTGTCAAGCATTGGAACAGGCTGCCCAGGGAAGTGATGGAAGTGTTCAAGACTGGATGTAGCACTTAGTGCTGTGGTTTAGTTCTTGTGGTGGTGTTTGGGCAAAGGTTGCACTTGATGGTCTTGGAGGTCTTTTTCAACTTTAATGATTCTATGACTATGGGTGTCCTCTGGCACAGACAGTGATGCATGGTCTCATCCTGGAGGTGCAACTTAATAAAACCATGAACAGGAGTGGGCAAAAAGAGAGCTCATTTCTGCTCCACATGCTTGAGAGCATTGCTCTGAGCAGCACAGCTCCATAGCAAGGCCATCATGCTCCCCACAGTGCACCATGCCCTTCCTGCTGTTGGGCCACTCATACTTTGAAGATATTGATAACCCTTTTTGTTCTTGGTGGTTGCTCGTATTGGTGGGGAACATGATCTTCATTGGTGAGAGAAGCTGGTGCTGAAGTGTAGACTTTTTTTGGTGCTGTTCAGTCTGCACAGAGGAGATAAAAAGTCCTGCTCCCCTGAAGTCAGCATAAATCCAGCAGAAGGCTCGGCAGTTCCTCATAGCTCAACCTGTCTCAGCCAGTGCTGAGCCCTCCTCAGCAATTCTGGATGTCTCTGCTGCCCCTTTGCCACCTTCACCTCAAACTCATTGGCCCCGTGGTATCTCAACTGCTTCCTCCTCCAGGGATACATTCCTCTCCCAGGCTTCACCTGGCAAAGTGTCCTCTCCATGTGCCATTGTTTTGCACAGAGGTGCAAAACATCTGAGTGCAGCCTGGACTGATGTTGTTTGACTTCTCTGGTGGCTTTAAGGAATTTAATGCTCCTGACAACCACTGTGCAGTCAGGAGGGTCCTGCCTATGAGGGTTTGTGATGAGAGCCCTGTACCTGCTATGCTGCAGCAGCTGCATGACCTGCATCCCAACTGCATCCCAGCCTGAAGCACCTCATTTCCTAGTGGTGTTGAGTTCAGTGGCCACTCGAATTGATGTTCTCGGAATGTGCTGTAACAAGTGTGTGTTATTTTTTTGCTCTGCAGTAAATAAATACTGCTCTGCCTCCTGAACCTGGGAGGGCAGAGGAGACCTTTCTCAGCTGCAGCTGAGAGCATGAGCTGGTGAATATCTTTCTCCAAGGGCTGGGACACTGTGAGGAAGGCAGGGAGATAGAGAGTCAAGTTGAACCCCAGGCTTTGTGGCTGCAAGACAGCAAGCCAGGAAGGAGCTCGAGGAGAGAGAAAAGTCATGACTTGGCAGCCGGTCGAAGGGGCAGAGCTATTGGGGGAGGATGGCAGGAGGTACAGCTTTCACTCCATGGGCTTGCTGGGGAAGGGTGACAGGTCATGAGAGATCAGTGGGTTGATTCTCACCTCCCTGAATACAGTTACAGGATTAGGAGTGATGAGGTGAAATTACAGAGGGGAGACTGTAACCTGAACGTTGCTGGCAGCTTCCTGAAGTTGAGACTGTGCTGAGTGTGGGGGTATCTCCTCAGAGGAAGAAGCAGTGGGAAGTGCCTGTTCCTGGGGCCACACGTAGCTCTTGCACCCAAAGCTTACTCCTGGGGACAGTCACCCTGGGCTCTGTTGGTGTGGTTTTCCACCTCTGCCCCAGAAGTGTTGGCATAGGGCTGAATGAATACTTGAAGGATTGTGAATCACCAGCAAAAAAGGGGAGAGGATGGGACCATGGAGCAATGGCTGAACTTCTGGAGCAGTGGTGAACAGCACAGGCTGGGGGTGGACAGAGTGTCAACATCCCTTGTGACTGTTATCATCCCTGTAAGGGGACCTCACCCCTGTGCTGCCAGGTCATGATGCTCAGTAACTGTCACCAAATTCCCTGCTTTGTTTCCTGGAGGATTGTGAAGATGTCCAGTCCCAATCTCAACATTGTGACCCTGCTGGGCAGTGGCCTGACTTACACAAGTGCCTACCTCTTTGGGATTCAAGAGCAGAGCCTGCCATCTGGAGACTCAATGGAAAAGCTTATTCAGGTGAGCAGGGGTTTTGTTGGGATGGGCACCTTGACGCATGTACAGGCCTGTTTGTATGTGCTCTCTCCCAGCCAGTGTCACCTGTACATGCTCTGTCCCAGCCACAGCCTGTCACCACCACATTGCTCAGCTGGGCTGTGGCTTTCCCATACACAAAAGGCAACCAGACACTTCCTGTCTGAATGGCCTTTGCTGTTTTGCAAACCACATCTGCACAGAGGAAAGGATTTGAGGCAGGTCTCCAGGGGACATGTCCTGCAGGTAGGCAGGCTGCTGGGCTTGGAGAAGTGCAGCAGGCAGAGGGGAGCACAAAGGCAGATGGGATCCTCTACACAGCCACCATTGCCTGACACAGCACAGGTGCTGTGAGGCTGTGGGTGAGTTTTTTGGATGCAGAGCAGATGTTCCTCAAAATGCTCACCTGAGTGACAAGTCCCTGTGTCCTGGCCTGAGGCAGCCACCTTGTCAGATTGAGGACTGGGCATGCACCCATGTGAGGGAATGGGACATGGGACAGTGCACACCCTGCATCCCTCTCAGCCACTGGGCTGAGGATAATTAACAGAGGTGCCAGCAAGTGATTTATGCGTGCTGGGACTTTCTGGGCCCCTGCTGCTCACAAGCTGCCTGTCTCTCCCTGCTTGCCCTTCCAAGAGTCTCTAGGGATGGGGAGGAAAAGGTAGGCAGCAGGCATGCCTACAGAGGAGTACTTGCCTTTGAATTTATTTCACCCTGTGGTCAGCTTTCTAGTGATACCACCCTCCAGAAGTCAGAAGAGTGTAGACAGGTGCCCAGCCATCCTTGCTGCACCCCAGGCTGGGAGGGTGTGTGGTGTCCCTGTGAGCCCCTTTCAGCCCCCTACTCTGACCCCTGGCAGGTGAGGCTGTGCCTGCTGTGCGTGGGGACCTCGCTGGTGTTCGGTCCTGTCCTGGGGAAGAGCTGGCGGCTCTACAGGGTGTTCACCCAGCGCGTGCCGGACAAGCGGGTGGTGAGTACCCGGCGGGAAGGAGGGCAGGAGACTTCCCATGGAGGGCAAACTCCAGCGAGCCCCAAACCAGTCTGGGATAGCAGATAAAACTGGCACATGACAGGGAGGGGTGCCACAGTCACAGGCCTGGTTTCACACCTGGCTGGGCGTGGGCCCTTCAGTTATTCCTGCACAATGAGGCAGGAGCTTTTCCACTCCACAGGCAAGTGAGTGCCCTGCCAGGCACTGTTCCCCAGTGGAGTCCCAGCCCATCACTGAGCAGTGTTCTCATTTTACATTGGCCACATGCCTTCATTAGGCTACACACCAGTGTTTGTGTTAGGGTCTGGGCTGATTGTTTTGGTGGGATGAAAATAAACCAGGTGTCCTCAGAGGCATCTGATGTAGGGCCATCCCCAGATGGATCTGATCTGCTCTTGAAGGCAGGAAGGGAACACTGGGCACTCCTCTGCAGCACTTAAGGACAGGGATTCAGCAACTGGGAGGAAAATGGGAAATCTGTGCACAAAAAAGTGCACTTCCAGTGGTCACTTTCTAACTGTGCAAAAAGTAGGTCTGAGATGAAAGATGGGACAAGAGGGTTTGCAGGGGAACTGGGTACCAGCAAGGACTCTTGTTTTACACTGGGATCTGTGTTAAACTTGCAAAATGATGATCCTACCAGGTGTTTTTGTCCACCCTTTTTGTCTCTGCTGGTGATATGGTCATAAGGGATAATAGTCTTGTTTTGGAAGAACTGTTTTCTATCATAGCATTTACCTGCTATCCACACCATCAGGCAGGGTTTATACCTGGTCTCAAGCCTGATTAGGTCTCCAAGAGTCTGGGAGTTGAAGACAGAGATCTTGTGGCCAACTCAAATATAGGTGCTGGACACCTCTCTGGGCGAAGCAGTAGGATGGACGTGTCACTTGAAAGAAACCACAGAAAGGGACTGGGGGGGTCTGAGGTCATTGGTGTCCATTTGTTCCCCATAGTAACTTTTACTTCTTTCATGTTTGCAGATTATCAAAGACCTGCAGTTGCTGGCCATGGTGGCAGCGTTGGTGCTGGCAGACAGTGTCTTGCTCTTGACATGGGTGTTCTCTGACCCAGTCCAGTGCTTCCGGAGCCTGAGCGTCTCACTGCGGGTAAAAGGATGGGGAGGGGCGGTGCAGAGTTTTGCTGTGTCCTATCTGAACTCTGTGGACAGGGTTGGTGGGTGGCCAGGCATTTGGAGGTGGCCTTTGAGAAACAACAGAAAAAAAAACGAGGCAGAAAACCTTCTGGGCACTCTGGATTTGGTTTATGTCTGGTCTATTCCAGAGGCAAGAGTCCACTGCAAAATTACCAGGTCTGTGCAGATCACCTGCACGACACAGGAGGGCTCCAAGGCTTTAGAGAACTGTTTAACCAGCCCTGTTGGCAGCAGAAGGCCAAAATCTTCTTGCTTTAAGCTCTACTCCTGGTAGCACCAGCTTTGACCTCTCCTTTCAGAAATTTACAGAGGAGACCAGCTTAGATGCATCTCCCCATTGGTCTGTGCCAGGCTGCAGCCTTCACTTCTGCCTTTCCCTTGCCTTGTAGGCAACAGAGAAAGGCATGACGTGCTCCATGAGCCGGGTGCAGTCCTGCGCATCGCTCTATTCCGACCTTTGGCTCGTTCTCATTTTAGGGTTTAAGGTATGTAACCTCTTCACTGCTTTTTGCATTGTATCTCACCTCCTCCCTGTCTTTCAGCCTCAACTGTTTTGCAGCACTGTCATTTTGATGCCCTCCCAAGCTACATGTCCATTGCACATCCCAGCTACTCCTGTTCGTCTCGTAAGCCATCCTATTTCCAGCCGTTCCCATCTTGGGAAGGATGAAAGCCCTGCTAGCTGCTTTCTCCTTGCCTCACCATCTCCTTTATGTACACTGTGCTCATACAGTCAGAATCTCTTGTTCTCTCCTGGCAACCCCCTGAGCTTCATCCATCTCACTTCTTGAAACTCACATCTTCCTGTTCTTTATGTCACACTCCTTTCCTAAAAGACTCCAGTGAATGGCCACTGCCAAGGCACGCCGGGTGGCTCAGCCCCTGAGTCCTGTGACTTCAAACCAAGGAGGTGCTGATGACAAGTGCCTGGTCCCCACCTTTACAGGATGCTTATCAGGTTAATTATACCTCTGAGGTGCACTTTCACTGGTGAATCTCTGCACATGGCCAGTCTTTTTCCAGCAGTCTTAGTTATACTGATGTAACTATGTTGGTATAATTATCCCTGCAATTATCTGTGGTCTCGTGTCTCTGGTATGGCAGAAGCTGGACACATTTCAGAAAGCTGATGTTGATGAAGCTCGTGAGATCACAGCCTTTTTTTGGGACTGGCTTAATCTCTGTGTGCAGCACAGGCACTTCCTTTGTGATTCACTGTAATGTAATACTCACTGACCATCTACCCAGAGTCATAGGAAAAAGAGCAGAAAGGGACCTCACAACACAGCCAAGTCCTTCTACTCTTAATTTCAGGGGCATTAATCTAGACTGTCCTTAAAAGTCCTTTGGTGTTAGGGAATGCAGGCATTACTGGGCTTTCAGTGCTGTATCTCCACCTCCGATTTTGTCTGCAGTTTGTGTTAGGGTTTAGAGAGGCAATGTCTCTGCCTACAGCCCTTACAAAATCCTTTTGGAAATAGAACATCCCTATTGTCCGTTCCAGGTAATCTTTTTAATGTTGCATTGAATCTGGCCCTGTTCCTTCCTACTTACTGGGGGTCATGGAGTACTTTCTTGGTGGTTTCTCTGGAGTTAGTCTGGATTTCCACTAACATGAGAATAGCCTTTATCTCTGCGTACATAGCACTTCTTAGCATCCACAGCATTAATGTGCTCAGCCCATTGGGAAGACACAGTGTACTATCCTGGTTTTACTGGCACAGAGCAATGAACAGAAATGACTTGCCAAGGACATGCCTAGAATTAGGAGCAAAGTCCTCTGCTCAAGTTTAAAACAAACAAACAAACAAACAAGCCACTTATTCCTGTGCTTACTGAGAGTCCTAGTTTATGAGAAGGCAGTGCTGTTGTCTGTGTCCCAGATAGACTGTATGAATTTAAATGGGACTTTGGTGCTGTTTTTTTCCTACTCTGGGATTGCGGGTTGGCTTGCCTTTGGGCTGTTTGGAGGTGCCCCATGGTGGACATGGTTGTGATCCAGTGCAGATTCTACAATGCAGGGTCAGGTGCCAGCCCAGTTCCCAGCAAGGCAGGTTTCACTCTTACAGCCCCACCCTGAGACTTGGCGCTGCTCTGAAGTTGGGAGTCTCACCAGAGGACTGGACATGAACCTCTCTTGCTTGTGTCCCTCTAGGCCTTAACCCTGGCAGTGGCCATCACAGTCATCAACCAACCACAGCACAGTGGGGTCCAGAAGGGTCTAAAAAATATCTGCATCTCATGTCACAAAACACTTCTTGATGCCCAAATAACAATCACTCTTAGTAAAAGGCTGACACTTACTGGGTAGCACAGGAATAATGTAGGTCATATTCCCTGTATTTCAGGTCCTTTCAGGAGCTGGGACTTTGTTGGATGGTATTTCCAAATGATCCTGAAGGCAGACCATGCGCAGCTCTATGGAGGCAGGCACAAAATTCTTGGTGTTTCCTCCACCAAGGAATTCAAGGAGTGCAGCTAGTGTCACCTAGGGAAGGAGAGGCTTATCCTGAGCACACTGGAAAAATGTGTGCATGAGACCCTTGGTGAGCAGGGTGGTGAGACAGCCTGCTCTGAAACAACTGCTCTGCTTGGCGGGGAGGGAGAGCCTCTGTGTACAGAGCATTTCTGTAGTGCCCTTCCCTGCTGCTGGAGTCAGGAAACAGCAAAGGGAAGGGAAAAGAATTACACCTGGTAGTTTCCTGGATTATTGCTATTTAAAGAGGCACCAAGTACATCCTCTTCCTTCCAGTCTAAACCTCCATTTCTCCCTGCCTCCTTCTTTGAATTCCTTTTGGATAACTTTTCTGCTCCTTCAGAGGTATGCTGTTGCTCCTTCATGGCACCCACTGCTGCATCCCTGCAGGGACCTCTGCCTCCTGTCTGTCTGCCTTTGCTTCTCCTGCTCCAGGCTGCCCAAGGGGCGGTTTTCACTATTTCTCCCAGCCATCTCCTGCTCTGTGGCAGCACCTGCTGATGACCTCTGACTCTTGGCTCTTCACGCCCTTTGGTTGGGACCCCCTGTGCCCACCAGCACCCTCCCTCGTGCCCTGTGTCCCCAGCCCCACTGCTGGCCTGCAGCAGCGTGCCAGGTGTTTGCTGCAGCGTCACCACCGCACGCTCCAGGTCTGCATTATAGATCAAAGAGCATTAATTAGGATTGTGCTGAGTGTATCTGAGCTCACCGGGCTTGGTGCGAGGTGGGGGTTGACACCATCAGGCTGTAATTTTCCACACTCTGGAAACCTCTTTTTTCTGCTTCCAGAGTATCCTCCTGCTATATGGGACCTACTTGGCCGGTCTGACCGACAACGTCAGCTCCTCACCAGTCAACCAGTCCTTGACACTCATCGTTGGGGTCAACCTCGTTTTCCTGGCTGCTGGCACCATCTGCTTAGTTCACCGTTTCTTCCGTACTTGGCACAATTTGCTGTTTGGTTTTACCTCTGGAGGCATCTTTGTGTGTACAACCACCATCAACTGCTTCATCTTTGTCCCACAGGTATGCTGCCACCTCTGTCCTGTCACTTGGCTGGAAACGGGCACTTTTTCAGAGTTTAACACCAGCAGCCGTGGGCATCAGTGCACTCACTTTCTTGCTTTTTTTCCCCAAATATTTGGACTCACCTGCACAGCTCATTCTCCAAGCCCCACCCCACCCTGGTGGTTCTGCTTCCCCAAGCAAGTTCCCTGAGTCTCAAAGAATCACTGAATTGTTTGTATTGGAAGGGACCTAAAGATCATGTGGTTCCAACACCCCTGCTGTGGGCAGGGAAGCTTCCACCAGACCAGGCTGCTCAAAGTGCCATTCAGCCTGACCTTAAACATTTCCAGGGACTGGGCCATCCACAACTTCCCTGGGCAAGCCCATTCCAGGATCTCACCACTCTCATAGCAGAGAATTTCTTCCTTATATCTAATTTAAACCTACCCTCTTTTAGTTTAAGACATTCTCCTTTCTCCTACCACAGTGTCCTTGTAAAATCTTCATCTCCAGCTTTCTTCTCCCTTGTCCCCTTTATGTCCTGGAAAGTCTCCAAGGAGTGCAGCGCTGCTGCTCAGAAACCCTCCTGCAGGAACATGCTGCAGGTGACAGAGGTTCAGACAGCACCCATGAGGCAAGGCAGCCACTGGTCTCCTCCTCCTGCTCCATGTAGGTGGTGGGATCTGTCCTTTGTGCAGTTGTCCTTTCCTCGTACCTCACGTGCCCACTGGCACCAGGAGCTTCTGCCACTGGCAGGGATGGAAAATGCTGGGCATAGACCAAACAGATGGCCCAGCCACTCTCAAAACCTTCTTTGCTGTTGGTGGTCCCCAGGGGAGGCTGTCCTCCTCTGCACTTTTGGAGAAGGAAGCTGGGCTTTGCCACAAGTGAGAAGGAGGAGGTGTTTAAAGGAAGCCTTTTGTGGTGAGGTGAGGCACTTCTGCTTCCTGTGTCCTCCAGCAGCAGCCTGGTGTGCCTGGCCACCCCCTTAGTTGGAATAATGCTCCCATTGTTAGAGGGAGAGGAAACAGTTATTTACTCAGTTGAATGTTTGGAGGGATGTTTGGGCTCAAGGACATGAGGTGAGAAAGGGAGGAAGAGGTGAAGCTGAGGAAAGCCCATCTGTGCAAGGGAGGGCTCAGGGGATCTCAGCAATGTATATAAATATCGATGGGGGTGGAATAGGGAAGGGGGAGCGAGGCTCTTCTCAGTGGTATCCACTGACAGGACAGGGGACAATAGGCACAAACTGAAACACAGGAAATTCTATTTAAACATAAGGAAGAGGGTGGAGTTTTTTCTGTCAACGTTGTAAAGCACTGGAGCAGAATGCCCAGAGAAGTTGTGGAGTCTCCATCCTTGGAGATACTCAAGGCCCAGTTGGACACAGTTGTGAGCAGGCTGCTCCGTCTGACATTGCTTGAGCAGGGCAGTTGGGATGATTTCCAGAGGTCCCTTCCTGCCTCAGTTGAGGCATTGTAACTGCAGACCCCCAAGCCCTTAGATGAGCAGCCTTTGGAAGCAAGGATCCAAACCTCCTCTGGTGAGCACCAGGCCTGCTGGCCATGCTCTGCCAAGCACCAGATCTCTTGGACTAAGGATGGAGAAGCTGACGGGCTGTGCTTGCACTCTGCCTGTACCATTTTTCTGTAGGAGCCTGGGGCCTTGAGCATTTTATTTAACTTGGATCTTTTAATTCATTACCTTGTTTTTCCTAATGGGCTTGGTTTTCTATTGCTCATCTGAGATCGATAAACAGCTGGAGCTGGGCTGCACAAGGCTTCCAGGCAGGCACTAGATGAGAAAACAGATACTAAATATTGCTGATTTTTAGCTTGTCACCAGTGATTCAGGGATAAGGGGGCATGCATGACACTGTCTTTGTCTGTCATGGAGTCAGGGAGTGGGGAGGAGAGGGAGGGGGCTTTTACAGTGTGCTCAGCAGTCTCAGTGCAGCCAGGCACTGACCCTCTCCTGCATTAAATGCTGGAGCCAGGAACAGGGAAGGGCTCAGATGAGTGGGAGTCTCCAAGTGACACTGCAGCCCCTCGCCCAGCCATCTCTGGCTGGCTGTCTCTGCTCCCCCGTCACACCCTGCCTTTGTCTCTCCCTCTCCATCCCTTTGTCTCCTTCGCGCTCGAGCTGTGCCTGCCTCCCGCTGTGTCGGCTGGGGCTCTGTGGATAACACCCTCTTCTACTCCCCAGCTCAAGCAGTGGAAAGCCTTTGAAGAAGAAAGCCAAACCATGAGCCACATGGCAAAATATTTCACCAGCCCGAGCAGGAGCTGCCGCTCAGTGTACAGCGAGGAGCAGCTCTACCAGCTCATAGGGGAGAAAAACTCTATGAAGCGGCTGCTCACCGAGGTACAGGGCTCTGCCAGCCCCCCTCCTCCAGCTTCTCCCCTTCCCCTTTTGTGGGCTGAAGGCTTTGCTGGGTGGGAAGCCCTTCTTTACACCCCTGTCCACACTGATGATCCTTCAACAGCCTCTTCCCTCCTCGGGGAAGAGCTGCTTTGTTTTGCCACACTGCAAAGCACCACAATTTAGACATAATTTGGAGGACTTAAAAAATCTCTGGGAGGAGGGCAAAAGAGCCAGGTTCCCACAGCCTTGTCAAACATGGTTAATTTAGAGGGGAGATGCTCTGTCTCAGAAGAGCCCCCAGCCTCCTGCTCCCTCACCTGCACTGCATAGGCAGGAACACCCCAGCCTGAAGAGCTGCCTGCCCAGTGATCCCCTTCCCACACACACGTCTAGGGGGCTGCAGGGGAGGCTGAGGTCACACATGCTGCCGGTGTGGCTCTTGCCATGCAGAGAGGGGTCATTTGTTTTCTGGCAGCGCCTGCTTCCAAATTGGCAGCGTTTTCCTCCTCTCTGCCCGCCCCACACTTGACAGGCTTATTTGTTTGACACAGAAAAACGCCGTGATCGAAAGCCTGCAGGAGCAAGTGAGCAGCGCCAAGGAGAAGCTGATGAGGCTGATGTCTGCAGAGAGCGGCTGCGACCCCCCTGCGCTGCCAGCAGCTCCCGGCACCTGGAGCTCAGGGCAGCCTGGGGATGCACTAGGGGACTGCTGCCCCCCGCAGCCGGAGAGGGATGGGTGGCAGCCCCCCTGCTCCCTGGGTACATCACCTCTTAGCAGCAATGCTCAGGCCCTCCAGAAACATGCAACCCAGGAGCCTGTTTGCTCTCAGGTGCTGCTTTTTAATACAGGGGACAGCATTCAACGTGGCCTGAAAGATGTCCAGGAATGTGGGACACTTGCAGTGCAGGGGCAGCCTCCGGAGCAGCTGCCAGGCCAGGACAACTCGGCTGATGTAGCCTGGGAGTCGCCCCCCAAAGTCAGCTATGTAAACAGCGAGAAGCTGTGGGAAATCTTGCAAGAGTTAAGCCTGGATGGCAAAATCTACAGCCCAGCCTTATCTGCAGGACCCCCACTTGGCCACCGAGGCACCTCAGGCGAGCAGGGAGAAACACGGGTGGGCCAGGAGGGCTACCCAGGCATCCATACCCCTCTCAGCCCCTACCTGGCAAGGCATCGTCGGAGGATCCCATTGCCCCCTGCCCCCCCCCACTTCCCTGGACACTTATCCCCTCGTGGCAGCTGCAGGGTGAAGGAGGTGGGCAGCTGGAGCCGTGGGGAGTCAGCACATAACTCCCAGGGAACGGGAGGGGACATGGCTGGCAGAGGGCTCCTTCACCCCCCAGCACCATCCCCTCCATCGATCCCAAGGGAGACCAGCCTCCAGCCAGAGGGGTGGCTGGGATGGCCAGAGTCCCAGTGTGCTCCGTCGTGCATGCCGCAGGAACAGCGGCGAAGGCAGGGCGCCCCGAGGGGACCCGCCGAGCCCTCCCTGCGCTCGCTGTACTATTACCCAGACTCTGACTCCAGCAGCAGCAGCTCTGAGGAGATGTTTCACGGCTGCCACCGACCCTGCTGCGAGGTTTGCTTCCAGAGCCCACGTGGCTCCCTGGGCAGCAGCAGCACGGACACGGACACAGATCCCAGTGACTGCGAGGATCACCAGACAGAGCACCACGGCGGGCCCCAGCCTGTGGTGAATTTCAAAGACGATCTGAAACCCACTTTTGTGTGACTGGGAGCACCCCTGCCCCAAAGGCAAGTGCCCTCCCACCCGCGAAACACGGCCATGCTAAAGCCACGCATCCCTCTGGGGAATGTGCCTTGTTCTGGAATTTGGGGATTGGGAATAAACCTTGCCCTATTCTGATTTGCAGTGTCAGCCCCAGCCTGGTCAGCCGTGACTGCAGCCTGAGTTTGGCTGAGAGGGAGTTGGCAGCTCTCAGGGAGGTGGTGGTGGCCTTGTTCTGGCTACTCTGTGGCCCACAGGTAGCCAGCAGTTCTGTCCATCCTGGTGCCAGCAATGGGGAAATTGGGGCTGGGGGTCTGTGAGAGCCCAAACTTCATGCCCTCAGAGAGCTTTCCCTGTGAGACCTGCGTGATTCACACTGGCAGGGAGCAGTATCCTGCCTCAGAAACAGCCATTGCTTCTTGCACACCACTCCATATGGACTGACAGAGGACTCTTTCCCCTGAGGCTGCCCAAACAGAGCATCCCACTGGCATCACCCCCAGCTGGGGATGGGAGACAGACACCAGAAGCAGTCGCAGGCTGCCACTCACTTGGGGTGTGCTGCTTTCAGGCAAAGCAAGGACTTTGGAATGGGGTGTGCACAGGAAACTTTTGGGTTTTGGTGGGTTTTTTGTAGCATCTGAATAAGAAAATGGAGTCCAAAGGTGATGTCCGTGGAGGAGTCTTTGCATTTTGTGTTTTTCAAGTGCATCATTGTAGGTGAGACTCAGGTCAGAGCTGAAGGTAAAGACAAGCTAGCCATTGTAAAGGAGGATCTGAAAAGGGGTTCTTTTTTTACCTTGATTCCTTGTGCCTTTCTGTCTGTCTTTGTATGGATGATGTAACCTGGAATAAGGTTTGTTTAAATTAATATGCTCTGTTTAATTTTTATCTTAGAAACACCAAGAACAGTAAATCCAGTGTGTGTGCCTTTTTGAGGGTATTTATCATGGCATTTGAGCTTATCGTTGCCTCCACAGGAGTTCAGGATGCTGAGACCTGATGCCCAGTGCAATATAAACTTTCTGGAGAAAGGCTTGATTAAAAGAGCAGGTGTCAGAGGAATCCCAGACCTGGTTTTGAACAAAGCATGTTAACACTGCCCTCTCCATTTCCCGTTATGATGGTGAAATCCCTCACTTCTCTCTCCCTTCACTGGTGTCACCATTTTTTCCTCTGTTGCCTCTGCAGTTTTCCAAGCTTGCATCTAGAGCAAAGCACCAAACTCAGTAATCTTTTGAGGAACAATATTTCCACGGCCCCTGTTTGCTTTTAAAAGGTAAACACCCCAGACAGAGTTTTTTTTTTTTTGTCGTCACTTTTTGCTTTTTGCTAGTAGAAACCGTTCTCTTTCAGTTTTGTTTTTTTTTTTACAGCTGTCGGAGCACTTATGGCTCTGGCCTGGAAGAAATGCACTGACTGGGAGGGTCCCCTGCCTGTGCAGGGCAAACCCGGGAGCCCGGCGGCTCCCTATCGTGGGACTCAGGAGCTCTGTCCCCATCGCCTGCCAGCCGCCTGCAGTTCTGCAGCGCTCGCAGCAGGTGCTGCTGCTGCCACGCCGGGTGTGCCGGCAAACACCCAGTACATCCCACGGCATCGCCACGCTGGGACAAGGAGGGAGACGAGCACGCTCTAGGGACCCTATTAAATATGGGTCAAAACCTCTCCCCACCCCCAAACGTGTTTAGAATCACACTTTGCTCTGGAGCTGGGAAATACTGCAGCACAGTCAAAGGAAATGATCAACTATGAACCCACCTGGAAGAGGTTGATATAAAAATTAACTTTAAATCCACTAGTGAATGCAGAAAAACCCTCCAGAGGACTTTGAACCCAGGGTTTGTTTGGAAACTCACTGCTGGAATTTGAGGTCGTTGCTTTTCTGTGCGATGACCAGCAGCCACCACCTGAAAACTGCATAGCCTGTGGATGCACCTACTAAGGAGACCAAGGGCATTGTGGTTTGTGTCATAAATAGTGTGCCCAGCAGGACGAGGGCAGTGATCATCCCCCTGTATTCAGCACTAGTGAGGTCATACCTCGAATCTTATATTCAGTTTTGGGCCCTTTCCTTGCTGATGGCTGTTTAGGGGAAGGGTCAGGTCACAGCCAGGATGAGATCTCTCTCCATGCCTGCTTGGTGAACCTTGGCAAGAGGCAGGAAGGCAAGGAAGCCTTGAGGCTCTTGTGCCACTACCACATGCCATGGCTCAGTCTGCCTCTGTTACCTTATCAGCTTGCCACTGCTTAGGAAATAAAAAACCTGATCTTGATTGTGATTCAGCTGCCTGGTTAGAAAAAAGAAAATAAAGGGAAAAAGATGAAAAGAACTTTGTTAGCTATGGTAGAGAGGGATTATGAGAGGCTCTCTGGCATGGGAGTGCTGACCATTGGTGTGGAAGTTTCCCCACTGCCTCGTGTTGGCATTAGCAGCTGGGATCTCTGGGATCCTCTTGCTCTGATCTTTGATGGCAGGTGTAGTTGTGAGAAATAATGAGTATTTGAAAGCACCAGAAGAGAGAGAACCTTCTGGTGTCCTTTGTTGAGAGTAACCAGACCATGCAATCCCTGGACACAGTGGCTGTACAGTGGTGCCACATCTGTGTGGAGACATTCCTGAGACACGGTGGGGAGCAGAAGTCAGGGTCCTTACAACTCCAAGTAGGCTGTGCTGCAGGTTTTGAGGAGGTGAGAGAGCACCCACGTCTGTACATGACCTCCACAGGTCTGAAAGAAGCTCCAGAAAAGTCCTCCTTGAGTCTGGCAGCTATGAGGGCTGTGGAGAAGTGCTCTCCTCCTGAGCAGTGTTGCTCTCCTGAGCCAAGAAACCAGGCCTATCTCTGGCCTTGTCCAGTTTCTCAGGGCTGTCTTCTTGGCCTCTGCTTCCAGCTCTGCACTGCTGAATTGCCAACTGCTGCTGTTACCCTAAGGTCTGTGCTTGCAGCCAGAGCAGCAAAGCTGTGGATGTCCAGTTGTGAGGCACCAAACCCATCAGCATCCTGATTGCTGGCCTTGTGCTCAGGCAGAAAGTGCTTGGGGAACTCCATGGAGACAGGGAAAAAATACCATCAAAAGAATTGTGATCCTGGCATGGTAGGAGAACTGTGGATGGCTTAGTGGTTGATGTTAACTGCAGGAACTTTCTGCTACGTGACACGGTCATGTCCTACGGACCTCATCGATCCCTGCACACACCTGGCTGAGCAAGTGCATGGGACACTGCCACGTGGTTCCAAGAGTTTCTTTCTCTCATTAGGATTGTGTATAAAAGCTGCTGGAGCACATTCACTTTGGAATGTGTACCTCTCAGTGTTTACAGTGGGGTTCCTTGCTTTCACACCCACACCACCACCTTTCCTCTGTGCAGAGGTGCCTGTAGCTGAGCTGGTTTTCTTCTAACAAAGGCATCCGTAGCTGCATGCTTTGTGCTGCCAGAGCACAATCATTTACGTAAGGATTTCTTCTTCTTTTTTTTTCTTTTTTTTTTTTTTTTTTGTCCTGGAAGTTCTTGCAGACAGGATGGGTATGAAGGACTTTGTCCTGCCAGGCAGCTAGATAAAGCACTTAGTGATTCAGCATTTATTGCACCCTACGCAGATTCCTCTGTTATCATACCAGCAGGAATGTGGGGCTAGAAGGGATCTCCTAGTCATCATCATATTTCCCAGCAATGACAAACAGTGAGTCATAAAGTCCCTCTTGTTAATTTATCACAGTCCATCTTAAGTCATTGGGAATTTTCTTGGCAGGTTATTCAAGAACTTCACTTTGACAGAAGGAAACTTGTTTCTGATTTGCAGCCCACATTTTTTCATAGCCTATTTTTGTCTACTTGTTCTCATGCCAGTGCTGTCTTCTAGTTAGTAGCTGTTCTTCCTTCCCGTTCTCCAACCTACTCTCTCACATGCCAATAAAGAATGTGGCCTCTTCTTCCCAGGATCCCTGGTCTACTCGGAGAAGAGACTGTCTATTTTTAGTTCCCTCTAGCAGCTCATACCTATCCCTCTTTCAGTCTGCAGGGAAGCTTTGAGGGAGCGCCCTGGTTTTATTGCTACCAGGTCACACCCTTCCTTGGCAGCCATGTGAGGATGGCAGTATACACTGTTCCCTGCCTCCAGTAGCACAGGAGGCCCAGGATGCTGGAACAGGATCATGGTCACCTTTAAAAGGAGAGAAGAAACACTCATTGGGAGTTAGGACATCAGAAAGGCAGGCCAGAAGCAGGCAAAATTCCTGTGGGTTATCAGGAAGCTGACATTTTCTCTGCAAGTCTGCAATGGTCCTGCGGTTCTCAGCACCCATTGGGTCCTAGATTTACCACCAGTGTGTTAACAATCTCACAGTAGGGCTGTCCATTCATGTTTCCTTTCAACACACCTCCTGCAATGGCTGAGAGATGCACCTGTGCCTGGTGAGTGGGGAAGCCATGAAGAGCTTTTATTTCTGGTAGTTTCCCATGGCTTAGAAAGTCCACAAAGACCTGAGTTTCTTAGAAAGCTCCTGGTACCTCTCAAGGGGTTCACAGAAGGAGAAAATGAAAGCACACCCCTCTGCAGTGTCCTGATGACATGATCCAACATAGGAATAGCATGGATATTTTATTGGAAAAGGTGAATATAACGAGCAAGGCACCCTTCTGGAGCTGTGCACTGGTTTCCAGGCAATTGCATCTCGTATCTAACCCAAATGAGTCGGGTGATATTTCAAACCAAAGAGAACGGCAGGAATAATATTAGCTGATGCAATCGCACCTTGAATTTACAGCAGTGCTAGGCAGATGCATGAACAGTGGGCTACTCTGTACATGATTACAGCAAATTCAATCCCTTGTTTGAAAGCAGCTGGGTTTTGGTTGGGTATTTTCTAATAGTCCCCCAAACAGAGGTGGTGGATAAAGACTTCCTTTCCTCTGACAGGTGAATCTGATATTGATGGTGAACTACACTTTGGCAAGTATCAGTTAATTTCCTTGCTATTACAGCCTTTTTCATGCCAGTAACAAAAACGCATTTGGAGCTCTCCTGCTTCTGCAGTCCATTCTTCACAACCCTCCAATGGTGAGGTCATTTTCCTAGTTCTGCAAAAGACTGACAGGAGTGTGCTGCAGTCAGTGGGGGAGCCAGGCTCTCCCATCCCTGGAAGCCCAGCATTACTGGGTACCTGCTGTGCCTCAGAACAACACCTTTGGGCTAAATACTCACTGCCTTCTCCTGAAAAAAAACTCCCAGCCCCCACTGCCTTCAGCCACAGCTGCCTGAGGGCATCTGAATTAAGCCTTTAAAGCAGACAAACCCAACAACAACAAAATGTATCCAAGGATGACATGGGGTCTAATTTTCTCAAGGAGGAAACTTGTCTCTTCTATTGACTGTTATGCTCATCTCAGAGAGAAAAAACATCTGTCTCTCACGGACACCTGGCATTCAAGTGCCACCTCCCTGAGCTGCATTAAGGTTTCTTCACTATATGTTTGCAAAACTGGATCTGAGTGTTTCACCAGCAAGGCCTGAGTGACCAGTAGGACCTATGAAAGAATAGGAAAACAAGAAATGATGCTCCCAGGTGGTCCTTTTTAACTTCCTTAAACAGTAGGTTTTGGATGGCAGTGAAATCCCAAATGTCCTCTTGAAAAAGTGAGTGAGAGGGCAGAGAAGATGGAGAAGGATTTCAGAAAACAGTCTGGAGTATTAACAGAGGACACCAATGTTTTTGCTGTTGAGTAGTTGCTATATGTGGGTGGTTTGCTCACAACAGCTGGTTTTAGTGAATTGAATAATATTTCTGTGCATGGTCAGGCATATATTTGTGTCTTTACACAGAGGAAAAACATCCTACTTTCTCAGGATCATCCCACCGTCTGGAAAAATTGGAATTTGACAATCATCAATTAGAAATAGAAAAGAACCCTGCTCCCCATCAACAAGTATGCAATTTCGACCACGAGGCAAAGATTTTTCTAGATAATGACAGCATTAGAAACAACTCCACAAGCATGTGAGGTATGTCTGGTAAAGCACTTAAATAAAAAAAAATCATCCTGCAGCTTTCCACTGGGAAAAATGAGTGCCCTGCAATGCAATCAGACCCTGGGCTGCAGGGGGGCCACACTCCTACAAGGAGGGATGACACCTCTATGCTGGACACAGCAGGGACCTGTTTATTTTACAGAATTGGGCTATCCTCCCCCTGATCCAGACAGCATCAATCTTGCAGCAGCAGCAGGAGGTAGGGTAGGTTTTTGCACTGACCACTTACCTTCTGGTACAGCTGGAAATCTAGGAACAATATCATTTCCAACATTATTCGTCGGATTTTAAGATCGGTGCCAAGCCCTATGCAGCCAGCAGCTGAGCTACAGAGATTCTGTCTCTCCTTTTACAGGATTATTGTAAAATAATTTCTCTCCATGACCAGATTAGGCCGTTCTAATGCACAGTTATAAATGAGACATTGACTTCTAAAGATCTTCCTACCCTTAGGGTGGCAGATGAAAGAATGGGTCACAGCTTTGTTCTGCCGCAACATGCCTTGGAAGCGTTGAGAGACAAACTTTCCTCACAGGGAAATTTCCACTGTCTCCTTGGACTTGCAAGTTTGCAACCTACCTGTAGAGTATAAAAGAAAGGCTGGGCTGACCAAAGCATATGTAAGAAATTGATTTGCTCCTGCCATTCAAGCAGCAAGAGCTGTTCTACTAATGTCTGTGTCTGTGGGAAAGAGCACAGTGACTTCCACTTTTGACATAAACCTTGTGGCTTTTTTTTCAGCAACTCAGCAAGCATGCCCAAGCCCAGGATAACAGAAATACCTTTAATAAACCTGAATATCATCTTTGTAAAAAAAAAAAAAAGTGATCAGTGTAAGGGAAGTTCATGACACTGTGCTGAAAAGGATGTTGCTCAGAATAATTCAGCTGCTCAAGCAGATCGCTCCTTTAACACTGCTTATGACTTAAGTCCTCAGTATAATACCACTATTTTTATGACTCAGCAGTCACCAATGGAATAAATTAATTCAAGGGATGTTCCAGATAATGAGGAGTTTGTCCTGCAGCAAAAAGGTCTCCAATGAAGAGTAAAATATTAGAGGCCCAGAGCATGTAGGCATTAGCAGATTTTGATAATTGGTGAGAATGGAAATGAGAAAAACAAAGGTGAAAAAAAGTGAAATCCTTAATGATTGCATTGTCTAACAATTAACATTCCTATGCATAGGGGTGCAGAATCCCCTGCATATTAAGGCTGTACAGCATTTCCTAGAAAAATATCTTCGATTCACTCGCTTATAATTTTCAGAGTGATGAAAAGTTAAAATGAAAGTGATTCAGGACATTTCCAAAAAGAAGGCTAAAAAAAATGCATTTGTCCCATTTCAAGCATGTCTTAGTTTTTTGTCTGAGACACCTCCTCACACCATACAAACTGGAAATCTAGGTTTTATGGGTCTTGATAAAAGCTATCCAAACTGGCCCACACTTTACAACTTTAAAATATCATAGACCACATAGGTCTGTAGAGGCTTATTAGCGCTAACTGGACAAAAGGCCATCCCCAAATCATCCCTGGGAAGTCCTGGCTGAGTATATTCTGGAGCACCTGTCACCTGGCTGGGCACAGGTGGTGGCCAAGCCCACCCCACCTGCCAGGCATTGCAGTGGGAGGCTGCACTGAACTGAGAGCAAAGTGGGGTTTCTCTCATTAAGTGATGACCACCACACTGGCTGTAAAGCAGCATGGCAGGAGAAGTGGTTGTGAAAGGCAGATGTGGGAGGAAAGAGGTAAATCTGTTAGAAGAATCTGCTGTGACTGAGGCTGGAATAGCTGGGGGAGGAGGTGGTGTAAGAGGGAAAGATGGTGTGACTAGGGCAGAGGCAGGAATGGGGGGAGGCTGATTTTCTGAATCAACAATGAACAGCAATGAGGACAGAGAGAAGGATTAAGTCACGGAGGATTCAGGGTTTGGGAGCAGCTGTTGGCAAAAAAGAAAGTGAGGGAGTAGGGAAAAAAAGCAGAAGTGAAAAAAAAAATGTGATGGCAGGACAAGCCAGGTGATTGGGAGGGGGACAGAGGTAGGGTGTGGGCATGACTTGAGGCAATTAGGATGCAATTAGTGGAGGCAAGAGTGGGGAGAGGAAAGACCCTAACTTCACAGTGGTGGGATAGGGAGCAGAGGCGGTAGCAAAGGAGCTGCTTGCTTTCAAGGGTCTGAAAAAAGAATAGGGTTGGAGAGAAAGAAGCAAAAGCTCCTGGTGGTACATATTACTCTCCAGAGTCTGGGATGGAACCAAGGCATCCTTAGATTTTCATCTCATCTGCTCCCAGCATGGGGATCTGAAAGGCAAATTTCTGGTGCTTCCCCTCCCATTGGCACCCTAATCTTTGTTAGTTGGAGAGGTCACAGTCACCTTGGTTTTCTCTGCCAGTTCCTGGAAGAGGTCTTTGTCAGGGGGCTCTTACAAGAGGTGGATGTGCATATCATGGCATCCTTGCTAAGCTGGGTTGGCTTTAAAACAAACTGACCGTGATCCTAAAAAGCAGGACACTGTAGTCTGTGCCAAAATGGCTCTGAAATCAAGCATTCAAAAGTTACAGAAAACTGGAATTAAAACAATGTGCACAAACCTAATTTGGCTTAACTTTGGCGTGTATGACTTTGTGGAAAAGAGGCCTGGCAGGGACCTCAAGGAGCCATCTGGGGACTCCAGTCCATCTCTTTCTCCCAAGGCAGGAACAATTATTCCTAGACCATTCTTGACAAATGTTTCTCTAATCTTCTTTTGTTAGGCAGACATTAATTACAGGATCACATATTTTTTTCTTAATGGCATCCTGCCTTAGTGCATAAAATCTACTGGGACCATGCTGTGAAGGAGACTGGGAACACAGCTGGAGAAAGGACGGGCTCATGGTTCAGCTTGTGGACTGTTGTCCTGGAGAACCGTCTGTGTTTCAGTGTTTCTGGGTGGTCATGGAAATCCAACTTCTCCTGGGCAGTCATTAATTATGTTTTCTCCATTTTCTGGGTGCACAGTTTGAAAATTCTGACTCTGATTTATTTGTCCATGCTTGGTACCCTGTTTCCATACAGTCTTAGGGCTTTAATTTTACCACCACCACCCAGACTGCCCAGACCTTGTGGCATTGGTTCTCTTAGACTGGGAAATAAAACCCAAGTTATTGTGTGCCATACTCAGTGCTGACTGTCATATGTCACTCTTCTCCCACTTCTCATCTGACTCTGCCCTGTGCACTTTGTCAACTTCCATCCCCCTGGACCTTCCTTACTCTGGTGAATGCATGTGTATGGAACTTCACAGTCATGAATGTGATTCCCAGATCCTCTATTTTTTTTTAATGGACAATTCTTCTGACTATTTTGTTAATTTCAAGTTTCTCCACAACCACCTCATCCTCAGAGGTACATGGATACAGTGCAATTAATTTCATCAATAATTAATTACCTCAGGGAAAAATCAGCAAAACGCACAAGAACCAAGAGCATACAGGACACCAGGAACTACTGTAGTGGCTCACAGAATCATCACAGGAATGTGGAGGATGGAAGTGACCTCTGGAGACCATCAAGTTCAACCCCCTTTTATTTAAGGTGGGTCAGCAACACCTGGTTATATCCAGGACTGGGTCCAGTCAGGTTTGTACATTTCCATAGATGGAATCATGGAATGGTTTGAATTGGAAGGAACCTTAAAAATCACCTTGTTCCAACTCTCCTGCTGTGGTGGGACACCTCCCACTAGACCAACATGCTCAATGCCCCATCCAACCTGGCCTTGAACACTTCCTCCACAACCTCTCTGGGCAACCTCTTTCAGTGCCTCAACACCCTCACAGTAAAGAACTGGATACATAGTAAAAATGAGACAACACGACCTCTCCAGGTCTTTGATGACCCATAGAGTAAAAGGGTGTTTTCTGGTGTTCAGGTGGAATTTCATGTTTTAAATAATGCCTGCTGCTTCTTGTCCTGTCAGGCACCTATCTCCCTCTTCTTCATTCCTTCCCACTAGATATTTATACACATTTATGAGATTTCTCCTAAGCCTTTTGTTCTCTGGGACGAACAGGGTGAACATTCCCAACTCTCTGTCTTCCCTCACATGAAATGTGCCTCAGTCCCTTAATCATCTTTGTGCCCTTTGCTGGAGTCATTCCAGTAAGTCCCTGTCTTTCTTGTACTGAAGAGGCCAGAACTGGGCACAGGACTCCAGGTGTGGCCTCACCAGTGTTGAGTAGAGGGGAAAGATCACTTGTCTTGACCTATTGACAATGCTTTTCTTAATGCAGCTTAGGATGTTGCTGTTTGTTTTTACTGTGAGGGAACACTGTTGGCTCATGGCCAGCTTGATGTCCTCCGGAACCCCTCAGGTCCTTCTCTGCAGAGTCCCCAGCCTACACAGGTGCATGGGGTTATTCTTCCCCAGGTGCAGGACTTTGCATTTCCCTTTGTTGATCTTCATGTGATTCCTCTCTGATCAATTCCCCAGCCTGTCCAGGTTGCTCTGGATGGCAGTACATCATCTGGTGTGTCAGCGCCTCCCAGCTTTTTGCAGTATGTAAATATGTCAAAGATGTACTCTGTCACATCATCCAGCTCATTAATGATGATGCCAAAAAGTATAAGACCTGGTCACAGAATATACCTCTAGTGATCGGCCTCTAGCTGGACTTTGTGCCACTGACCACGACACTCTGGGTCCATCCATTCAGTCATTTTTTGATCCAGCTCGCTGCCAAGTTAGGTAATTCATACTTTATACTGGGGATGGTATGGGAGACAGTGTCAAAAGTGTTACTAAAGTCAATGTAGACAACATCACTGCTCTCCTCTCATTCACCAAGACTGCTCATTGTGGTGCGGAAGGCTGTCAGGTTGGTTAGGTCTGATTTCCCCTTTGTAAACCCATGCTGACCTCATTTGATCACCTCCTTGTTCATCGTGTGTGTGAAAATGGTTCCCATTATTTCTTGCTCCATTGTGTTTTCAGGGATTGAGGTGAGACAGACTAGACTCTAATTTCCCAGATGCTCCTTCTTGTCCTTGTTGAAGACAGGAGTGGCTTTTGGCTTTCTTCCAGGCCTCAGGAACCTCTCCTGATGAGTGTGATCTTTCAAAGAGTGGCCTTGCTATTACATTATCTAGTTTCCTCAGCACTTTTGGCCTCCTTGCTCAGGGGCCTGGGATTGCTGAAGAACACTGTCACCAGTAAGGCTTCCTCCTGGGCTACCTACCCCTGCTTCCACCTTTTGTGCATTTCCTTTTTATGTCAGAGTTTAGTCATGACCTCTTTGCTCATCCACACATGCTCCTGCCACCGTTGCTTGATTTTCTTCTTGTCAGGATGAACCATTCTTGAGCTTCAAGGAGATGATTAAACACCTCAAGCCTTGGTTTCTAGTTCAAGATCTTGATCCTTATTGTGGCCAGAGCAAGATGTTTCAGAGCATTTTATACATGTTCCCATACATCCACACTTAGAGAGTGATTTGAATTCAAACAGCATGTTTCCAAACAGCATTCTTTCCCAAAAAAAGGGATCAGTGTTATCCAGGTTCTTGTCCATCACTGATATCTTGCATCAGTGACTTTCAGAGTCCAGTCAGAAATGGAACTCTTTCTGTCATGTCGTGGGAGGCTTCTTACTCCAGAGGCCACTTACCAGGCAGGTCTTTCTAGAGTCCTTCCATGGGTGCAAAGAGACAGGCTCCCCTAGGGGCAGTTTAAAAGCAATCACACTTGAGAATTCGAATCATCTCCTGGAGAAGTGTCTCACCTTCCAGTGACTAGAACAAACTTCTACTTTAAGTGCCTGAAATATACAATAACTGCTTAATTTAAAAATACTCCCTTCTACTGCTTTTGAAAGTGCCGCCTTTCCTGTTAATTGCGTGGTGCCCTTGTTCCCGTGCTGTGAGGCAAAGAGAATATCCTTTTGAACTCAGAATGGCATCATCAGCTTGATATGGCTTAAATCCAGTCCAATTAAAAATACATAAATGTGGCACTTCCCCTAAGTCAGATGTCCTGAAATGACTCCTTTATAAAAAGGCCTTGTTAATTCCGCCAGGCCTTCTCTGCTTGCAGACTCTTTTCTTAGGGGTCATTTGTAGTGTCTCCTGCTCCAATCACGCTAACCTGGTTTAAGCTCACCCATTTCCTTTCTGTGTCCTTACATGCCTGCTCATTGTTGCCTGTTGAGTTCAGCCGTGCTCACGCTGCTGGCTTGCAGCCTCTGCAGGGTTTGAGAGGAGTGCTCATCCAAGTCTTGCAGAACAGCATGTGAGCAATAGCAGCTGAGCTCGATCAGGAGATAAGCCTTGCTGACCATTAGCAAAACAATGGACTGTACGCTCAGTGCTGCTAAATACACAAAACAAACAGGGAGAGGAAAAAAATAGGTTCCTCGTAACAATCACGGTCACAAAATGTTCAGGAGGAAAGGAGATTCTGGAAAAGATTGGTTGGGCTTTTTTTTTAAGGAATGCAATTGTTTCCATTGATTTCTAGGGCTTTTTGGTGCTTTCATGCTACTGGTTTCTTGTTTCCAGCCAGTTAGATCTTGCTGCCTGATCCTGAATCCTGCCTTTTAGAAAGGCTTTTGAATCATGTCTAATAGGCTGAAATAAAAGAAACATGGGTTGTTAGCCTGATCAAATTAGGAGGTGTACAGAGTGTAAAAGATTTCATGATGTCAAGCAGTCTACAGGGAATTAGGGGAAAGAGTCATGTTTTATGGGAAACACCCAGGACTTGTGTTTTAAAGACACAGCAGAGAGTGTTCTCTGTTTTGATTCCTGTGCCTACTTTTAAGTTTTGTGTTTCCAGACCCTCTGGCCTATCCACATATTTGCTAACTTTTTATATTTGATAGCTCAGTTTCAGTGCCATATTTTCCCAGATGTTTTAGAGATTTGAGAGAGAGCTCTCCATTTAAAAACAGCTGTCTCGCCATCTCAGGGCAAGGACAGCTGTCAACACCAGATGCACAATGCAAGATGCAGCAACAATTAGTAACCATTTGCCAGCCAAAGATGATGGGAGCAGTGTGCGGTGGTGATTAGTGAGCAGCCGGGGACAGGGATCATTAAATCAATTAGAGTGCTTGGCAAAAACTCAATGAACTAAATGAAAATACTGTTACATTTCTGGCCACTTCATAATTAGCTGTGCATTTTCTCACACGTTCTGAAGAGAATCACCACTTTTAATTCAGAGCTGCAAACTAGAAATCCCAGTTCATAGGCAAGACATACAACAGTGCAAGGTCACTGCTGTAGCTGATGTATGACCAAGATTTGATGGCTCTATTCAACCATTTTGCTATGTGTTGTCTACTGCAGAGCAATCATTTCCCTCTGCAGATGTACTATAGCACGGTTTGCCTTGTGGATATCAAGAATGGCTCTAACCCACCAAACTCAATTGTCCTCTTTCTCCCTTGCAGAGCTGGCTGTCCTGGGGAGACCTGTACCCATGCAGTTATTTTCAGCCAGGGTAAAAACAGCTGCAACAGCAAGAGCTAGATGAGCATTTCACTGCAGTTAAGGATGGTAATTTTGTTCTGCAGAGAGCCCTTCTAGCAAGGACAGCATCCCAGGCAGGCTTCACCAGGCCTGTTGCTGCTTTCTTTGCTTCTTTGGTGATGCAAACATCTATTCTCAACAGCCTTTTCTCGTGTTGGCACCTTGCACCATGTGCAATGCTTTCTTTCCAAAAACTATTTCAGTAGGAACTAGCGAATCCTCTTCCTGCGTTTGTGAGAAGGCACAATAAACCTCATCACCCTGGTGCAATATCCCACAGCTGTCTGAAGGAGGAAGCGGAGGAAAATCTCCTTTGTTGGCTGTTGTGCCTGGCTCCCTGTACAACTTCTAGGTCACTGTGATGATTTGGAAAGCCAGCCTGGCTCTTCTCCCCTGCACATGCCTCTGCCATACTTCTA
Organism: Illadopsis cleaveri; assembly: GCA_013399915.1. Taxonomy (NCBI): domain Eukaryota; kingdom Metazoa; phylum Chordata; class Aves; order Passeriformes; family Timaliidae; genus Illadopsis; species Illadopsis cleaveri. Next base: position 634,013 of record VXBB01005092.1, on the reverse strand, counting down.
CCAAGATCCAGCTAAAGAGTAGTCCTAATCCTGGGGCTGTAGTTAAGGCTGTTTATCCCTCCAAGATTTTCTCAAAAGAACTGAAGGCCTCAGGAATCAGGCTGGCTTTAACTCTCTTTACTTTGAAAGTCTCCTCAACAGCTGGTTTGGAAGTTGATTGGGGATGCAGGGAAATTGCAAGCATGGGACATTCATGGGGCCTTCCACCAAAACTGTGGTACAGAAAGAATAAAGTGATGTTAGTCTTGGGCTGCTTGACTGAATTTAATGTGAGATGATACACACAGAAGAGATCAAAATTTTTTCTAGATTTGAGCCCTTTCAGATTCCTGAGGACACGGGCATAGGTGTTGCTTCCCAGAAAGCAAGAATCTGGAAGACTTGTCAAAAGCTCCTTAGACAGATACAGCTTCTCTGGCTCTGGATACCACTGTTTTCCAGGGTTATCTATGAAGACAGTGTGATCAGACAGATTCTGGGGCAAAGGCAACTGTCTATCTGAACAAGATGTTCTCCTGGTGTGATGGGAAACCTGATGCTTTTGTCAAGAGCCAGTGGATAAAACCAACTTTAAACCGACACAGAACATGAGCAGGGAGAACATAATTCCACAGAAGGATGCACCTGCCTGCGTACTGAGTCACTGACATTTTCCACATGCTGCAATACTGCCATGAACCTGTATTTGCTGTCTCTGCTCATCCACCTCCACTACAAATTTGGAATATAGAAGCTGTCTGTAGCTTCTGTTACATTGAACTGTTTGGACCACTTGGCTTTATTGGTTCTGGCAAACTTTAATGGAGTCTTGCAAAGACTAGGAGCATCCACACACATCCAGATCAGCAAAACATCAGCTGAGGCAATTCTTCTGAGGCAACTGTTAGTGATGACATATTTTGTGACAGGAAGTGATTGCAAAATAGTGGGTTCTCAGCATTAAAAACTTCTGTCCTGCTCAGAAACATGAATGCAACTGGTATGTTCTAAACATAGATTCCTTCGGGTTTTGTTCTGGGACAAAAATCAAAACCACTTTTCAGGATTCATTGTTTAATCATTAACGCTGGGGCAATTGGTAAATTTGTTACTGTTACAATCTCTGATTTTCCACTGGGCAAAAAAAAAGCAAAGTTAAAGTTCAACCATAACTATTGAGTTTGCCCATGCCAATCAAACAAGACATAAGCCATTACAATGTCTCACTAAATTGTTCTCTAGGTAATTGCCTTGGCAATATTAAAGAGTTAGATACAAGACTGGTAGATTCATTAATATAATTTAGATTCTCTAGCATAACAAGGTTCAAAACAGCCTTGAATGATTGCATCCTTATGAGACTAGCAAGAGGTAGGCGTCTCACCCTGCTTTCCTGTGGAATGACCCAGCAAGAGCTGCAAGGTAAGCAAACAGAAAATCTTCCTGCTGATCACCTGAAAAGGAAGCAATGGAGAAAGAAAAAAGCAAGAGTTCCTGTGCAGGAACATGTCTACTGGTTCCTGTTGGAGCAGGCCTATTCAGTGTCTGATTAGAATGACTCAAGTTTATTGTTGATATATTAAATGCAAACAGACAAATGAAAACTCCTAAACAAGCAAACAAAACCCCTCCCCTACTCTTCTCCTGAACTCCTTAGAGCTTTGTTCTACCCAGAAGTTGTACCAATTTTCCAATTCACTGCCACCTTATGGCATTTCAGAGAGATAACACCTCAGTAATTTCTCTCGGACACTTCATGTACTCAGGCAACCTCCCTGGGCACTTGCACATGACAGAGACATGGCAGCTGTAAAACTGCCCTGTGCATCCAGACTTGGAACAATATTGATGCTTGAGATGCTGGATTATAATGGCTTCTGAAAACTGATCATTAAAACGTCAATTCTATTTATATTTGCAGATTCTAAAGGGAGGTCATTTCATCAGCCAAGGGGCCAAAAATAAATATGGACTTTGCAATGTTGTCAAAAGAGAATCTTTCAGTCTAAAAAAGCAACTAGCTCACTCATGACTCTCACAAATTAATTGTCAATCCATTTTTGAAACTGAGGATGAAAGCTTAACAGATGCCCTTCTTGTGTGTTTAGGGTTTTTCTGAGAGTAGTCTTAGCTAAGGAAAGAATCTGTGAAAAGACTAACAGAAATTGGAGGTGCTTTATACTTTTCCATCCCCTCAAATACATTCACAACTTTCCTTTAAAACACACTTGTGGTTTCCTGCTGAATGAGAAGATGCTACAACTTGAATGGACAGGCTTTGGAGACTTGGTTGCTTAATTACGACTGAAAATATGTGCAGGATTGCCAAATGTGAAATATTGCAGCTGGGATTTTTGTAATATGCATTCCCCCTTTGGATGGATAGGCTTGGTATTCAGAAAAATGTTATTAGTAACAACCAAATTGTGGTTTTGATATAGATTATTCTGGTATTGAAGAGGAATCAGGGTGATTTTAGAGAATGGCTATACCAGGTAAAGGAGGACAAGCACAAAGTTATTTTCATGGAGTTGCTTGTTGTCTGTAAGTAAATGAAGTTGCTTTCCCATTTTTATAATCAGGTTGTAGACTCATTACAAAGCTTTAAGGGACATTTTTCAAATGGGCACCATCAGTATAAATTATGCATCTGTCTGATTTTTATTTACCACTATCATGAGTAACAGCAAATGCTGAAAACAAAGAGCTCACCCTCCCCCACCTGCTGTTTTTCAGACTGCCAACTTTTTCAAGAAACAAAGCTCAGCTGTCTCTCCTAAGTCAGTTCTCCTGTTTATGTAGTAATTTGAAAGAACTTTGTCAGAAAATAAGAAAATGTGATTTGTATTAGCATTTTGATGCCCAGAGCCAGGAAAAATAATGACTGGAATGCCTGGTGGTACATTTCAGGTAGAAGAGAGCTGGCCACCATCTAGAGGCATATTTACTTTATTAATTTTATGTAAAAATGCTCTTCAGAGAGCTAACCCAATCTGTAACCCTAGTTTTTGACAACAGCTTTGCCAAACAGGACAGAAAATGTCATTTGCAGCATTGGCAGCTCATTGAAGCTGTGTCTAAGCAACATTTGACACAGTGGTGTCTCAGAGGAGGGTTGGAACAATGAGTATGGTATGGTGCCATGGGGTGGCTGCAGTACCACTCCTTTGCTGTGACTTCAGTGTCTCTTAGCCCTTGCTAGGGCACACCACTCTCACCTGTCAGGTTCCCAGCTGTACAGAGCTGCACAGGTAGATCCTGAAGAATCAAACCTTAAGTCCCATGGCCTTTATAGTAGGTTTTCATCATTTTTCAGGCAGGAAAAAAGGCTTCCAGCAAGCCAAGCACCCCAGGGTGAACAAACTGCTGTACAGGACCATTTTTGAGAGACTGGGTTTGTTTTTTGCTTTGGAAAACAGCTCTTGTAAAGGATAAATTTTAGCTGCCTTTGGCCAGGTCTTTGTTTGATCACATAGCAGAGGTGTTCAGAACAGGGCTGCAAAAAAAGTAAATCTGGCAATATTTTGATGCCTTGAAAAGAAAACAGCAGCTCTTAGTTAGCCTCTTACACTGGCAAAATATGTTTCTGCTAGTCCAAGTTATTTTGTTTGTGGTATAAACTATCCTGGCAAGAGCACTTCTTTTTTTTTTTTTAATGGCATAAGCAAGTGGTGCTCAGTTTTTGCTGATGTCTGCCGAGTAATTTCACTGAGGTCACAGCAGGCAGCAGTGCTCCAGTGCTGCCTGTGCCAGGGCTGGGAGCTGCTGCCCCCAGGGATGCTCCAGAGCCCTGAAGAAGGACAAGTTCTTCCAGAACAGTGCCTGGAACTCTGGCCAGGGCCAAGCTCAATCTACCTGTGGTGGCAGTGGGACTTAACTATGAGGGTGTTTAGTGTCTCAATACAAACTGTGTTTCCCGTGAGGAAGCCTTGCTGTTAACAGCTGAATTGGGAGGACTTTCCATGAGAGACCCGATCTTCTTTCCCCTGCTGGACCCAGTTTGTGCAGAATGGGTNGCTGCTGGACACACCTAGGCTCAATCATAGTCAAGTTACTGATTTCTCGATTCATTTTACACAGAACATATTTTATAACACACGAATTTTTCTACACCATCCAATATATATAACAGGTTCACCATCATTTCATGAACCACATCCACGACTGTTCCTGCCTGAAAGCTGGAGAAGCAAAGGGGAATGGCTGCAAACTGAAAGACGGTAGGGTTAGATCAGATATTTGGAAGAAATTCTTTACCACGAGAGTGATGAGACACTGGAACAGGCTACCCGGAGGAGTTGTGGATGGCCCATCCCTGGAAATCTTCAGGGCCAAGCTGGATGGGCTTGGAGCAACCTGGTCTAGTGGAAGGTGTCCCTGCCCGTGGCAGGGGCGTGGGAACTGAAGGGTCTTTAAGATCCGTTCCAACCCAAACCATTCTGTGATTCTACGACAGCACTGTGCATCTCAGCGCCATTTCTTTTACGGCTCAATGAAGCAGAGCCGCAACACGTCTGTGCCTGACGGGCTTTAGGCACAAACTCCGCAATTTCGGGTTCCCTTTCGCGCTGCCCCAAGCACGCTCCCGGCGGGACGGGCCGCGGGGGCGCGCCTGAGGGGCGGTGCCCGGCCATGCTGCGCATGCGCGCTGCCCTCCGCGGCCCCCACAGAGGTGAGCAGCCGTGCCCCGTCGGGAGCGGGCGCGCCCGTGGCCCCGCGCCTCGCGATGCGGCTTGAAGACGTCCCAGAGCTGGGTGACGGAGGCAGCGCGACCCCTGATTGGTTCTCCCTCCTCGGCTCCACTCGGGTTGGCCCGGCGATGGCCGGAAGAGAGCGCTCCTTCCCATTGGCCTACCGCCCGCGCTGCTAGGGCGGCGGCGGCGTGCTCCGATTGGGTCTCCGCTTCACTTCGGGGAAAATCGGTCGCGCCCGCGGTGGTTCCGTGATTGGTTCCGGCCAGTTACAGGCATTCTTGTAACGGCCTCAGGATTGGCCCCGAGAAGGCT